>JAMAHN010000015.1:204245-692554 GCA_023627535.1 Aspergillus sp. S1802E
AGCAGTACCCTCAGCAGTACCCTCAGCAGTACCCTCAGCAGTACCCTCAGCAGTACCCTCAGCAGTACCCTCAGCAGTACCCTCAGCAGTATCTGCAGTGGTAGGATGAGGTGAAAGAGGTAAAGAAGGTGGGGAGAATTGTATTTATACCTCTTTTTTGGGCTCTTTTTTGTGTGGTGGTCTGTTCGCTATACTGTCATCATAATTTCTGTCTTTGCCCTCGTTCTGGCCTGGCGTTGTATACCCCTATCGGAGTTCAGGGATGAGTGTTTTTCTCTGCTTACTTCCCTTTTTCGGAAATCCTTTGCTTCTTTCATGTTTTTTTGCTCGAATGTACTGTACTTTTGCACCGTATAGGGAATTGATATCCTAATGGGCGCTTCAACAGACTTGTTGCTCCTATCCGTTCGTATCTGTAGGAAGTGCGCAGTTCATGAACCCATGTTAGACCAGGGCGCCTGCCGAATCGGGTAGTTACCAGATTATAGGCTGAGAAGGAGACTTCCTCCTTCCTGCTCATTCCCCTGTTGTTACCTTCTAGCGTCTGTCACTACCTCCAAATAGTCAATCCTCCACTCCGGGTAGTAGACGCAGGCTTGGACCGCTCAGCAGCGACATTGATTGCGCCCTTCTATATTGTACCTCGAAAAATGCAAACCGGAAGTTTTTCAAATTTTCTAATAAATACTTTAGACATATGAGGCTTCTCGTACAGACCTCTGGATCAAGGCTTATATGTCTCTAAGTATAAAGTGATATTGAGGATTTACAATAGGAACTCGGTGGACAGTTTTCAGTGTACTCATTAACTGCATCACCCCACAGACCCAGCCTGACGAGGATATATTGCTGCGTTAGAGGAGAATGCCAATCATCGTCACATGGATTCAAAAATAGAGAAGATGGGCTTGAGGCATAACGGTGTCAGGCGCACAGCCATCCTTGGTGGCTGTTGCTCACATCCCTACCCACAGCAGGCCTCAACGCAGGCCTATGAGCAAACTACAGTCCTACGAGCTGGTTTGTGGCTCGAAGCATACGATTCTTAGATGAACAATCAATAATAAGATCATCGTCGACCTCCCTGTCTGCTAAGCTCCTCTGGTAGTCTTATTGCCGTACATGCCTAGGAGCCCTTCCTTCGCTCTCTTCTCTTCCCCCTTTCTTTCGTCACGTGCCCGATATGTAACTCGTACGTCTTACCTTCCCACCTCTTCTCATCTTGTGAGTCATTTCTAGCTAGGCAGCAATATTACTGTCCAAATACTCCCGCCGTAATGCGGTAATTAATCCTCGACCCATCCATGGAATGCCCTGGGAATAGTTACGCCCGCTGTGGGTCAAACAGGGGATTAGGTTGCAGTCGGAAGGGTCAAACCCAGGGCATACATTCTATAGACGGAGGACTTGCCTTTGCGCCACACATCTTGTGAGGGTGGCGACTACCGCGGTTTGATCTTGCGGAATGGCGAGGAAGTGGAAGTATAAAGCTTTCCGTTTTAGGAAAGTGCGAGGGTGTACGGTTCCGCCTTCGCATCCCTCCGACGGCACTCGGCGTTTGGTCTTTTGTTCTGGGATCCGAGATGCTCGGCCGATTTTATTTTTTTGGATAAGAGTTAGTCAGCTTGAGGTGACTCAAGGATGTGTCTTTAAATCATTTTTGGCATCAAGGAGTCTACTCCGTCAAAACATATCCACCAGCAGTCACTGCCATAACCCGGAAATATGATGAAGTAGGTAGAACTTGGTTTAAGTCTTTTTCTCAAGCTTCCATCATTTCTTTTCTAAGAAACACCAGAGGAACTGCCTCAAACAACATCGGCGCCGGTATATGACATAGTAGATTCCATACCTTAACTATCTCGGGACTCATAACAGCCACTCTACGGCGTCTCTACAACTCCTCTGCTTGAAATCTAGTTTCACAGGAGATGTTGACTACTCACAGATGTCTAGAAGGACTAAAAAGACGAGCCATACGTAAATCATGACCCCAAAATTAGCCGATACTGGACGCTTTGCCCAGCTAGAGCGGCTGGCCGGTATTCCGGAATGGCATCCCGAACTAGTCACATGCTCCACGGAGGGTGACGTATGTACATATTTGTGAAGATATATGATAATTAAGGATTGTTATGTTGTGATAACCACTGAGATACTGTATGCTCCAGCAGCCGAATAGGACTGAAGTGCAATTAAACCTTAGCCCTACCTCAATTTAGCCTAAAATGCCACCAAATACAAACTTAAAATCAATGACGTCACATACGCTAAACTTTGAAAAATGATGTGTAGAGTTGAGCTTCCATTCAAAGATAGTAATAGCCATATGGTGCATGGTCTACATTGGCTTTTTATCGGCACTTATTCCAGCTGCAGTACAATGTTTGTGAAGAATGGTGGTCTCACATCAGGGCTGTTATCGGAAGTAGATGCTAGCTCACTAGTTTGCAACTATTTATGATTTATCTTTTATTGAAAAGTTTTCATGCTATGATCCAATTCACAGCAACAATGAGCACATAATTCTTGTAGACAGTGATCGAAAAAGAGACCATTGACAGATTGACCGAGAGTCTAGGCTACTGATTTGGTATACAAAAGGGGCCACATCAATCATTTTTCTGTTGATCTGTACAATTCTTATCACCTTGGAGATTATCTGCCCTCTTCCACAGAGTAGATATCAAAATCAGGGGTCTGATGTGACGCGTCGGCACGAGAGACCCGTATTCTAGGACCTAGCGGGGATCTACGATATATGCCAGGCCTTAACAGAAGACCGTATCAATCAGAACGGCGTCAGATCAATCACATGTCGACGCAGTTGCTCGTCCTCGAGACATAGCTTCAATAGCCCTATTGAGACAAAGCGCACTGTCAATTTTCCTACAATAGTAGCACAAATAAATCAATGATGTCGGAGATTTACTGGATTCATAAAACGAGTGTCTTCATTCTGAACTTTGAACACTATATGTGGGTATAAACAAGGTTTTCGCATATCCTCGCTGCGCAAGCGAGCTTGTACAATTTTGTTAAAGATTACAGGGACTTGAATAATTCCCAACTATACATCAAAATCATAGAAAATCTAAGAAAGATTTCCTAATACCTTTCAAGTCTTCAAGCAGTCTCCGCAACGCGATACACCAACTTCTCCCCACTGACCTTACCCTCCTGCATCGCCTTCATACCGTCCAACACACCCCGCAAACCACCTGGGTTTACCTTAAGAGGGTGCGGCTTGACCTTGCCCTGCGCCAACAGCTGCTCAGCCGTAGCCCAGAACTTCTTGGCGAACTCCATATCCTCCGGCTTCGCGGGGAACGGAATATCGCCGAACTTGAACGCCTCGCCGAGGATGGTGTAGCCCAGCGTCCAGCGGTCGTTGACGTTCTCACGCTCGATCTTCACCACCAGAAGGGCAGAGTACTCGCCTCCCTCGGTGGAGAGGGCCTCGTCACAGAACTTGGCGCTCGACTCGACGGAGATGGTGTCGAAGGCGTATTTGAGGTTGTTGTTCGTGTACTTGCGGATCTCAGCGGCGGCGTTGGGGTCGTTGTAGTCGAAGACGGCGTCCGCGCCGAGGCTCTTCACCAGGTCGAAGTTGTGCGGCGAGCAGGTCGTCAGGACGGTGTAGCCGGAGAGCTTAGCGAACTGGATGGCGAGGGTGCCGGTGGCGCTGGAACCGCCGTAGATGAGCACGGGGATCTTCTCGGTCGTGGGCTGCGTGGGCCACGCCAGCTTCAAGCTCTGGTAGAGACCCTGGCCGACGGTGCTGATTCCGACGCCGAGGGTGGAAGCCTCCTCGAAGCTCAGGTTGTCCGGGATCTTCATCTGCAGGTCTCCCTTGGCGGTGATGTATTCGGCGAAGGTGCCGTCCTCGTGATAGACGGCGTTGGAGCCGTGGACGAAACCGGACACCCGGTCACCCTTCTTGAAGGGCTTGGTGACGTCCTTGCCGACGGCTTCGACGACACCGGCGTAGTCGCAGCCGACGACGGGGCCGGGAGGGGCGAGGAAAGCGACATGCTTCCAGTCCGTGGGGTTCAGGGCCACGGCGACGGTCTTGACGAGGATGTAGTCATCGCGGAGGACGGGGATGGCACGGTCGGTGACGAGGTCGGCGTGCTTGGGGGTGGTGATGACGACCGCCTTTTGGGTAGACATGGTGAGGATTGTGGGTTGGTTAAGTTGAATAAGTGATTATACAGGAATATAGACAAGTGTTTCTGCCTCGACTTCTAGCGAAGCACTTATATGATAAAGTCGAAAGAAGCTGGAACACAATTGAACAGCACCGAAGCAAAAACAACTAAGATTACAAATGCAATTGAGAACTTCAATGGCTTTTAAGACAAGAAACCGATTAGTGAACAACAAGTCCCCCACCAGAAGTCTCTACGTCATGAAGGATTCCACTGTCGGGACCAACCAAAGTCTGCAGGAGGTTGAAGACGACCCACTTTGGACCGAGTCAATTTGGCACAAATTTCAACCCGCGTATTTAGGGGTGATTGGTGATGCTTGATAAGCAGATTTCCTCAAGAATTGGGAACTAAGCTATACAAATCATTTGCCGAGGTTCGACAATCGTAGATTTTCTGGAGAATACTTCCGGGGAATAGTTGGAATTGCAGCCAGGGATTTTAGTCTATCAGCCCCAAGAGAAGGACTCGAGAAAGAAGCAATTGTCTTGTTTCCAGATGGTCGATCACGAGAGGCTGACAACATAGCATGCCCTGCTTCTGTTCCTTGATTCAATCGGCTGAACAATATGAGTTTTGCAAGGAGAAACGGCAATAGAATTCCAACTGGACGGCCCCTGCAGGGTGGCTGCTGGGAAAGTCCCAGAGCAGTTTAGACTCCGCACGCCCAAGTGGACCCTTGCAGATGATCCCCGCAGGGATCCTGAAGCAGGAAAATTCGAGAAATCGAAGAGAACGGAGTTAAGATTCTTGAATCTCGGGGTGATTACCTCTTCTAGCTTGGTAATCGAGCCGACAATTGCAAAAAATAATGAGAGCGAACAGGAAAAACCGAGAAGTACTATCGCGCATACCATTGACCACACTTAGAAAGCCGCAATGAATTGTGTGCAGACTAGAAGGCCCACCCTTTGCAACGTGCAGTGAAAACAAACGATCTATTCATAAAACCCACCAAATATATACATGAAGAATCTATAACCATATCCTAGACCGTGAATTTGGTCTTATTGACCTCCCCAGCCGCGATCGCAGCCTCCCGCACCGCCTCCTTTCCAACCTCCTCGAAAATGTCATATCCCCAGAACGCAGGGAAGTTGGGAAGTTAAACCTCTTGTGCTTTTCCAAGGACGAGAGCTTAGCGAACGCATCCTCCGGCAACTGACGAACTTGCAAGTTCGCAGCGATTCGCGAGGGCGTCACGCTCTTCGACAGGACGACTGTGCCGCGCTGCACGCCCCAGCTGGCGAGAAGAGGACCCGGATCGAGACCCAGCTCACCCGCGACGGAGTGCACCAGGGGATCGTCAACGGTGCGTGGCTCGCCGGTCTGGTTGTTTCCGAGAGGGGAGTAGGCCTCCACAATGATGCCTTTGTTTTGGCAGAAACGAAGCAGATCGGGTTGTTGTAGGTAAGGGTGGGCTTCGATTTGGTTCGCGGCGGGGACGACGCTGACTTGGCTGAGAAGTTCTTCGAGTCGGCGGACGTTGAAGTTGGACACGCCGATGGCGCGCACTTTACCCGTAGCCAGCAGCTTTTCCATGGCTTTGTACGTGGTGATGTAGTCGATGTCGGCGAGCTCGAAGACTCCGTCGGGGTTGAGGGGGAACCATTTGTCGCCGCCTTTGAAGGCACTGATCATTCAAGAGTTAGTTCGTGGCGATTCAGAATGGGTATAGATCAAAGAGAACATCCATACCAAGGCCAATGCATCAAGTAGAGATCAACATATTCCACACCCAGATCCTTCAACGTCTTGTCTAACGCCGACTCCACGTCTTCCGGGGCGTGCTTTGTGTTCCACAACTTGCCGGTAATGAAGATCTCCTCGCGCGGGACACCGGACTTGCGAATGCCATTGCCAACTTCGGTTTCATTGCGATAAATAGCTGCGCAGTCTATATGGCGATAGCCTTGCTTCAAAGCCACCTCGACGGCGTTTTCAACCTCGAGAGGTTTGGCCTGCCATGTTCCAAATCCCACAGCGGGAATTTTGGCACCGGTGTTGAGCGTGAAATGTGTTGGGAGAGACATTATGTGAGAGACAATTAACGAGTATAATTCAGAGCTAAGCCCATCGGCGACTGGCAGGTTTCTTAAAACATATTGCCTTCACATCGCATCTCCGACATGTCGCTGTAATGGCGGAAAAGTAGTGGGGCTAGTCGGGTTTCCGGCCCCGCGTGTTGCTAGTGAGGGGCGCGCGGATAAAAACAAACCAGGTAAATCGCCAACAGTTTCACGCTGACGAGCAAAGGATTCCGATCTGCAGGAAAAGGTGAGTATCTAGGGAGAACTCCGCGCCTTTGCGAGTTGTCGTCGCTCTTCAGTCGGCCATCTGCCGAATTTCCCCGCAGTATTGATGTTGACCTCGGATACGAGACTCTGGGGTAAGGAATGCACCATGCGTCACTCAACACGCCGCTGCAGTAGTTCCATTGTGCGTTAGGAAAATCTCCTAATGCCGGAATCTGATCCGGTCCATGACGGAGAAGCAGCGGAAACATTCATTCACTCCTCTAGACCGTTTTACCGGAGATATGAAACGGCACGCACAGATTGGCACGTCAATGCTAGGATAATAGAGAGCCTATTTTCTTGTCCGCAGCGAATGCCACGGCTGGAATATAGGTGATCATCTTGGCAAATGCTTGAGAAAAGCTTGGGCTGTCTCTGCTCATTGCACAACCCCAAGAATGCCAGAGCCCCGTAAATGAAACAAAGTCCTCTGTATCTGCTCAAACGATTTGGAGAAATCCATTAGTATCCAGGTAGTACTTGTGACGATGATAAAATCACAATGATCAGCACATACAACCACGGCAAGCTAGCAGACATAGCGGAGACCGGGTGGAGTCCACTCCTTCTCCGCGTTCTACCCCGGTCATGTTGCGTGGAAAACAGACGTGACAACCTGGGGAGTCCGGAGAAGGCTAGAAGAGGTATATTAGGGCCTCCGCCAGCTGGCACCAGCACCAACCCCCGAGAGGTATTCATCTCCTCTGCTGGAAGAGGTTGCTATTTTTTCCAGGGTTGGTTTCTTGTTTCTCAATCTTGTCAACAGCGTATGAAAAGAGCACGTTTCTCTCTTATCTCGTCCTTCGATTACCTTGGCTGAAATTGCATCTATTTCAGTACCACTTGAAACGACAATAAGTTGTCCTTACATGGATGCCAGCACGATGGCCGACCTTGATTCAAAATCCACTTCACACCATGTTGAAGCAAGCGCCAAACAAATAGATGGACAGGACATACTGTTTGACGGCTTGTCTGATGAAGAAACCAAAGCTCTGGAGAAGCGCCGTAAGGTACCATCCAGAAGAGGTCAACCGAATACTAAATGTTCACAGTGGTGCGCAAGATCGACTTACACCTGATATCGTCCCTTTTCCTTCTCTTCATATTCAACATTCTGGATCGTTCCAATATTGCCAATGCTCGTCTTGGAGGAATGCAAGAGGATTTACGCCTCTCGGACACGCAGTATCAAACAGCCGTGGCTATCATGGTATGCTTATAGTTATGGAGACGGAAGGATGAAGCTGACAGAGTGGTCGCAGTTCGTCGGTTACCTTCTAGGTCAGGTACCGAGTAACATTCTCCTGACTCGGTTGAAGCCATCGCGCTACATTCCAACGGCTATCTTCATCTGGGGAGGCATCTCGCTGTGCATGGCAGCGACTAAGGACTTTGCTGGTGTCATGTGTGTGCGTGTCTTTTTGGGATTTGCGGAATCTCCGTTTTTCCCTGGAGCTTTGTAGGTGACCGGCAACTCGATATTGTCAGGCAATCCTTTTAACACATCCATGCAGACTATTGATCAGTTCCTGGTATAAGCCTTCGGAGATCGCTGTACGCGTGGCAATCGTATACTGTGGTAACACAATCGCCAATGGATTCGGTGGTATGCTTGCCGCTGGTATAATGAGTGGGCTGGATGGCAAGGGAAACCTTGAGGGCTGGAGGTATGTTGACTCTGGAGGTCGAGTTAGAACAATGCTAACGAATACACAGATGGCTATTCATCATTGAAGGAGCAGGTACAATGGTTGCCGGAGCCCTCGCGGTGGCTCTGCTCCCTGACTTTCCTCGATCTGGACAACGAAAATGGTTGAACGAGCAGGAGCAACGGTTCGCAGAATGGCGTCTCGCTCGCGCAGCAAACGACGAGGTCGATGAAAATGGCTCCGTCAAAGAGGGCCTGAGAGACGCAGTGATGGACCCCAAGGCTTGGCTTCTGATTCTTATTCAAGTCTGTCAATTATCTTCACAGACATGGACATACTTCTTTCCTGTAAGTCACTGTATCCTCGGTGCTTGATAAAAATTGGTTCTGATTGGCCACAGACAATTGTCAAAACCCTGGGCTTCAACAACATGATTACTCTCTTGATCACGGCGCCAGTATACGTGTTTGGCTTCATCACCGCCCTAGGAAACTCTCTGATCGCGAACCGCACCAACCAACGCGCAGTCCTTATTGTCTGGCCGCTTTGTGTCGATATAGTGGGTAATATAATGGTCATTTCGTCGCAAGCAACAGCCGTCCGCTACACGGGCATGTTTCTTATGTGCGCCGGGTCCTATTCAGCTTTCAACGTCGTCCAAGCGTGGATCGCCAGCACTATCCCTCGCACAAGAACCAAAAGAGCAATTGTGTACGCTCTGGTCAATTTGTTTGGCAACTCGTCCAATATTTACGGCTCATACTTCTTTCCCACGTCGGACTCACCTCAGTATAGACCCGGAGGAATCATCTTGTCTTCTTTTGCGGCTGGTGGAATAGTAATGTCCTTGCTCCTCGCCGCCTATCTGCACTTCTTGAACGCCAGAGCACGGAAAGCAGAGGAACAAGACGGTCACATACGCTACAAGTACATTTGGTGATCGCATTCTGGTAATGATGTTGTTATGAAAGGTTTAACTTGGCTTCTCGGATCGTTTCTCATAGCGTTGTATGGGTATCTAGTGTCACACACAATGGAAAGATAATTGCTGGGCTTGGCGCATTTCCCGATTCTTCTAGTAGCCCAGAACATCTAGAACAATCAGCGATATCATATGAAAGTAATTGATTGGACTTACTACTTGGTAGACTATCTAGCTGCGGCCAGAAATCAAGATTCAAATCTTCGCCAATCGCGAAATTATCGAACAGGGATTCGGTACAGGGGTCAAGTGTGAATGGCTCAACTAGTCGATTTTGTCGAGGCGGTACATTTGCGATCGCATGGGATCCCGTGAGGTTTCCAATAGTAACGGGATCTAGCCTACTCTGCTGGTGATCTAGCTGGCTTTGATGAACATTCAAAGCATCGGTCTGATGGTGGTTCACCCTAGCTTGATTCTCCGTCTGCTCTGGGCGGGAGCGATCCAGGTCAAGAATAGATGGCCCCAGTCGGGCAAGTTCCCGCCGAAGGCCTTGCAGGATTGCACTGTATTTCCAAGACGGTGCATTTCGAGCCGTCGCATGAGCAAGGTGTTCCTGTGCTGTTTCCGAAAGCCGATATAAGGCGGATTCCTCCAGGGCACAGTCATAAGTGCTACCCGGAGTTGAAACAATACGGTGAGTGGCCGGAGGTATGCTACCCCTTTGGACTTGGATGAGATAGAGGTACATGATCGATAGAGCATTGAACGCAATGTACTGAGAATACCAGAACGCGGGAAAGAACTGGTTTTCGCACACGAAGGATAGAATCATTTCAATAGCATCTCGTGCGGCTGCCAGGCACACATTTAGGTAATGCTGATAGCTGGGCTCGCAGTCGGGCCACATGCCTCCGTAGTTTCGTAGCAGTAGAGGCCGTGTGATAAACATAAGCGCATGATAGCGGGCTAATTGCAAGACTGTCAATTGCCGCCGGAACACAGGTATCAGTGTACTCGGTTGAATAGCGCCCGATAAAAACGGGGGCAAATTGCTTTGCCAGTCAACAACCAGACCGCACAAAATTCGAATCGTATTGAGCTGTTCCCTGCTGGAGATTCCTGTTACCACATATGGTTCCTTGGCCGCTTGGGTTAGAATCCGGGCAAGTAAACTATGAAATATTGGAGCATCCATCAAACAATCCCGCTTAGATGTTCGTGATTCGTGGCTCGTGAGATCCTGATCGTTGACCCGTGTTGGTAAGTCCTCATCTATATCCTCATCTTGCCAGAGGCGAGGGCGGCCCAAGATAACACTCAAATACTTATCGAGTGTATAAGAGCACCAGACCACCCGGCATCGACATTCTTTGTGCACCGCATCCTCTTTCTCGGCCAGCCTCCGCGATCGTTTGCTGTGCATACCGAGCGCCATCATCAGCTGGACTGTTGTTCCAAAGGTAAACCAAGCTTTGCGTGCTCTGGACGTGCATAAGAGGTACAAAACCATTAGGAAACGAGCCTGGACGGAGGCTAGACTGGGCTCACCCGTCTCGCGCGAGAGCAAGTGGTCTGCTTGGGTATAATAGAGCTCGCTCGTTTCCCAGCCGTGTGCGTCTGCGTCCCTTATGCGACCGTCCTCGTCCGCCTGAAACATGTTTGCAGTGGTGAATATCATCAGCAGAATGGCCTGAGATGCTGAGTCAAGTAAATCACTGCCAAGCGAGGACCCCAGTCCATCTCGTGGCTCGTGGCGATACAGACAATCAACTAGATCTTCGATAGTCGGCTGATGAAGTATTCGATAGGTCGGAGCTGCGAACTCGAAGTATCGAAAAACTAAGCGATCGGCAGTAGCCCGGTTGGGCCATCGGAAATTGTTCAACCGGACTCCAGGTACGATGCGGTCCCCGAAGGAGAAAATGGACACGGTTGACGAGTGAGCCTGGTCGCGATTGATCAGGGACCTCGAGCTGCTAGTATCTAAGTCCTGCACCACCCTCCCCAGAAAGGAATGCGCCGAAGTGGGTCCCCAATATTGGCCGGCAACATGGGCGTCCCCCCTTCGATCCGGGCCATCGATCGGGTGTTCCTCGCTCCGCTCTGACAGGGAAGGTGTAGAAGCCACAGGACTTGAGGGACGATCCCAAATAGCTGGTGCGGTCCCCTGAGGAGTTATTGAAGCTGTGGAGGAGACACGGTCGTTGTTGTAAGATGTGTCGTGGTCCTGCGTGGAATGTGATGGTCTCGTGTCGGATGGGGGAGGACTCGCAGCGACACCACGATTGTAAGCAGTGTCATAAGTGCATTCGAGATGCCGCCGTGAGCATGGCCCACAGGGGATGTTTCCCGTGCAGGCTTTCTTCTTTGCCTTGCAGCTATCACACGCGCGAGTCACCTTGCGCAGTTTCCGCGCGGGTGTCTCGTCCGGGGTCATTTCCGCCGCTCCTGCTCATCGGGGACTATGCGGCGATATTTTGAAGCGATGGAGTCCCGGTCAGGATTGACATTCTCATTCATTCGCCGATATCCAAAGATTGATTAAAGGCAAGGACCGCCCTCTCTGTGACCGTTTCGATGTGCTCATTGCCGGAGGGAAGTCGCCCACCGGCTTTCTCCGCCTTTTCCGCTTGCAATGACTGAGCCGTGACTCAGCATGTTCTTGGCAGTTTGTGCCTCAGGCTCCAAGGATTATGAGCCATGCAAGGTCACGTGTTCTCGCATTGCGCAGACTTATATCTTCAGCAGACAATGTTTTTGCCCTGAACTGATTCAATTTTGAATTCTCTTAGGAAGCAAACACCTATTCATAATGTTCTGTCTTAAAAAAAAAAAAAAACTTGTCAACTGTCGTAAGTGAAGTTTATCGCTCAATTGGAACATTATATATTTTGCCTTCCTGGCGGCATGTACCAGTCAAGTGAAGCATATCTGAAATCTAACTTGATCGCACTCCCACTCCATCCGAATGCATAAGACTAATGGAATACGAAGATGAAATTGAACGAGTTTCACCCTGATATTCCTTGGCTTGTTACTATGCAGTCCGCCGAAGCTGCGGGCTGCTATGACGTGGGAACCTCCATCGGGTAAACATTAGCGCTGGGAAGCCTCGAGACGAGGCATCGGTGCCTTGATCCGAACACGATAAATAGATATTGCGAATCACCCAACAAATTACCTCGGTGTTGCGCTGAGCTCATTCAACCTATTGTTTTCAAAACCCACAAAATGTCCTGGAAGGCCACAAACACGCACCTTCGCATTCTCCACGATGCAGAGAAGCGACAATATGGCGTGATCGCTGCAATCGCCTACAATATCGAGCACATCCTCGGGCTCGTGAAAGCAGCTTCCCAAGCGCGATCGCCTCTGATTATTCAATTCTTTCCATGGGCAATCGAAGTATCGGATGGTTTGCTGGTGCGCACTGCCGCTGATGCAGCCAAGCGCGCCGACGTTCCCATCTCCATTCACTTGGACCATGCACAGTCGGAAGATATCATACGAAGGGCGGTTGATCTCCCGTTTGACAGCATCATGATCGATATGTCTCATTATGAAAAGGAAGAGAATTCGCGAAAAACGGCCGAGCTGGTTGCGCTTTGTAACGAGAAGCACATCGCCACAGAGGCGGAACCAGGACGGATTGAGGGCGGAGAAGATGGAGTTATGGATACGGCAGGGTTAGAAGCCTGCATGACGACAGCCGAGGAAGTAGAAGAGTTTGTGGCGACAGGGGTAGATGCTCTGGCTCCTGTTTTCGGTAACGTTCATGGGGAGTACGGGCCTCTTGGGCCGAGGTTAGATTTTAAGAGGTATGCAAGCTAAATCGTTCCAGTCGCTCTTGGAATAGCAGCTCACCCTGAGACAAAAGGTTTCAAGAGATCAAAATGCGGGCTGCTAAGAGAGTGCGGCTGGCATTACACGGAACGAATGGTTTCAAGCCGGAGTTGTTGCAGCAGTGCGTCAGAGCTGGAGTCGCCAAAATCAACGTCAATAAGCTAGTCTTGGATGACTACTATGACCATTTGCATTCAAGCACGGGCAAGGTACCACACACTCAGTTGATTGAGGAAGGAATTGAAATGGTAGCTCAATTAACACGCAAATGTATGGAAATTTGTGAATCAGCAGGGAAGGCTTAGGATGTCATTTTGAGCGCGAGACCTTTTGCAAGTTGGATTGAACTATTAGATAGGACCCTTAAAGCTATGAATTGGAGCAATCTAGCAGCTCCAGGAGACACAAAGATACCCTATCTCGAGGTGGGACCTGGGCATGTGAAATTGTGGCTGTAGTAAGTTCAGCTTAGACTGGCCGATAAACGAGACAAATACCTCGGACGGACTTAACAACAACAATGTGATATTGAGGACCACTTTTGGATCTTTCTACTTAACCTCGCCAAATAGAATAGCAATGAGAAGCACCGAGAGAACACCAAGCCACAAAAGTATTTGCTTTATGGCTTGATGTAAGGCGAGGTTGATGTGCTTTTGATAGTCTTCCTTCGGATACGCCCTTGGCCACGGTTCTCGTGGTGCTGGTTGACCTAGGAACTGACAGACTTCTTCCCAGCCATCTACTCCTAGGCGAAATTCTAATAGTTGCGACGGAGGGATAGAATCTCTGATTTGCTGGTTGTATCCAAGATACGCCTGTCGACAGTTCTCTCTATCATAAGAGCCATCACAGAGCACCTCCCATACCAATTTTAACTGTTGGCACAACGGTCCAATACTGGTGGTATCCATATATTGCCAAAGCCGAAAGAACCGCATTCGGATAAATTTCAGGATTGTCGCATTCACGGAATCCAACCATGAATCAGCATCCCGGGTTGTCAATATAACCTTCGCGTCGGGATACGCGCGATGCAAGTCCTCCCAGAAAAGGCAAGCAGGTACGTCGAGACAAGCATCATATGAGCCCATCAGGCGATCGAACTCCTCACGTCCGTATCGGGGAGCTTTACCAGCATCGATGAAATTACATTTCATAGCCTCTATCCAAAGGTTGAAGTCTCGAGGGGGGTTCTTGAAACTTTCAGATCCATGATAAGGGATGTAGCCAAGCTTGCTGAGGGCAATGCGCATGGCTTTGGAATTGATGCACGTTAGCTCCAGCGGCCATTACATAGAGCAGGTACGTACAATTTGTGCCAGTTCTGCAGAGACCGACTCCTAGTATCCGCATGGGTTTCACTCGCACATTGGGCTCTTTATCTATGAGACGAGACATGGTTTTACTGGCCAGAGAGAAGCTAGCGATTGAATAAGGGATGATTGAAGGAATAACAATTTTATATGAGGCTTAATAAAAACACTAGAGGAACGATCAATTAACTGGCCGATCTTTTTAGCTGCACAGTCTCAAATCGTTTGGTCCACGGTGATTTTCTGAATCAACCTTTCTAAGAGGAGTCTATCGGGGAATAAATGGGGTTGAACCTTGCTTAGCTCAGACACCTCTAGTGTACCATAGGTCGAAGGGCCGCCACCGAGTAAGCGTTCCGTCATACTTCAAGTGCTCCGCGCGCATGTGTGCTGACTAGGCAATTCAAAACACACAGAGTCGAAATCGCGACAATAGCTTGTCAACAAGACTGTTGTTAGAGTGCCTTTCACGCAGGCATTGTTCGAGGCTCGAAAAAATTCCAAACATAACTCATAACCAGCGCCGCTAGCAGTGGAAGCATCGTCGTTCTCACGTAGTCCATGACTTCCCGATCCATTTTCCTACTTTTATTGTCGATAAATGTCTTCACCGAGAGATGTGTAACGCATTCAAGCAAGGTTACAGAAAATTGTAAGAAATCAATTACGAGACAAGAAGGGTGGCTGGGGAATGCGGAGACACTGGAAGCTTTTCCGATCATCCGGACCTTTCGGGCTCTGCGATTGGGTGGATTGCTGTCTAATTAGATGGCTTTAGCTGCCGTCGATTTTGTGTCTTTCTGTATTTTCGAGTCGTGTATAATAGTTCTGCCCATCCCTATATTCTTGCTACAATGGGATGAGGCGTTCGCATGACTAGAAAAAAAATAGACAGTCAAAGTTTTGTAGTGGAAATAGCTGAGGATTGCTGTCTTATATGATTGGAATATGTCTAAGTGATCTAGAAGTTCAGGTGGATGTTTACCGAGGAAGAGCTCTTCTTAGACATGCACATATAGATACATGCAGGGCTGAAGGCGAATGCTTGGCAGATTGTATGACGTATTGAAACAGTACACCGCGCACCGTAGTCAGACTAGAAGAGGTGGGAAGACACTGACTACTTGGTCTATCTACTGACTGGCAATTGATAACCCTCGTATGGGTTTCTAGGAACTAAAACATACGTCGGCTTCATATTGCGCAGGATTCGGCAAGGAAGCGGAGATATGCTTAACTCCTATCTCCGATAAGGAGGACTGCTCTATCTTTCCCATGTAGCATGATGAATTAATTCTTCGAGCAAACAGTTACTCCTGAGAAACATTGAGCCTGACCTAGCCGAACACCTCTCCCCAAACAGTGAAGCTCTAAAAATGATATCAATACTTCGAAAAACCGCTTTCTCCTTTATCGAAGGGTTTTAGACGCTCTCGGCCAACACCCTCGTCGTTCTCGCACCCGATGCAGTACATAAATTCGCACCAGCATCGCTATCTCCTCCCGCAGATATGAATCCAAGCACATTTGCACACCACATTGCAAGCCTGAAAAGCATTATGACTTGTTTTCCGGTGTATCCGAAAGAAATATACGAAAGCGAGGGGAGCAATCAGGTTACTATCTGGGCAAAGAGCTTGGCAATTTTCAGGGACGAAGTACGGGATGATACATTTACTGATGGAGAGTGGGCCTATAGAGGGGAATATATTCTCAAATCACGATGGATGAGACTCAAGAGAGGATTATCAGCACGTGAAAGTTCTTGGACAGTAAAGGGACAGAGCATTTAAGACTTCTGATGCATCAAGCGAGAATTAATCTAGCAGAGAGTGGAGCTTAGCATGATTGGCTTGGGTGTAAATGAGCTTCTGCTGCGACGGAAAACTAAAGTGTGGGGCCTCCCAGGAATTGATGCATTGGATGGAAGTAGCTGGGGAGGAGTTACTGTTGAGGACTTGGTGGTTTGGGTATGCCTTTGTCCTGTTTCTGAATTCCGTGAGACGATGAGACTGACGATGCAACTTTGTAGTGCTGTCAATACATGGTCCTAATTGGGTAACACAATCTCGTTCCTTAACCCCAGCGCCATCGGTGCCCCAGAAGACACATATGACCAAGGCATCCCCTCGGCAGGTGTTGTCCATATTTCGGTCGGGACTATCTCTGAACTTAAAAAAGAAATAAATTGAAGTTCTCTCCATATTGGGGCTGGGAAGAAACAATCGGTAGCGTGTCGGGTGTGTCTTTAATATTCACTCCGGCACTATAGTCTTGCATACCAGATATATATGAGGATCTACAATGGATCATACTAGGATTCTGCATAAGTAGGGTTGCGACGGTTGAGAGGGTCGATACATCATTACTATGAAGGTTGTGATAAGTAGCGGGAATCCCATCATTCGGTCCTCAACAGTGAACTTTCGGAAAAAAAAAAAAAAAAAAAAAGAAAATAAAGAAAAAAAACCTCAACTAGAATGTAATAACGCAGATACACGAAGAATTTGCACTATGTGGTAGTCTAGCCAATGAAAAGGCCTGGAGAGCTTTTCAAGGAATGAAAAACACAGGTTAAAGAATGCGCTCAAAAATGCACTTGGCAACCTTACTCGCAGCACCCCTTACATTAAACAAAGCATTAATATTCAACCTAAAGCCCGCTACAATCGCAAGCGTCACCATCCACATTATTGCGCAACTCTCAGCAATATGAAGTCCTTCTTTGCCATTCTTCTTCCCATTGTCTCGCTTGCCGTAGCTCAAGAGCTGCCAACTTGTGCCGGAACCTTGAAATGCTGCGCCGGAGTGACACCCTACTCAGTCCTGCCCAACGAAATTCTCGCCGATTACGGGGTGGATGCTGAAGACGAGGGCAACATTTGTGGTAATAGTAAGTCTTCTGACCTGAATACAGCTCGACTTTATGCTCTGCAGTGACTGACCTGGTATTGATTTCTAGGCACTGACGTCACAGAGGATTTCGATGTAGAAATCTGTGATGCCGCTGGGGATACAGTTCAATGCTGCCTGCCCTTTGTTCAAAGAGGCGAGCTCGTAAGTTGCTTATCCATGGCCGTGTGAGAGTTAACGTCATGCTGATTGATGTGAACTATAGCCCGAAGATTTGACATTCAACTGCCACGACGTTTAGGGCCCTATCGCTACGTTCCTGTCTTGAGCAGATTCAGATAAGGTCAATGAGCTCAAGTTATCTTATATAGGAGTGCTATTGGATGGTTGGATCAATGTAACACATAGAATTCCCCTAAAGTGCATGTAGAGGCAATATAGGAAATTAGGTCCGATATAATTGATAGTGGGCCTTTTTTGATCGATCAACCGGCTTAAATAGTACTTCTCAGGAAAATACCTGTCCTCTCACGCCCAGGCCTAACTACTCGTCCTCAGTGTAAATACAACATGCAATGGCCCAGTGCTCATCGTGAATGTGTCTTTCAGTTGCCACCAGTATTGCTTTGTCCTTTGACCCCTTGCCAGTGGAATATTATATTAGCTGAAGACTGCAGCCACAAGATACCTTATTTGGGCCAATGCCATTAGTCTTCCAGGACACCCTAGTGAGCCTGAGAAGAATGGCATGAACGAAGCTCTACTTGACTCAGTCACCAGGTCGGTGCGAGTTATCCAACGCTCAGGAGTAAACTCGTTCGGCTGTTTCAAGTTTCTCTCATCCCGGAAGACACTGTAAATAGAGACCTGGTCGTTAGTATTTCTAGATATGAACGTGTCGCCGACGAGGAGACCCCCAGGGGGTATGGAGCGTTGGAACCCGCTTGGCGAGGGGAAAGGTAAACGAAGCGTTTCGTTAATAACAGCATCTAAATGTCGAAGTTTAGCTAGCAAGGCTGAGTCCATGGGCCTCGGGTTGCCAAATTAATTCAATTTCTTGTTGAATCTTAGTGGCCTGGTCTGGAAAGGACGCAAGAAAAAAGAACAGCCCCGTCATCGTGGTTGTAGTTGTATCACGAAATCATGTCAGGTCATTTATTCAACACCAGTCCCACCCGGCGTACCTGCCAGCAATGTAGATAATGGCTGCGTCACCAGTCAAGCGAAGTTTCCTTTTCTCGGCCAAGACTTGGCTGTGAAGGTTATATTCATGAAAGAACGAAAAATCACCAGCGACCTTTTGTCATCTCTGGAAATACAGTGTCAGTGGGCGATTTTGGAAAGGCTTAACGCGGCTCATGCTTGCCTTAATTCTCCGTTGAAGATGCCGGCTAGTGAGATTAATGAAGGATTGGAATTTCCTTTTGATTGTTGGACCATTCCCAAGAACGGAATCCACTACGGTACATGGCCATAAGTACCGAAGAACTGAACGAATTGACGAGCAGTAATGATGAATTCAGTGTGACCTTCTGACTCCAACATGCCAAATGTTTCATCAAAAGCGACCTTTCCAAAACTCTGGGTGAATGTTAGCATGTTCTGCGTAAAATGGCGCTAGGGAGACCTGCACCTAGATTGAGGCAGTCAAGCCATAACGCTATGTGTACAGGGCGACCACGCGCAGCTGATGGCTTTTGCATGAACGCTTCAACAAGCCTTCGACCCCTCTCTTCGTTTAACGATACTATAGGGGTAAGTCTCAGGTTGGGAAATATTTACACAAGGCAGCATCCCAGGGCTTGCGATGTTGAGTACGTTGTTTTTTATTCCGAATAGAAAACATGGGCTCGAGTAGAAGTAGTATATCATGCCATGGTCCCGGTGTGCACCGAGACCGAGCTGAGTGTATAGTCTGCAGCGCAAGCGGGCGACTGATCGAGACGTCATTTGACCTGGAAAGTGTTATGCACGAAGTATTCGGCACGAAAGCGAGTGTATATAATCTTAAGCACAAAATCGCCGTTTTCTCGTGCAGCCTTTGAATCTCTATTGTCGATGATTGCGTTTGCTCAAGTAAAACAAGGATTTTGACAGCCGGGCTGCCAAGGAACCTCGATCGTCCTCAAGGGATGTAAACACATTCGATAGAGCAAGGTGCCAGTCAAGACCCCTGATATCATGCCACATATAAATTAAATAAATGTAGAGAGCGCATCCGGGGCAAAATTATCATGTATTAGTTTGCACAAAAGGAAAGTGAACAATGCATCCTGATATAAGATGAATGCAACAAGCTGGCGAGGGCCTGTTTTATGCATTCTCCATACCGAAGAACAGACAGTTGATGAATTAATCCCGCACAGGACGCGACCAACTTGGGATCCATGGCATGAGAGTCTTTAGGAAGAAAATAGTCTCTTTGACAGAAGAATAGAGGGCATAAAAATCCGCGCCTCGTTGACAGAAAAAGACCGTGGCACCGGTCCTATAGCTGGGCACGCAATGAGTGGCCCAGATAGCTTATCGGAGTCAGTTTGTAATACGAGTAGAGGATGAATAATATAGTAACTACCAAACATAATCCATGGTTTGGTCATACAAAAATGTCATTCTCCATCAGTCGGGACGAGTTCAACCCTGTCCTCCCAACACTGGTCCATGATTTGACTGCATCCTTCGAGGGGATCGGGCTACTACACAGGCTATAGACCACATACAAAAGGTACGAATTTCATAGTCGTTCTTTATGCAATGCGGTATTAGAAACTTTACTAAATTCACCTTCAAGGCAATTGCCACAAACGTGCCAAACGGTAAGCTCTATCGCGGGCTCTCTGTCCCCAAAACGGGAACCATTTGCCTGGAAAGGGAACTATCAGAGAAGGAGCTTCGGGAGATGAGCATTCTTGGCTGGTTTGTTGAGATGCTTCAGGCGAACCTTCTGATCCTGGACGACATCATGGACGAACCTACTACCCGCCGGGGTCAGCCTTGCTGGTACAAATGCCCCGGAGTCGGACTGACTGCAATTAATGACGCAAGCATCATAAAATCTGCTATCTTCCTGCTCTTGGAAAAGCATTTTCCTCATCACCCGTCGTACTTGAACATGGTGGAGAGTTTTCAGGAAATTGCCCTCTTGACCGAAAGTGGCCAGGAAAATGATGAGCTGGTTACCCGGGAGCCTGACCCCCAAAAGTGGATACTCGAGCATTATGAGAACATCACAGATATCATCGAGGACTTTCGCCAATCGGAGAAAGGTATAGCAAATCTTGTCCGGGTAAGGAAAAAGAAGACGAGGGAGTTCCTGTCGTCCCAGGGTGTATCGGCACACCCTAATGCGCTGGATATGCATTTCTCTACGGTTCCTGAGAATATGCGCACATTTCTCATACGGTTTAGGCATGTTCACGGTAGTGGGGAGCTATATCTTCGGAGTATCGGGTTTACGCAAGAGGATGTTATCACTATACAGAACAACCTGCTTTCAGATATATGAAAGTCTACTGGTAAAAATAGGGGAGGACTCGGCTGAAGAATCAATCATCTTTTGGCAAATTGTCGAATAGATGCGTTAATGTAAGCGCATACTGAGTCTAGAGCTAACTTCTGCGCCTGTCTTCACCATTGACGATTTGTTCTGTAAGGCCATTAATTGAGCTCTCAAGTAAGATATGCGCACATATTTCTGTCTTTATCTTTATTTATGATATTCCATGTAACTAGAACCAACTGAAACCACGAGATCTTGTAGAACTAGAGCACCGGTGTCGATGATAGTCATCTCATCAAAGAAAGTTTTTAGAATGTGATGATTTTTGCGTACTCCGGTGTAAAGCTATTTGTTCATCCATTCCTCCTAGCCTTTCTGCTTTCTATCTTTATGAATGTATTTTATATGTTTATGCTCGACAGCGTGCATCGGCAAAATTTTATATACGGGATTAAAAGGTTTTCAATATATTACCCAAGTCAACAAGCAAAAGGAGAAATGTATCCCATTGATTTTCAAATATCACAAGGATGGACTCATTAAACATCATCTCGTCTTGAATAGAATGAAATCTCTTAATCTATCCTCCACAGCACCCCCGGCCGCCCTGCTTAAAGTGCCATCGGATCGCGCAAGCCATGGCTGCCCGGGACTAAACCCAAGGAGGAGGATCCGTCAGGTCGGCCTGCCTTTCCGGGCCTAGCGCGGTAGATTCGGGATCCCCCGCCCCGAATGCAACGCTAAGATGCCCCGAGTTCAGCCTGTTCAGCGCCCTCGTGCCACGAGGCAATTTCCAGTCCAATCCGCGTATACGAGATGCGCCTTGGCAAATTAACAGCCCCGTTAGTCAGTCGGATTTGGAAGGGCAAAAATGAAAGGGCTGGAATCATGAGAGGATTTTTTCTTTTTTTTATTTGCATCTCATCTCAATGTTACATTACAGTAGTTCCTAATAGGGGATGAATGACTCAATAAGTCATGAGGCCGTTAGGGTTTGCCATCGCTCCAGGCCTCGACTGAACCGGGGTGGCCTACACGGTGTAGGTCGCTGGGGCGAAAATGAAAGATCTTTTTCCCCGTGGGCGCTCTTGACCGGCTCCGCAATCATACGGACGAGCATGGTCATAACTTCCTGGGGTTCTTGGCGGGGGTCGCTAAATATTCTCGCCTATGACCCAATGACTGATTGTTTGGGATTGCGCGAATTAACGCCAGATTATGTCTTCGGAGGAACCGATTTCAATGGAAGAAATTTATGGCAACTGAAAGAGACATGGATGCTGTGGTATTGCCGCGCAAACACAAATCGTTCTGTGAGCTGTTTGTGCACTGCCCAAATGCAAACCTCGGCGCTGTAAGCTAGGCCGGCGTCTGCGGCAGGCCCACGACATGGGGCCCAAAGAAAGAAGCTATTTCATTCTACGGACCCAGTCGCATGCGCAAGACTGAGATGTGTGTCATTAGAACGTACGGGGGCTGTATAGATATAGAAATATCGATTAGTTCTTACTGAGCCTTCTTTTCCCCTGTGTTTACTACATATGTCGGTGCGCAACTCTTTTCCTTCTTTTGTCTCTCCGAACAGAGCGATTACTGATTAGAGAAGAAAAAAGCAACCAAAAGTAAAGGTTAAATGCCTTATGTCTGGTATGCATGTGTAGCTTTCCGTCTCTAGCAAATGAAAAAGAAAAGGCTTGAAAAGGGCCGGGAGCGGACTGACGCCCCAAAGTCTTTTCTTTCATCGGCGGCGCTCCCTGTGCCGACGTGGCTGCGCCAGGGAATCGAATCCTTCCAAAGCGTCGCGTCGCGTCGCACAGAACGGGCTTGTTGAAAACCGAACTTCTTGGCGTAAGATTTGCTGGAGGGGGGTTGACTTGACTGGTGGATTAATTCTAGCTGTATGTATGTCGTGCATAGAGATATTGGCGGTCTGGTTTTATGTTCATTTGAAACATAGCAAAGCAAATGGAAGGGGGAGTCCTACTTTTCAATAATGCAGATATCTCAGATGATATCGAAGGAGCAACCTCTAATAAAACCAAGTCAATTAATCAAGCCTTGTTCTACCGGGAATCACTAAGCACAAAACAGGAGCAGAAAGGGCAAGATTATGCACATGATTGAAAAGAAGAAATTATAACAACCCCTTTATCTGCCACAGAAACAAAATCACATTTGCTCGCAGACGAGGCGTTGCGCGCAGGGTATAGATGCGATTCGATACAAGTCAACTTCAACACCATCATTGTCTTCACACCTCTTATTGCGAACCACTTTGGGCCTTCAACCATCAACCCTTCACTTCGTTTACTTCGGGGACGCTCTCGTCGCTGTCCATCTTTTGTCCGGCAACGTGCACCGAAGTGCTGGTGCGTCGGATCGCCTCTTCGAGGTATTCGGGCTTGAGTTGACCGTGTTTGTCGTAGCGGAAGGGCTCCTTGATGGAGATGGGCGCGGCGTCGAATATGCTCGTTGATTTCTTGAAAATGTTGTCCATTTCCTCAAGGGACCGGTAGCGAGTTTCGGGGAAGAAGAAGTACACGACGGGGAACATGAACGCGTTGCTGTTGATTGAATTGTTAGTTAGGAGACCGGGGTTGACGATAAGTAGGGTTGGGGTGCTCACATAACAGCGAAGATGACGTAGGTCTTGTAGCCGATACTGTCGAATGCGACAGGCGTGATCATCACGACCATGAAGTTGAAGATCCAGTTAGCACTATGAAGGTGTTAGCTCTGCCCTACTTCAAAGTCCTTGCATTGTTTTTATTTGGGGGTAGCTTACCTGGTAGACAGTGCGTTGGTCGGCGCACGGATACGTAGGGGCACAATCTCAGCTGGGTACAACCAGGTCATTCCGAGCCAACCAATCGCGAAGAAGGTGTTGAAGACGAAAAGGAACACAGCTTGTCCGATACCAGCTTGGGTGTCGCCCAAATGGGTCAATCGATAGTTGGTACCGGCAAGAACAGCCATGGAGATGGACATGCCAGCAGCCTAATTGAACGTTAGCTTGAATACATCATGAAGGCAGGAACATGACGTACTCCGAAAAGCATTAGCGGGCGACGCCCGACCTTCTCGATAATGAAGATTGGAATAAAAGCTGCCGCGAGGTACTCGGTACCATTGCACGCGGCCAGAAGCTTGGGTTGCTGGCCCTTGCCGAGACCAATATCCTTGTATAGTTGAGGAGCCTGTGTTGAGCGATATGTTAGCAAGGGACCCGCGAGGCAGGTAGCAACTGGATAGCTTACATAGTAGGTGATCAGATTAATTCCCGAAATCTGCTGGAACATCTGGTTGATATAAGCGAGTGCGACGCGATGGAATTCGCGGTACTCGCTCATATCGAACAGACTGCGGTATGAGCCCTTGGACATCTCCTTGACCGTAGCCTGAATAGCGTGCAGCTCGTTCAGGATGTAAGGGTCATCTCGAGGCTTCTCATTCAAGGCCTCCAAGATCTCCAGGGCCTCATCATTGCGGCCTTGCATGACAAGCCAACGGGGAGATTCGGGTAGGTTGAGAATGGAGCAGAAGATGATGACCGCAAAGATAATCTGGAAAGCGATAGGGAAACGCCAGGCAACCTCGTGGTCTCCGATATGAGCGAAGCCTGCGTCATGGAAACTCAGTAACTGCCATCGTAATTTGAAAAGCTCCAGCAAAACTCACCGTAGTTAATCCAGTAGCTCAGCGTAATACCCGCCGTGATGAGCATACCCTCAATCATGACCATTTTACCACGATCGTGAGCCTTGGAAGACTCGGACTGCCAGGTGGGTACAGTACTCGTATTCATGCCGTTTCCGATACCTGTGACAATTCGACCGACCACGAGATGTGGTAAATGATATGCTGTAGTCTGCAGTAAAGCCCCAGTCGCCATGGTCACGCATCCCAGAAAGATAGTCCTGCGTCTGCCGAGCGGGTTACCAATGAAGATAGTTATGATAGCTCCGAGGAAACATCCTAGATTGTATGATGCGACTGCGATTCCCTGGGTTGAGCTGCGCTCCGACTTCACGGCATCACTGATGCCCGGCTCTCGGGTATCGATACTGGGGAAGTATTTGACGAAAGCTGGCAGGTCAAGCAGACCACCCGTGACACCTTGATCATATCCGAAAAGCCTGCGGCGCAAATGTTAGTTTGTTGTATTGCGTATAGGTTGGCATTACAGGTGCTGCGAGAATAGTGCAACGTACAGAAAATCAAGACTACCCAGGGAACTAATGGCCAAGTTAAGGGATCTGCCTCTCCAGCCAAAGAACTTGGGAATCCCAAACATGATGAACGAACACGGCACAAAACGGCGTCGCTCAGAATTTTGAACCTGGAGAAAAAAAAAATGGGGAAATGCGGGACAAATCCGGGGCAATGATGACAAGCAGCTGGTTATATAGCGTCGCCATTTATTTCTGCTTCCTCTAGGTCCTCGGCTTGATGAATAGGGTAACCCGAGCGCAGCAGGGTTCATACAGTGGTCAGGGGAGGGCCAAGATACGAGGGGAGACCCCCAGTCCCCAATACCATGCTTAGCGGGAGGTGGGGACTGGGGGAGATTTGCTCGTGGCTTGCTGCTGACAATGTAACTGGGCCAAAGACGCCATTCCTGCCTGGATATTATCAACGAACCCAATCTGACGCCGTACCAAACACTTGGCAGTGCTACCGATTGGACTTGGCGGATTTGACATATTGATAAATTGATAATATGCGCGGCATCTTAGGGCTTGCTTACTCAGGAGCAGGGCCCCCGGTCTAAAATCCGGGCAAAATCTGGGCAAAAGCTGGGCGGGAATCTGTGCACTGCCTCGGCCTGAGAGCCCGCTTGAGGTTGGCTCACGACCTTCTTGGCACCGCTTGGCAGGATGGCCTAACTGCGAAAAATCCCCCGATCTCTCGTTGCTGATGGCGCAAGGGCTTCCGGGCTACCCCGGGCGTGGCGCTATACATGACGGAGAAGGCGCTGCTTAGCTCTGGGGCCCCAAGGTTTGAGGAACGAGAATTGAAAAGGGGACAGAAAAGAAGTGCCGGAGTAATGAGGCCCGACTTGAACTTCACTTTATTACACTTATAATCGATTCCTATAGACGAGAGATACTGTCTAACTTTTCGTTGGCGATGTATCACATCTCCCGCATTCTAGCTCATGAGACTAGCACTCAGATGAACTGGCAGTAGGATGTGTTCTGTGTAATAGAATCCTAGAGCTAGCTGATGTTGCAGCACTAGTTTTTTCGGCTTGCGGAGGGCAACGGCGCCAGGCAGAAGTATGCGAAGGAGGACCAATCGATCGCCGCAGGATTCGAAAACACGGAATACCAAAGTAGGCGAGACCAGCCGACAGCGTCGCCAAGACCTTGTTTCGCATATGGGTTGCATGCTCAAACGACGCTTGAGCCGTTAATGTGCGTTGGATCCTTGGAGTGCGACCTCGCGTCCGGGATTAGAATATTGCTTTCGATCAGAACAACCAAAAGGAATAGGACAACGTTCAGTCCGTAGGCCTTTTCTCCGATGACCCTGACGTCATCGGGCCTTCTCCACCGTCCCAAAGTTAAGGATACGCCTGCGCCAGCCTTCGTAGTTGAGGTCCGAGCATGAGCATGAGGACCGGAATGGCAACCTCTTCTCCAGGGCTGATTACTTTATCCGGAAGATGCTTGGGATATTATCATGTGTTCGTCTGACACCGACGACAGGGCGCCCTCGAGCTGTGCGTGGGCATGCGTAGCCATACCGCCGTTGGCGCTTCATACGCAAAGTACTTTTGGACCTGCCCAAGGTTAGTTACTCCAAATAAATCAGCTGAGACGAGTTTGTTTTGCCTGGAATCAATTGACGGCTTAGTAAATTAGACAGTATTAGATCCCTTACAACCGACGTTTACGACCCAATCGGGACAATTAGGTCCCTGATCATCGGTGCCACCAAAGCGCCCACTTCTAGATCCCAACATTACCACATGGCGGTTTGTGTCGGACTCTCTGAAAGCCATTCTGCACGTGGCCTTCCCTGCAGCAGTCAAAAGCACCGTTGGTCAGCTGGCAGCCGATCCTTGCCAGTATCCACGTTTATCCCCTCTTTGGCGAACACTTCTCTACACACGGAGAAATAGGAAATCCCGCTACGGAGCTCACAGTTTCCAAACATATGCCAGGTATAAGAAACAGCCATCGGCATGGGATAATATGTGAAGCAAGTTGTTGAGTCCAGGTACAAATGATAAACCATCTGAAGGTTATGGCATCGCGTTGATTGGCCATATCTCCATAATTGATCGTCAATCTGCTAGTATGTCCCGACTCCTGGGCAGATGCCTCAGCAACGACCAAGACTTTGGTCTTCAGCATCTAGGTTTCAGCTCAAGCTTCAACACGCCTTGGCACATGTCTCGTCTTCATTCGGGTCACTCTAGTGGTGGAATGTGTCCCTGTAGAAGATTACCCTGCATGTCGCTGGGAGGATGTGTAAGGTTTCTGCCGCTATCTAATTCCGAGGATATCTGACAGGAAAGGCATCCTGCAAGCCACAATAACGCCATCTTCATGCACGATCGTTCAGATCCACGGTTATTATGGATACTCCTGGGCTAATTGCCTAATTCCCCGGATGCTACGGAACATGCAGCAGGATACAGTCTAGCGTATCATTTTCATGCCAAGGTTCTAACCAGTGGACATTTTCAAGATAGGCCAATCAACTCATATCAGGCATCTCGGATGGTAAGCAATCCACTCGTCCTGAAATATAGGGCTCGTCTTTGACAAGTAGCTCAGGTTGTTGCTGCTATATCCATCCTTGAGTCAGGGTGAAAACAATTTTGTTCCTGGAATCGAGAGGTGTGAAGACGATGATAAATCATGATAACCGTTAAGATATACTACGGAGTCACGGTGTGGTATCCGCCCTAATCCAGATCCGGGCCCAGGCTAATTCTCTGGTTATGATTCCCCACGAGCTGGAGACCCAAACACAAAGGATGAAGTCTCATTCTTCATGTGTATCTTGTTCGTGTAGAGGCGGAAAATATTGCATTATATTATCCTGCTCATTCACCCCGAATATCGTCTTCTAGAGGCTTCTTAGAAAATTACAGACAAGGAAGCAGCAGCCTAGATGCTTATTTGCACCAGGTTTCCCTACCCATCATATACCTGTCAGGGCTAAGTCTACTGCAGTGGATGGTCTGGCGTTGCAAAGCTCTTGTTTGTTTCGGTCGACGCCTGTGAAACTGTAACACTGAAGAGGTCAAATGTAACTAATAGCAAAGCATTCCCGATCATTATCAGCCTGAGACACGTCGCACATCGTAAGTTTCTTATGAACTAACTCTGTTTTAGCCGACACTAGCTTGCTTTAATACGAAAAAGGTCGTCTAATAACATGCTCATCTGAAAGCACGACTGTTTACTCGTACGCGAAAATGGAAAGGTAACTCGGGACACTTAAAATCATCTGTTCAACGAGCAAGCACTAGCATAGCTTAAAATAAGTGACAGAATCCAGTGTGTGATATTTTGTAATTCAGTCGGACGCTACTCATGCCTGGCCGCGTCATGGACGAGTCTGGCGCAGGTGGAATTCATTGCATACATCAAGACAGGTGTAGAATGTTTCATACCGGGCAAGATCTAACTATTAGGACTAAAAATTCCGAAGTTTGAAAGCCTAAGGTAGTATTTCATGTCAGCAATAGTGATAGTAACTTTTCATTCACACCTTACTTTACTATTCAACAGCGATCACTCTTCCGGCGTTAGAAAGTGCATACCCGTATAAATAGCAAAAGCTGCTATGATGAGAAGTAATACCTATGGACTGTCAAAATCATTAGTTCTTACCTGGACTAAATTAGCTTTACCTATTGTTGAAGCTATAAAAGGTAAAGGTGATCCGAACAGGTACTATCGTGATGTACTTCAGAATATCAATCCCTCAAAAAGCGAGGATGATCCGCGACTGTAATTAGTACCTCTTCTAAGATACAGGGAGTTCATGTGCTTCTAGAGAAGAATAGCCTGATGCAAAAGCGATCGCGATCTCGTCTGGTACGCCAGCATGCAACAAAGCGGCCTCGCAGATGGTTTCCTGCCTTGAAACCACAAAAGGAGTTACGATCCACATGATCAATCATGACGAGCTCGGAGCTGCACCTGAACCATTAGGATGGACTTACATGGCGACTGCAACAGCATATTTTGCTCTTGTCACCAATATAACACTGACATTTGTTGCACTCAGCACTTCAAGCTCTGCTCTCAGATTCAAGAATTTCACTCACATCTCGATTTACCATGTGGGCTGCCAACAGACCCAGAGCTTGACAGCTGGTCTTCATTGGTTCGTAAATGTTCTTAGCACGGCCACACTTGCAGCTAGCAGTTACACTATGCAATGGCTGGGTGCACTGTCTTGAGAGGATGTTGACCGGGCATGGTTGGAAATTTGTAATCTTTTACTTAAACGCTTCCATACGCCAGTCTCAAAGGCAAGATTCTATGTATTGCACTATTCTTGACTTCGCTGCCATTACACAACACTTATGTCTTCATGAGTGATCTTCTGGGGTTTCATGGGCTGTTAACCTTCCCACAAAGATACAACTCGGTAGTATTTGCGGAGTACCCCTTGGGAAGATTTTGATTATGGAATAATCCAGATAGTACTTATTTGACGGAACTGTTTACATCGGGTCATGACATCGGTTCCTGTGAGGTTGTTGGTCGTTTAGACCAAAGTCA
Organism: Aspergillus sp. S1802E; assembly: GCA_023627535.1. Classification (NCBI taxonomy): domain Eukaryota; kingdom Fungi; phylum Ascomycota; class Eurotiomycetes; order Eurotiales; family Aspergillaceae; genus Aspergillus; species Aspergillus sp. S1802E. Next base: position 233,595 of record JAMAHN010000015.1, read on the forward strand.
ACCCGCATTCCAATCATCACTGGACAGTGGAGACTACAAACGATTGAATGCTAATTAGTATTTCAATGCCTTGTAATGTGGGAACCTCAAAGAGGCGGCAGATCAAGGTCCTTCCTCATGCTAACCAGTGACCTATTAGATTCCGACATCTCTGCTTCGTACGGCGGAGTTTCGCCATCCGGCGTTTGGCATGTCGTTGTTGGCAACTAGCGTGGAAGCAAACAATAAGCGCCATCCCCTGGATCCATGACAACCGGTGATGCTGCTATGTCCTTCCTTTCACGGCCGGACCCTTTCACAGAGTGGATTTGATATCAAAAGACAATTTGGCGGCCTGGGATGGTGCAGCCACAGTGTCATTTCCGTTCAAAGAGCTAGGCACTTGAAGAAGACGTTGGATACATGAGTTGGATACATGAAGCTACTACTCGGGAATGGGCTGCTGTGATTCTTTTTATGTTGCACCTATCGATGATAGAAATTCTCATTGGTTGTATAAGTAATTCTCACCAGAGGTAGTTCATGTATTGGAACATCGGTGTGTCTTTTATGTGGCGCCTGCCCCTCGTTCAAGATCGGAGTTGACAATTGGTGGAACCTCGGATTTGGAAGCCCATTAGGCAGGCCTTTCTTTGCATCGATTATTAAGTGAGTCGATTGAGGCTGTTAACTATGATTTTTCTCAATGAAGGTCCGAAATTCTCTCCCTGAGGCTCATACTAAACCACACCCTGGTGGAGACATATTTGCACGAGATTCCACATCTTGGCTCCAAATTCTATCTTTCAGTCATTTGGGCCCTCATTTCTTGATTACTGTTCAGGTCGTAGTCTTCTTTGGCAGGTTCTGTTTCCCGTACTCTTATACAAGCCTTCTTCTCTTTCTTTACCCGACAGTGGTCGATGCTGTGGATACGCCGGCCATTTCATGTACACATCTAGCTTAAGGGACTTGCTCTTTTAACCTAACAGTCAATTATGAGCTGTTACGTAGCTGTCATCAGCGCAAATGTATCTATCGGTATTCAGTGCGCCTACGACGAGGGCCGGTGGCTGTTCTTTCGCCACTCGGCTGCCACTCTTAAGTATATGGACGGAACATTGAATTTTAATAAATAGACCTCACTAAATAAGAATTCCGCAGTCCTCCTGCGAGTCTTTGATTATTGTTCTACGGTTCGTGGGTCATGCCTGCTAGCTACAAGAGGAGATGAATGGCTCGAGGATACGAAAGGTATGGAATTTATTGTTCATTAAGCACTGCCAACGCTATAGCTCAAGTCATGTTACACAATTCTCATTGATAACTTCAAACGTGGTATATACACTATAACTTCATTTAAATCATCAAATTACACAATCATGCGGCGACCGGAGAAGTGGCGCCATCAGCAAAGACATCATTGACACCCGTCACGACTCCAAGGTTTCCATCGCGGTTGACACCTAGCCACTCGCGGAGTTGGGGGCTGAGAGTCTTCTTCGTCTCCTCCGACAACCCCACACCCCAGTTCACCTGTCCTCTTAGGAACGGCGCGTTGTAGGCACCGAACAGAAGAGCACGTTCCTTGTCCTCTGTCGTGTTGCAGCCTGACGTATGCCACAAGCGACCGTCCATCACGATAATCGATCCAGCCTTAGCCTCGAACGGCACCAACAACTTCCTCGCCTCCTCGTCGGAGGGAACCTGTGATTTGGCAGTCCAATTATGGCTTCCGGGGATGTACATCGTCGCGCCGTTCTCCTTGTAAGTGTCATGCAGACACCATATCACGTTCAATCCCCACGTCGCGAGCCAGGGGTCGGGGCACTGCAGGGAGAGATCGGAGTGCAGGCCCATGGACTTTGAGCCAGGCAGGGCGATGTTCGCCGTGAAGTTCGAGACCAGGAAGTTCTGGCCCAGCGCTGACTGCACCATCTCGACGGCGGTCGGGTGCGAGATCAGATCGCGGAAGACGGGGTCCAGCTCCATCAGGTAGAAAATGCGGACATTGCTGGAGTTGGGGTCCAGCCAGTCCAGGAATGTAGGGTCACCGCGACGCTCGCTCTCCTCCTTAGCTTTCCAGAGCCGGTCGACAACCTCCTTCGCCTTCTCGGTGCTAATCACGTCGGGAACGACGGCCCAGCCATCTTGCTTGAACTTGGCTTTTGCATCGGCGAGTTGTTGCGCGGTAACGTTGTTGGAGGCCATGGTTGCGGTGAGGTTGGTTTGGTTGGGGGAAAAAGGGGTGGACGAAGAATTGAGTTTGATTGCTAGCAATAGATTGACGAAACTGTTCGCATTTTAGCAATACATTAAGTATGGACTGACTGCCGACCAACAGACTGCAGGATTTAGCTAACAAATAACTTCATGACTAGCGAGTGGGGGAGACAGGGCGAGGCGTTGACCGTTGCACTAACTCCACCTGCCGGCGACGATTAGCGCCAGAAAATGGTGGGGAAGACCCCATTGCGAAACAGAAAGAAGGGGTTGAAAAGCGTTTCTGATTCAGCACAAGAGAGCTTTCGTTCCTCCGTAATCGGTACGGTGTATATTGAAGACCATATGGGATGCGTACCTGTTGGTGCTTCATGCCGCATGCCAAACCCAAATGTCAAACCCAAATGTCAAACCCAAATGTCAAACCCGAGTTGCCTGCCTGCAATATCGAGCCACTCCTGAGTCTTTACTAGATCTAGCGTGCTAAATGCCGCGCGCAGATTTGGAATGTTGGTAAGATATGGGCCAACTTCATCCCTGCAGTAATTAGCCCTGCGGCGTCGTGTGAACAGCCAAAAAAAAAAAAAAAAAAAAAAAAAAGGCTAACTGGTTAGGGGAACAGCGAGTTTCCAAGACGCAAGAGTAGACACCGTTTGGATTCGACAGTCCCTCACTGAATTGGCAATTGGATAAGAATAGTGTCTGCGACTTAGTTATTATTTAGCATATTGTGGAGATTGCAAGCAGCGAAACAAATGAAGCGAGTTAGTACAGGACCGCCGAGTATTCACCGTCTAGTTAACGCGAGCTGATATTTACTTCTCCTGTTCTAATTCCGACAAGCGAGACAGAAATTAAATAACGTCTTTTATCCTGCGTGCGTTGCCCGCGACTAGTACATAAATGCTTGTTAGACTGACAATGCTCTTTACAACGGGCATTGGCCATGAGTTAGGTGAAAACTGTAAATTCAATCACTATATGCATATTAACTCCTGGCCCTATTTCAAATGGCCAAGAGCGAAAGGCAGCGTAATGACATAGTGCATCCATTTGTGTCAAAAATAAATCATGAGCATGACTGTGGCACTCGCCAAGCGGGCCCGAGGCATATTGAGGCAATGGCCGGAGACATCCATTCAGTGATTTCGTAGTACGCATGACATTTCCTTTTTCTGCAAAAGGCCGATTGGGGGCCATCCCGAGTCCTGATTGACTGTTAGTTGCCCTTAGTATTCCGTGCTATGGTGGACCTCGGTGGATGTGCCGTCCCGTCTTATCGTCTCATACTAAGATCCACATGGACCAGGAGTGAGATCCTGCGGTGCAGATCTCGCGTCGCCACTTGTCTCAGTCCCGTCGGCGCACACAACGCCGTTAAGGGTGTCCGAATGGGATATCTTGAGCTTCGACGAGTCATGGCCCCTAACACTCGCTGCGTGTGGTCCGGCACCCTCATCTTTCTGCCGTCTTTGTGAACACCGTGAACAGTAGAAGTCCCACCTCTGAACAGCCAGCCAGGCAAGAAATAAGATGGCGGCCGAAAATATCCCGCGTGGGTCCTGCTCCGGAGCGACGCTATCGGGCCAAGTGGGCGCCAAGCGGGCGATTGAAGATGAAGCTGGAAAGGTGCAATGAAGACCCGAAGGGCTAAACTCATAGGGCAGGTAACCCCGCCTGTCAAGACCAAGGTAGAATGCAATCTTGCATCTTTGACGGCTACTGGCTCGTTATGGTACGTGTGCTGCCGCCAAAACCGCCCGACGACTCCTACCAAGGTGCACAAACGCTCGTTCTCAGTGTCCTAATATATTTGACACAGCGATGCCATCCCCACGGTGCGAACGATTTTGTGCTTCAAGCTACCGAAAGAGGGGGGACCTGTAACGACAAAACGGTTTCTATAAATGGTTTAAGTATCCTGCGTCTCATTCAATTGAAAGCTCAATTTTCGGTTCAGCCTACTCCGCTGAGCAGGCCAGTGGAATTCATCATTAAAAATTCAGGTGAGAAGTTCGGGTCCAAACCTGCAGGAAAGCGCCTAGACTGCGTTCCGCCGAGTGAATCCTAATGGCTCCCATTGCTGGACATGGGAATAACATGACAGCGAAAGGAAATGGACTGTGTCCAGACCGGCTAACTAAAGCCTTTATAATATCCACTGGGGTCGCCTTTACTTAAGGGGCCTTGGAAACGCGATAGGTAGGGACGACAGGGGAATGCTCCGGTGGCCTTTGACGGTGAACACAGTGTACTCCGTACTTTGTAGTTGCAGGATTATACTTACAAGAATAATCCCTCGTAGCGCGCAAAGTGGACTCTGCTAAACAATACAGCGCGACCAATCGGAGCCCATCCTAGCGGCATATCCCGAGAGGAAGATTCAACCCCCATTCTGACCCTAATGTTGACAGAACGCTAATGTCTGTCTCCACCGATGATCTATTCCAACTCGTTTCACGTCCTCCCTGCAACACCAAATGCCGACGTAACCCAATCCCCAAGCGAGAAAAACCAAAAGGAGCACATATAGGGAAGATGGGAGTCTGCAAACCAGGATCTTGGAATTTTCGACCGCTTCCACTTGCCTTTCAACGCGGCGGTTCATTCGGGTTTCTGGCCGGCCTGAAGGCCTTCGTGGGATGGGGATCAATGAGAATTTGCAGCCCGTCGCCTGGGGGGTGATGATGCCGTTTGTGGTCATCACCAGCTTGACTTGTATTCTTCGAGTTTATTCTCGCATTTCTATCTCGAAGTCCTTCGGTAGTGATGACTGGTTCATGGTCGCAGCGGGGGTTTGTCCTTCATATCCTATTCTGTCGCGCGCCTCTAACGTTGTCAGATATCATGGCTCGCCAATCAAGGAATTCTGGGGCAAATGATCATGTATGGGGGAGGAAAGTGAGTGTATCAATTATGCGACAGACGTTGTACACATGCTGACAATCCTTCCGATCTTCATAGAATAGATGAACTTGTCCCCCCAGAGAACCTCACTAAGATTTTAACGGTACGCTCTCCCAAACCTTACACGCAATCAAAACGGCTAATTTGAGCTCAAGCTTCTCCTGGTCATTGAATTTGTCTATATTTTCTGCCAATGGCTCATCAAGATGTCCTTCTTGACATTTTATTTACGCGTGCTCAGCATATCGCCAGTATATAAAAAGGCAGTGTACGCTGTTATGGCATTCACCACGATGCAGACCATTGCCGTCCTGCTATTCTATGGCCTTCAGTGTCTGCCCTTGGATGCCTTCTTCCACCCTGAGAATTATCCCGAAGCCAAATGCATCCCGACGGCAGTAACCCTTTACTTTCCAGCAAGCATGGTAAGTTAACAATACACGGGCCAAATCGCTGCCGTTCGCGATAGTAATATCTAATTCCTTGCCGCTCCCCAGAATGTCTTGACAGATATGTTGATCTACATTCTTCCCATCTGGCCGCTGTGGAGTCTACAGATGAGCCGGCGTCGTCGCATGGGTCTTATTGCTTGCTTCACCGTGGGCGGAACTACCGTCCTCGTATCACTGCTCCGTTTCATCGTGCTGGTACAACTCGCCAGTGGCTCCCGAACGTTCTACGTCTATGGCTCCGTCGCCATCGTGACAACGATCGAGCTCTCCACCGCTATTATCTCCGCCAACATGCCCTCGCTCCGGGCAGTCTGGAAGACGCATATCTCCGGCACGCTATACGCGTCCAGCGATCGCAAGTCCGCCCCATACGAGTTAGGCACCACATCGCAGGCCCGCGGAAGCCGTCGGACAGGAAAAGGGACAATCACTACGAAATTCAAGCAAAGCAACACACATGGCTCCCAAGCTGAGTCGGAGGAAGAGCTTTGTCAAACGCGAGAAGAGATTCTAGTGAGCACCCAGGTCAATGTGGTTTCTACCAGGAACAATAATCTCGAGAGCCCGCGGTTACCGTCCTCATATTATCCGATGAAGTAGGGTGTGAGAATTATTGGTGGGGCCACGCTGCTTGTGAGAACGGCGTTTGGATTAGAGGACGTGGATCTATGCTCTTTTGTTAATTGTAATAATAGCACTTATGTACCAACGGCTGTTCATAGACTCGTAGTGGTGGCATAGTGTGTATAATATGTTGACTTTGAGTGCCGGGAGTATTCAGTCAAGTTGGGTTACTGGTTTGATAAATATGTAAGGGTTAGTTAGGTAACCAAGCTAAGTAAGGCAAGTCTAGCAATTGATCAGACCACCAGGATGCTAACATCAAGGGCTTTTGAAAAAGGCAAACAACGATACCTCACCTATTTATCTATTATTTCTCCACAGCGTGATGCACCCGACGGAACAAAATATCAGTGGTAATTCTATCTAAATATTCTAATATGTAGAGAGACAACCGGAGTCGGGACAATGATCCGTCGGTCTGTCACCCCATATGCCTACTACGTAAGGGAGTAAAATGGATATATCTACCGAGGCCGAGCTCGGGAGCCCTCCTTGCATCTAGCCCCGCCCGAAAGACGCATCAGAAGGGGCTCCAGTCCAGCTCACAGGGTTAGCCCCTGGCACAATCAACCTGGCATGTCCGTACGTTGCCTAGGTACCGAGGGCCCAGGGTGGAGCATCGGAATGATCTCATGTTCAATGCTGTAGGGATAGGTCGTTCTGTATTAAATTTAAATCATCTATTCTTTTTCTATTTTAACTTTAATATTTGAAAGCTTTTTGTCATATTAATATTGTATAATAACCTTGATTATTATGGTCGACACGATATCTCCCTCTTGGATCAGAGTTTCTAAGTTACTGATGCCGAGGCCAGACTGGGTGTGATCTGCCTATTTCAAGAACGACATTCGCTAAGGGGTGAACAGATCCTGGCCATCCCTTTCTCTGTATCCCACAATATAGAGGGCATCCATCATGGTGGAATCTTGGTTATCTACGTCGTTGCAGCTCGTGTCCTCTCTTCAAGCTCGTATGCTCGAACTACCCGACGTCTCCAAGTCGAAGGTACACGACCAACATGTCTTACAGTCCTTTCTCATGCTCACAACAACGAATGCGTGGATTCTCTGGGGCCTAAAAGCAGTCTGCACAGCTGGTATCTTATACATCTGCGGCAAGATCTGTTCCAGGGCGATTCTGAACAACTGTACCCCGGACAAGTGGGACTGGACCCGCGAAGTGGTTCTCATTACTGGCGGCTGCAGTGGAATCGGAGAACAGGTGGCTCGAAAGCTTGCAGAACGCCGGATCACAGTCGCCGTACTCGACATAAAACCCCCTAAGACGGCCCTACCGGCCCATGTTCATTTTTACAAGTGTGACATTACATCCATCGAGGCAATTCATCATACCGCGGAACAGCTCCGCGAGGATATTGGCGATCCAACCATCTTGATAAATAACGCAGGTGTCTCCAGTTCGAAAGATTTATTTGAGGAAACTGATGAGGAAATCGAGCAAACTTTTCATGTCAACATTCTTGCTCATTTTTGGATCGTGCGTGAATTTCTTACGCACATCATCCAAAAGAATCATGGACATATAGTCACTGTTGCCAGCATGGCCAGCTTCGTGACGCTCGCATCCAATGTTTCCTACTCTTGTACAAAGGCGGCGACGTTGAGCTTTCACGAGGGATTGGCGCAGGAGCTGCGGCACAGATATGATGCGAGAAAAGTCAGAACCTCGTAAGTTAAATGCGGCAGTCGCTAGCTCAGACTCAAGAAAGCTCATCGTTTTATAGAATTATTCATCCAACATGGGTTCGTACACCACTCACCGAAAGACTGGTCACACGTGGCCAATGGAATTCCCAGACTATCAAAGTCCATGCGGTGGCGGAAGCGGTTGTCTCGCACATTCTCAGAGGCGAAAGTGGACAAGTATTTCTTCCAGCAAGTTATGCTATTGCGTCTCTGGTGAAAGGCTTCCCAAGCTGGCTTCAGGAAACCATAAGGGACAACCAGTCGACCGTTCTCCGCGCTGACGACTAATTCTTTTTGGTGTCTCGCATGTATGAATGCATTATATCGGCCGAGTGATATTTTGGTAATCCAAGATGCTGGTTGAAGAGCCCTAGAATTGTTTTGCACTTAAAAGGGGAATTCCAAGCATGATTGTTTGGGTATGTTGACGGGATTGGTAGATAATGATCGCTCGCTCGCGAGGCCAGGTCCACTTGAGTCGGATGGTTAATCCTCTATTCGCTGCATCGTCCCTTTCCCAAATGGGCGGTTCCTGCGAGATAGCCCTACCTCACCGAGGACAGCCGATCATTCCGCGGCTCGTAATGATTAGTAGTCTGACGAGTCTGGATATTCTTAGTTAGGCAAAATATCAGGTAATAATTATAACAAATGCTCACAAAGCCTTGAAAATACACGTTGTACTGGATCTAAAGCTCTACAACTGCTCTTATCTTAGAAGCAAGAAAAGAATAAAGCGCGCATCCCTCAATATGGACTATGGCTGTCGCTGGACTTGAGAATGGGTACAATATCTGGATTGTTTCGTCTGCCGGGAATTCTATGTGTGGATGGCTCTACCCATCTCAAAGCTTTACCGCGTCGAACCCTGGACCAGCCAAGCTCATGGCCTCGGCGGGACGAAGAAACTCAAGCTCGACGTATACGCCGGCAGTTTGAATAAGATGGGACACACGTATGTTGTTTTCGACTACCGCTGTAACGGAGGCTCCCAGGGTTTACCACGTGGGCTCATCGACTGGAACCAGCAGCAAGATAACTGGAAATCTGCCATTGACTATACGCGCCAGCTGGACAGCGTCGAATCCAACGCGGTCGGCCTTTTCGGAACATCATTTAGCGGAGGCCATGTTGTCCAGCTCGCCGCTAGTGATAAAAGGATCAAGGCAGCCATCTCACAATGTCCCTTTACCTCGGGATGGGCGAGCGCTTGGTGTACAGGGATCGCGGTCGCCCCAAAGCTTGCAGCACTCGGCCTGCTGGACACTCTGTTTGGCACGAATGAAAGGCCAGTAACTGTGTCGCTGAATGCAAAGCCGGGTGATGGTAAGTAGATGCACTGTATTCCTTGGACAAATGATTCTTAAGAAGCTAACCCTTGCAGTTGCAATAGCTGCACTGAATTGCTCCTGATGTTCTGAGGACATTTCCACACAACTTATCCCCGAGGGGAATCCATTTCAAGAACACGTCCCTGCTCGTGTGGTATTAAGGCTCCCTTTTTTGAAGCCTAGCTCGTATGCGCCTGGGGTCAAATGTCCGATTCTTTTTAGTATATGCGAGAAAGACTCAGTGGCACCAGCAGGACCAACCATGGCCTTTGCAAAGACTGCCCCTAGAGGAGTAATCAAGTGCTATGATACGGGGCATTTCGATATTTACTACGGTGAACCATTTGAAACTGCTATGGCGGACTACAGGCGGTTCCTCCATGGATGTTTGCCAGTTCAAGGCCAGGATGTGGAATAGCCTACCGGCGGTTGAGATGTGTGTGCATTCAAGCCCGTCTGGGAAATGTTGTGTGTGGAAATAGTAATGTAGCCCCAATTAATAAACATTCATGATCATAAAATCAGCTTTTGCTTGCCCTTCATTTTTGGCATACCATGACCATCGGGCCTAATTATTGTAAACCTTTCGGCCAGCCTGTTCAATCAACAACCCCCGGTCCCCCGTTGAGAAACAATGACCCTAGTTAAGCTCGGTCAAAGCAAAACCTGACACTCATCACCACTTCCATTGTGACACGTAACCAATTAGGTACCAGAAATCTTCCCTTTCCGCAACAAATCCAGGCCCTTAGGCAAGTCCTCCAGCCCCGGATCCAGCCTTTTGAGCGGTGGTGGTTTGAGCTGCTTCGATATTCCCTGTAACGAACCATAGAAGCGCCGCAAAACTTCTCTATCTAAGCTCTTCCTTACAAAATTGGGTCCAAGTAGAGAAAGCCACTGGAAGTCCTGAATGAAGGCGGTATAGACGAGCAAGAAGTCGACTTGCACACCATTAATTTATGTTTTCCCCGAATCCAACAGCGTGACAACATGCCCCCGACTTTTATAAACAACCTTGGCGCAGAAGCCAATCCACCCGCCCTCTGAGAAGCAGTCCATGGCTTTGTCAATGTCGGGATAGATTCGCGTAATGTCTTTTAATGGCACTGGGAGACCTAGAGTCGAATACATCATCGGCACCGTACTGTTTGACCAAGTCATGGGAGCGCGGGTATGCAGTTGTGACGACCTTCCAACCCGCCAGCTTGGTCAATTGGATAGCATAGAGACCAGCCGCTGTCGTCCTGTAGTATATGAAGACCACTTGTGTATTCGATTGCCCTTTGATCGGATCTTCGTCGACCCAAGGGACGCCGAGCCGGACGTTCAAGACCAGCATGGCGGTAACGGCCGAAACGCCAAATGTAGCCGCTTCCTCGTCGCTCACACAGGATAGTGGCTTCCAGGCCAGGTCGGCAGGGGTTTTGAGATATTCGGCAAACGATCCTCGATCTGAATATAAGCCGCCATGAGCCCAACCGGCTACCCTGTCACCAAGCGTCCAGTTTCCAGGTACCTTGGAGCCAATCTTCGCGACAGTTTCGCAGTAGTCACAACCGAGTTTAGCTCCTCGGGGGGCGGTAATGTCGACATGTTTGTACCCCGTGAGGTTGAGAGCGACGCATCGCACTCTGATCAGCAGCTCGTTGTCCTTTATCTCAGGGACAGAAACAGTGACAACTTTCACTCATCTCCACAGGCAATGCCGCAAGCATAATTCAAGATTCGAGTGACAATCGAACAGTTGCCGACCAGAGCTTCCATGCTACATGGGGGTTCGGCCATGTTAGCAGCATGGCATAAAGCTGGCGCGGCATTAACTCTTGCAAAGATAGTACTCTGCTTTAAATTAATCACTTGGACCTCGGAAGTACATAGTTGTCTGGAAATGCGGCTCAAGGCCAGTCATAGTCCACTAAGTGTGGTTCTCGATTTAAAGTATTCTTGGGTTCTTGTGCCACTATTCCCAATCGGTGCCCTCTTGCGAGCGGGCTCGGAGTACCCATCACCGCTGCTTTAACATTCCGCCGACCATGAGAGGCAAATATAGGCCTCTATTTCAAAGGTTATATTCTTCCTCTAGGTCCCAATTTTGGGAGGGGCTGTGGATAAGAGATAATATCTTCTGGTGGGCCTCTGTCCCCATATCCTCGGCTTTTCACGTACATTGTTGAACAACTCGTTTTCAACTTCCAATATTATGATCAGAAACAGGCAAATTGGGAAATACTAAGTTGTAGAAGACTAAATTGCTATAATAATTCCCGGACCCGTCCGAAATAGTGAGCCTGCGCTCTATATCAAGGATCACCTAGCATCCAAGGTGGGTTATGTCAAATTCTAGTAATGAATTTGGCTTCTATTCCATTTCTCTAACTCTCGATCGCCAATCCACTCCAACATGGAGCTCGTCAATGAAATCAATCCGGCCTCCAATCCCCGTTCTACCTTCCTTCTGCCACCACTTCTGCGGATTGCTCACCGTTGTCTCATCATCGCTGTCAATCAGGCTACTATGCTCCCTATCTTCGCTGACCATAATAACAATCCTGCGGATCCAGCCAGAGATATGGTGTACCCTATCTCCGTCCGGGCCGGATAAGCACCCCTGGATGTAAGCAACGTCAGGGGAGATATGCCGGGCAAGGTGTACATATCCCGTGGGGGTACTGAAAGGCATAATCATAGTTTCCTTCTCAACGAGCGCCAGACCCTCGGCATACATAGTTCTAAAAAGAGGGGTCATTCCCTCTACCTCCCCGGTCTGGCCAGGATCTAGAGTGAAAGCATCAGCAGTGGTAATTTTTAAAGAAGTCGGATGCCTACTTGCCTCCTCTTGGAGTTTGTTTCAATCCAGGTGCGTAGATTAGAATAAATGTCCTTGCAGTTTCTGGGCCGACGTGTTCAATCAAGGCGGAAAGTAGGGACTGCGAACAGGACACTTAGCCTCAATTAGAAGAAAATGGCGACTAACTTACCGTAGCGGTGGTGTTCTGGCCCCGTAAAGTGTGATGAGATGCAGTTTCTGAAGATACTACAACCATTACCGTCTTTCTCCTTCGGATAGTGGTTCCTGGGTTTTCGACGGCACGGTTAGTTGTCCTGTCAACACTGTCTGCCGCACTTAGGTTATCATGCGGATTCTTTGGCGTAGCTTCCTGCTCAAAATCCTTAATATCATTCTGTGGAGCGTCGCCGAAAAATGACGCCGTCGCCTCCTGTCGCTTTTCAGTGGCTTCGCTGGCAGAAGGCTGCTGAATCCAGTGATGGCTCATGGCATTCTCGGCGGACACTCGCTCATCTGGATCGGGGACTAATATTTGCTTTATGAAGTCCCAACCTTGCTGCGACAACCTCGGTGGCCTGCCTGGATACCAACGACCCCAACATAACTTCTTATAATCGAATGGATAGTTTGGAAATACGCGGGCTGCAGCAGCCATTTCATATACCACGCAGCCTAGCGACCACATATCGACTGCATTGGTATACACATCACAGTCTTCCTCGTCTTGTAGTGGCACGTCTCCGCGTATCTCAGGGGCTTCGAAGAGCTGTGTGCCAATTGTAGTCCGAAGTGCAGTCACATCGGGTCTTGCGCGTTTGGAAATGCCAAAGTCTCCTATTTTGACTGACCAGTCAGGGCCGCGTGACTCAACAAATATATTCTGGGGATATATCAGTGGATGGTTCGGTAGGCTTTGACTGATAGAAGCTTCCTCACGTCAGGCTTTATGTCGCGATGAGCATAACCCTCTTCGTGCATCATAATCAAGCCATCAAGCAGCTGCCCGGTGATCTGTCTAATCTCATTTTCCGGAATACCGGTGCTGATGTAGCGGCTCAGATTGCCGTGTCGGAAATACTCCATTGCGATATAGATATGAGACTCATCCTCAAACCAGCCCAAGAACTTCACAAAGCTCCGAGTATGGACGTGCTGATCTCGGTGTCAACTTTCCCAAGGCCTGTGATCGATCGACATAATTGGCTTACCTTTTGCCTGGAGAATTCGGTCAACGCAGCCAACTCTCTTGTATCTCGCATTTTCGCTTTCGGAACAGACTTAATAGCTCTCAATTCCACTCCAGCGGTACTCCCCGAGCGCAGCTCTTCTAGCCAGACAACCCCAAAGGAACCGTGACCCAGGTCCCTGACACGTTCCCATCGCTGCTCACTACCAGGTCTTCGCAGCGCGGCGGGAAGACGATTGTCCGAGTGCGAATGAATGACACAGTACGGATTATGCCGGACTTCGGCATTGAGTCTGTACTCATCAAAGCTGCGGCTACTGGAAGAGGCCATGGGTTATTAAGCATGATTCTGTAGAATATTCTCCGTATCGGGTTCAGGAATCAGCAGCTGCGCTGATCTTGCTGTTCAGTTAGGAAGATGAGGGGTCGGCGAGTGGGGTTGTCCAGGCCCACTTCCCAGTTAAAGAGACGATCAGAGAACAGCCTCATTGGGGAGGAGAGGTGGCGCATGCACGTCTACCTGACGACTGCGCGCTAAAGATATAGGGGCAAACCATGCTCAACCTCATCGAAGATCCAAACCACAGATGCTTCTTCCTGTGACAAGGAACCCTTGAACCCGATTCAACTGAGAAATACCCTACATCATGGAGCCAGTCTCGTTAGCGCTCGCTGTTCTCGGAACAACTGAGCTCTGTCTCAAGTGAGTGCGCCCTAGACCCGGCATTCTCTTATTCTTGCGCTCTAATAATAGGCGGCAGATGCGGGAAAGCCCTCATAAACAGATATGAAGATTACAAGCATGCTGAACATGATGTTGGCGAAATAGTGCTCGATATCAAGAGCCTGTGGCTCAAGACTGAGATTCAGCTCGAGACGATCACCAATATCTGGGATTCCATTGAGCCTCGTCTTCAGGCCTTGTTCATGGATCTGATCGACCATCTTCTGGGGAAGCTCGAGGTCGCATCAGCAAACATGGACAGAGTGTTAAACCGTTCTATTGCAGGGGTGCCAGTCAACAAATTCAAGACAATGTTATTTAAGAAAAGCATAACACAGGCGGTCCGGGACATTGAGAGCTGGCAGAGAAAATTTGATCCCTCCTGGTTCTTGATTACTCGCGTGACAGATTCGAAAATTGACAGGTGTTTAAAACACGAAACTCCCAACCGACCATGTCCGACCGCAAGACTCAAACAAATGAGAAATGCAATGAGCTTTGATTCAAAGAGGGATGACCAGTCCATGTTTTCCGACTGCAACTTAATCCCGGGTGAGCGACAGCGGCTCCCATGGTCGATGGCATTCACAACCTCTCTCTCTAATGGTAGCAGGGAGGTGCTCGTGGACACTGTGACCCCCACTGCCTGCAGCGATACCCCCATTGCTAAGACACACGTCGGCGATTTAGCTAGACGGCTTTCAGCTATAGACCCTTGGGAGTTTGGGCTTTTACGCTGCTGCGGGGTTATCGAGGCAGAAGACAAAGAGGGGGTCCATTTCCAATTGATCTTCGACATTCCCCAAACCCTATCCGCCCCTAGAATACTTCGTGACATCCTACTGTATAAGGAGCCCCATGCACTTAATCAGCGCTTTCAGCTAGCAAAGCAGCTGGTCCGATCCCTCATGTTTGTCCACACCTCGGGATTTGTGCATAAGAGTATCCGCCCTGAAACTATCGTTGTCTTCAAAGAACAACAATATCTTTCAGGTCTTGGTCCTTCGTTCCTCATTGGCTTCGAAAGGCTCCGTCCGGACTATGCCGAAACACTTCGGGCGGGTGATTCGAGCTGGGAAAAGAATATCTATCGACATCCGAAGCGACAGGGGTTACATCCCGAGGAAAGATATATCATGCAGCACGACATTTATAGCCTCGGAGTCTGTCTCCTAGAGATAGGCATATGGGATTCGTTCGTCATACCAGGTTCAGACGGGACGTGCCCAAAGACGGGTCCAGCGCTAGATATTCAAGCAGATTTACACACGAAGAAGCCTGCAGTGCTTATCAAACGGACGTTGGTAACCATGGCCACTGCCAGGCTTCCAGCCCTGATGGGGCAACGATATGCTGATCTGGTTCTTGCTTGTCTGACGTGTCTTGATCCTGGGGATACCAATAGATTTGGAAAGGAAGTGGACCTGCACGACGATGATGGTATACTTGTTGGCGTGCAGTATGTCGAGAAGGTAAACTGCTAGCCCATCGCTACCATATGAGCTTTGCTTACAAAAGAACTATAGATCCTGTTGGAAATAGAGGAGATATCGTTGTGATTGTTGCAGCCAATTAGGGGCTTTGCAATAAGCCAGAGCATAATCGCACAAGTAGAGAAAAATGCGAGGCATGCTATATGCTAAAGCATTTACTAGACGCCTGATGAGTTCGTTCATCCCATATTCATTTCTCCAGTCCCGTCCATATAACAATGAGATCCCAGCGTTTTAGGCACTCAATATATTCCACATCTAAGGCAAAACAAGCACATACGACCACAGGGTGAGGAGAACAGGGCTTCCCGTCCGCTCAGCCGTACTTAAGCCTCACGCCGGCCGGTTAGTAGTTGGGTGGGTGACCACCAGCGAATCCCGGCTGTTGTATGTTTTTTTGCTCACCAAAATATGTTCCCTACTTGTCTTTTTTCGCCTTCTATATATCTGAGAACTTTCTTTTGTTCTGGGCTCGCTAAGAATGTACAATCATTGATTCCAAGACCGAAAGGTTAGATTGAAAGAGACATAGAGGCTAGATAGAGAAGAACCCTTAGCAGTGTCGATTGTCCTGATCAAATACATTCTAGGCTGCCTGCCGTTCATTTGCTACGGAGCTGGCGTTCGAGCTTCTTGCTGTCCAGGTTCTTGACTTCATAGCCGAATGTGTTTCGAGAAGCTGATATTCAAAAAGTGGTTTAAACGGGGCTGGTTCCTTAGCTGACGATGAGGTGACTTTGCATTGGATTACGAATAAAAAGACTCCGTCGCGCCGTTCAACCAATCATGGCATGTAGAAAACACTGCCTGCAGTACACTCTTGATTCAATCTGTTCCAGGTTTTAGACAGAATTGGACCGTATACGAAAAAGCCACGTGCTCGGTAGAAGCCTTATTCTTATAACTACAATAATCATAGGAAAGACCCTCTCTTTCAACAAGGTCAACATTCGGTTCAAGGAAACCCCCGTCGCAATATGTCTTTTGAGGCCCCCATTTATAAGATCATCCCGGCATTTGCCCCTAGGCACACATCAGAAGTGCATAAAATGCATAAGTCAGTCGATATAAAAAGCCTGTCAATTAACTGGCTTTACGAGCCTTCTGAAAAGTTCAACAATTGCCTGCAAATAGGCAATAGCTAAAATGGCGGAAAGAGGCATTAGTACACTTCCCGCCGAGTTAATCGCCGAGATTGCACAGTTCATGGATCCAGTTGGTATCAGTCAGTTTTCACAAACTCGTAAAAGTTTCTACGAGCTTTTACGCGCGGAGAGAAGAAATGCTGCTAGAAGGCACTCTTGGACACCTGAAAGACATTACCGCCAAAGAATGTTGGAACCAGTGATAAGAGAGCTGTTGCCGGAAGATGACAATTATGATGGGCCGAACACAGGTCCGCTCCCACAGCTACTGTTAGCGATACATCAAGGGCGTGCTGGTGCACTTCGAGGATATCTGGAAGCAGGTGTCGACCCAAACAGGTTCTGGGGGAAATCGCGGCTGCTGAGCGAGGCTGCCTGTTTTGACGACATGGAATGCGTCAAGGTTCTTCTCGAATATGGGGCAAATCCAGCCCTACCAGATAAGAAAATACGGGAAAACGATTGTCAAAGGACAGCGTTAAGTCGTGCTGCATCTATGATCTTTCGACGCGATGTGAGGGCAATCACTAGAGGCCAAACGTCAACCTTCGCCAGTCGTATGTGGAAGCCGGAGTATGATAGAGTAACCCGTCTTATGAAGGCAGGAGTAAATATCACTCATATGGGTGAAATCTTGTGGACACGGTGGCAGCTCAACTTCTTAGATGTTCTAAAGTTAGCGGTTGAACAAGGAACCGATCTCTCGAAGTTGACTGCCCCATCCGGAATTACAGTCTTGCATATAGCAATTTCCTATGCACAAGAGAACCATCGTCTTCGATTCTTTTACCCAGGAACCGAGGTATCTTGTCATAACGATTTTGAAATAGTCGAGTGGATAATCACAAAATATCCTGACCTTATCAACATCCGTAATTCCCGTGGTGAAACACCATTCGATTGGGCGTTCGGCATGAGACGTTTTGACATCGCAAGGCTTTTGTTATTATGTGGATTTGAACTGGGATTCGCGGAAAAGCACGACTGGTATCGTGAAATCACCATAGGGGAGACGGATATTGAAAAAGTCGAACTGTTGCTAGAAACGAGAGAGCAGCTCATGTATTACGACGGCGTGTATCACCCCGAACAGTTGCGAGAGCGAGGTCGACTAATGCTATCAGTATGACCTCTTTTCAGGGTAAGCACGGAAGAATTGGGGACATTCAATTAACCATCGATGATAGCCAATTACTAGCAGGAAAGACTCGATTCGCCGGCATTCGACATGTAAAGATTACAAGAAGACCAAAGTACAGAACAGAACATCATGAGAATCGTTGTAAATGTTCACTTTCATTTCCCACGCCCCATGATTGGAGTATCGACGTTGAAAATCCAATCAACAACCAAGAAGATCTTTGACCAAGAGCAGCAGGGAGCCAGAACAGAAAGTTGAACACGTATCCGAGACAACACAACCACAGATGTAGATGATATGCCAGAGTGCAATCGCATTACAAGTCGGAAATCCATCTTGGGTTAGTGTGGTGAACTAAAGTGGCCTGTCCCAAATGGGTCCCGAAGAAGACAAGTATAAAAGTCGAGATGTCTGACGGCAGAGCAACCAATACCCGGTAACCTGGAATCCCTGGCCCAAGGTATGGTACCCTGAGGTCGGTGAGTTGAGATACAGCGTCCAGGTTACGTTCTATCAAAACGCTTAGCGCATACTGGTTCATTTCAGCTTGGGGTGACTCTGGCAGCTCCGCACCCCAGATAACGACAAGGACAGGGGTCGATTCCTCAATGGGGCGTTCGACCATGATTTGGTATTCCTGCTGGATCACTTCCATGACCATTCTGGAGTTTCTAAAGTCGATTTCACGAGGAATTTTAAAGACGCGTATGAAGAGTTCGCCCAGTTGTACGCTAAGATAAACCGTAAGCGATAATTGTTATAATAGAATCATGACGCTCACCCAATGATGCGACTATCATTGTCTAGGGACATTCTGAGGAAAGATACAATATGGGAGGTTCGGGTTTCGTGTAGGAACTCGGATAGGAGCGTTGGATGGGGATGAAGATTGATGAAAATGGCTCGCAAGATGATAGTGATGGTCATTCTAAATCTGCATCCTGCTCCTGGAAGATGGAATAGATTTTTCAAGATCAACATAATGACGGCTGGCAAACAGCCCGTTGGCGATTTATGGTGCAGCAAACTACCATACAAACAAGACATAGTTGTGTGTCAACAGTGTCCACTCTCCTATGCCATATGGGTGGGGATCAGGACAGAGTACCACTGGGTCTGAAGACAGCACCACCTTGACCTTGATCAATAAAGATACCTAGCCGATTTGCAAATGTGAAATGACAGAACAAAGCCACCTGCTAGGGCAGTTTCTGTGCAAATCCTGAAAACATGAATTGGCGGGACATGGATGTACCAAAGGAAAGATTGCAAGACCCCTACAACTTAGCCACCTACCCCTATGTGGCTAGCTGAGCTCCATTGCGTCCTTCGTTATTCTATCCGAGACCTTTGATTCATTCGTACATGGTAGACCTACAGCATCCAGTTACTATGAATAGTGGTTACACTGCCCCAACAGAAGTAGATAATGATGTTAATGAGACTATAACTAGGTTTACCGGTCGATTACCAATATAAAAGAAAGACGTCCCTAATATTTGATAAAAAAAACAATTTGTCTGATAGCTCACTTATCACAAGCTGCGAAGACAGTAAGTCAAAATAACTTGTTAACATAATACCTCTACTGCTCGCGCAATAAGATATTTTGAATTATATCTAATACGAGTAATGAGGTTTATCTAATTAAGCCCTATCCTAGCTGTTAAGGTATCTATAAACCGAGAAACAATATGTATGTAAGGTTTCGGGGCTTTTTATTCTAGAATCTCTTACTATATATACATTAGATCATTAAGGTGAGTATATGGTCCGATAATTTCAACTACTACGCTGCTATAATAAGCGAAGCATTTGTCATAGTATACTTACTTAGCAAAATAGACATGAATAATATGGAATTCATTTTAGCTCCACCATCTAGGAGGGAATGTATAACGATCACAAGCGTCTTAAAGAAGCACACCATATAGATGACGCACTTTAATCTATGAATTTAGAGGGGGTGGAGCAAGCGGTAAACGCATTTGATGAGAATAATATATTTTTCTCGGCCTAATATTGTATTACTAGCAAACCGTAAACGTAGAGCTAGTCAGACAGGTAAGTCGTTTGCTACTCAACGTGTTGCCACGATAGCAGAGGCCGAGAATAAACCACAAATACAGAAGTTCAGGCTTTATCAGAATACCAGCCCAACTCAGGCAAGTGCTATCTACACGACATGAAATTGGTCATCACTCTAAAACATGGCCTTGCTATTAGCGGATAGGTCATTAGTCACCTGGCCATTCCATACGACTCACAATAAAAAGGACAACCACCGAATGCGTCTTAGATGTGGACGACTGGCACATTTCGGAGAGGACAATAGTGAAAGCCTATAAGACAAAGCTAGGCCTACCAATAACAGGTTACGCATCACTGAAGGGAGGGTGTGAGTATAGTGGTATTCCAATCCCCAATCCTGGACATGAGCAGCAGATGTCAGATCGATTATTCTACAGGAACCAGAAATCACACAGGGACAAAGTTCATTGCAAAGTCAATGCATACGCCAGTACTCCCCTTCTAGGATACAACAACATGCTATGGAATAAATTCACGGTGCATCCACGCATTCAAGTGGGCTTCAAACAATTTAGACAAAATGATAGTAATAGATTCCAATTACAATGATTCAAATATGCGCCTAGTAAGCTTGTTGTTCTTGGCTGCTTTCAATGTTCGATATTGCTGATGAGATCAATAGCCTCGAAGTTACCCAATGTCATCCATCCAAAGCTTGGCTTGCACCATATATCTCATGCCTAGGCTCAAGATAGTACATACGACCACAGGGTGTGGAGAACAGGGCTTCCCGTCCGCTCAGCCGTACTTAAGCCACACGCCGGCCGGTTAGTAGTTGGGTGGGTGACCACCAGCGAATCCCGGCTGTTGTATGTTTTTTATTTACCTTCTATTTGACTCGTTGAGTTTAGCCCGTGTCGCCCTGTCTTCAGTCCCTTCGCCTGAACGCCCTGAAGCCCTTTAGGAAAGCCCTTCAAAATTCAACTGCCCAAGCCTGTGCTACTGGCGTGGCCTTTTCGCAACTTTCAACGGAAGTAGAGTCTCGTGTCACTCACACTACCTGGTCACGTACAGTCGCCATATTTAGTGGCTTTGCTCTCCTTTTCAGCTCTCGCCACCAGCTATGAGCTTTCAATATTTCCGCCGAGAGTTACTGCCGAACACTTCTCAATGACAGCTGGACGTTACCCTATGGTAATGCGCGTCGACTAAGCCATTCCATGTGATTATAGTTCTTGGATTCAACGACGGAATAACCCAGGACAACAAATGCGAAATTATCATCCTGCCACATTGTTTGTACAGGACTTGCATGAAGCGAAAATATATGTTGGAGCTCGGATTATGACTGCCCTGAAGTTGTCCTTTAATGTGCAGTGTAGAGCTGTCTCGCCAGATTGGTTCTGCACATTAACGTCTGCCCCTCATTCCAATATACTGTGCACACAGTCATATTCGCCCCGTGCAGCTGCTATATGCAGTGCTGTGTTACCACAGCTGTCAGGGATATTGACATTAACGTCAGTCGGCAGGACAATGCTGAGAATTTTCTCTATAAGCCCCAGTATGCTGCGATATGTGAGGACCCATATTATCTGGGGAATCGGTTTTACCAATCTTTTGCTTGATGAGTTGTCATATGTAATACTTGAACAGAGGAGGATAGTTTATGGCCATCCTTCACGTACTGGAGATCCAAACTGACAAGATTGGGCGTTTTATTTCTCACATGGTAGCCCCAATAGCGTGAAGCATAGTCCAATAATTGGTACGTTTGTAGCCTTCGCGCCAATGATTCACCATCATTCCTTGGCCCGGACGCAAACACGTCAAACGAAAGATAAGTAAGACACGCTTTCGCGACATCGGTTTCTGGATCGGGGCGCAGAGCAGCTGGGTGCTTTTCTAGATATTCCTGTAGAGTATGGTGCGCCAGTCATTTTATGGTAAGAGGTTGATCCGAAAAATACCAGACAGTGTTAACGGAATGGAGCTCTACTATTGGAACATATATCGCTAAAAGACATGAAAGCCATTCCGTTTGGCTCCGCGTTTGGCTCCCTTCTCGACAAGAAAATCCATCACCGCCTCATGCCCATGTCTCGCAGCCCATGACAATGGTGTCCGATGGCCCCAGTCCGCCGAGTTTATATCTGCTCCCTTCTCAACTAGTAGCTTCACCACTCCTATATGCCCATGCGCTGCAGCATATGACAGTGGTGCTCGGCCATCCCCATCCATGGACTTAAGGTTAGCTCCCCTCTTAATCAACAAGTCCACCACTCCCTCATGCCCATGTGTTGCAGCCCATGATAGCGGCGTTTTGCCATAGCAGTCCCCATTTTTCAGGTTTGCTCCCTGTTCAATTAATATGCTTACCACTGCCGTATGCCCATGCGTTGCAGCCAATGATAATGGTGTCTGGCCATCTTGGTCCTTGGACTCAAGGTTGGCCCCTTTTTCGATCAGCAACATCACCGCATCCTCATAGCCTTGCTTTGCAGTCCATGAGAGGAGTTCTCGACCCTGTCCATCCTTATATCTTATGTTGACGCCTTTCTCTAGCAGTAGTTTCACCACTGCTGCATGCCGGTTCATTACAGCCAATAACAGCGGGGTCCAGCCATTCCGATCTTTGGTTTCAAGGTTGGCCCCCTTCTCAGCCAGCAACTCCACGATTGCGTCATACCCGTTCATTGCGGCCCACGATAGTAGAGTTCGACCATCCCGATCCTTATATACTGGCTTGGCTCCCTTCTCTATCAATAGTTTCACCACTGCTCCATGTCCATGGGCCGCAGCGCTTGACAGCGGTGTCTGTCTCTGTTGGTTCTTCGCCTCAAGTTCAGCCCCTTCTTTAACCAGTAGTTCCACCACTGCCAAATGCCCATATAAGGCAGAATATAGCAATGGAGTTGTGCCATTCTTATCACGCAACTCAACTTTAGCTCCTTCCTGAATAAGTATTTGAGCTGTGACTATTTTCCCGAATTTTGCTGCCCAAATCAGTGCAGATCCCCCTGAATTCCTTATATTTTGTCGATATAAGAATCGGTTTAGGACAAAATAGAGCCGGGCATTGGTTTGGCATAAAGAGTTAAGATCCTGTTCTGTCTTTAGGAACGTCGCTATCAGACACAATAATTCTATCGGTAGCACGAGAAGTGACATTTTATGGTCTTCTATGCACGTTGGGAATGGGAACCTTTGATAATTGTGGTGGAATTGTACGTGAATGATTTAGAATTCATTTGCTTTTTGAATAATGCGGGCTTTTTTGAGTGAGCTCTTGGTTCCTACAGGGATTAAATATTATTTGGGTGTCCGGGGATGCAAGGGGCTGTCTCCCTAACTACACTGTTTCAGGGTTTTGGTAAGCAGAATTTGGGGAATTGCTAGGGACACTCCCGCTTTTGCTAGAGACAGAGAATTGCTAAGGACACCCCCCAACTTTGCTAGGGACACAACAATTGCTTATCTAATATCAGTTGTTAACGTAATCAACCACCGAGCCGGCATTACTCCCGAGCCGGCAGATTTCAATGCAACCATCACTAAACATCATTCAACGCGTCTTTGCTTTCCACTTATCTTATGAAATGCCGCTTTCTCAAGAAAATCGAATACAGATGGCTATATCTGCTTATAAAAGTAAAAAAATTCGATCTCAATCAAAAGCTGCGGATACCTTTGGAGTGCCTAGAAGCACTCTTTAAGGTCGTCTTCGCGGTATAAACTCACAATTGGAAACACACGCCAACTGTCATAAATTGACCGCTATTGAAGAGGAAACTCTAATAAAGCAATTACTAGATACAGACAAGCGAGAATTTCCTATTCAGTCAGAGTTTTTATGCAGAATAGCTTAGATATTACTTTACGAGCGTCTACAGAACTCTATAACAGTTCTTAGTATTAATTAGGCTTATAAATTCACTAAACGCCATTCTCAGCTGTCTACACAATATAGCCGACGTATTACTTATTAACGTGCAAAGTAAAAGAATCCACGGATTATAATACTATGATTTTAAACTATTCACGAAGCTATCCAAAAGCATAGTATATACGAGAATAATATCTAAAAGTTTAATAAAACTGGCTTTGCAATAAGACTCTGCTCTATTGCTAAAGTTATTACTGCAGTAGAGTGCAGTAAGAGATCACGCAGAGTTATTTAGGGTAATTATAAATAGATTATAATTATTGAAACAGTTAGCTTAAGCGGCATATATATACTATCTATTATTATACTGAAAGCGGGCCAACAACAAGTTGCTTAATTCTAAGAATCTAAACTTGCTGGAGACTAATAGATTATAACAAGTTAAAATAGCTAAATTACCGATAGAATAGATCTTCTTTAACTAAAGAATATCTTTAAATCTTTCTCTAAATATTATATAATTAATACTAAACGTCTACTTATCCTGAACGGCCATAGTAGTCATTTAACTGTTGAATTTGATAACTTTTGCAAATAAAACGCAATAGTATATCTTTATATGCCTATTCACGCTTTGTACCTTCTTTAACCGCTTGATGTGAGTGTTTTTGGCCTACTTAAACGCGCATACGGAAAGCTGCTTAAAGGGCGTATGAGTGCGGATAATAATTATATTAATAAAGAAGACTTTTTATCGCTATATTCAAACGCACGGGCTTAGATCTTTACTTCTATTAACATTTGCAGTAACTTTACAGGGACAGAACTTAAGCCATTTAATTAAGAGCGGATTCTTTCTAAATTTATCTTTTAACTACGTACGTCTATATCTGTATTATTACTAATTAAAGAATTAATTTTCTCTACTTTTCAGACTTCACAGAATACTCGTCAACTAGATCGAAAGATACACAGTCTACAGAATAGTCTTAATACTAAATAAAAGCTTTTTAGTAGCCCAGTTACTTATATTTAATATCTTAAAAAGGCTGCTCAAATGGCGATGCAAATTAACCTTCTTTTACAATAAGAAATTAAGACTTTATAAGCTGAAAATGAGCAAAAATATAAAAAGAAAGTAAAAAGATATGCTTTACTAGAGAATAATATCCTTTTATCTATACAGAAAGGCTAAAATCATATTCAGCAGCTTAATACGCAACTTAATAAGCAACCCGAACAATCTACTTCTGTACCTCGTTGACAAGCTCCGCAATGCTGCAATAGCTATAGAACAGTTGGACATACAATTCGGAACTGTTCTAATAAGTAGCTAGTTTTTTATATATTTCTTTAGTCGAATTTAATGGAGTTGGTAGTTGAAAAACTTCAAAATCTTAGTGGTTGCATTGAAATCTGCCGGCTCGGGAGTAATGCCGGCTCGGTGGTTGATTACATTAACTATGTAATCTTACCATAAATGCGTACCCTCGTAATTAATTGATAAATTGATCAATTTATATAAAGATGGCTCAACTTTGCATGTAGAGTGATTGAATTTATTACAATGTGTCAACCAAAATGACCGATTACCGGAGATAATAAAGAGTAGAAGAATATAAGTGCTGTATTCATAAATTTGGATCTGTCTTTTCTTTTTACTTTTTTATACTAATGTTAAAATATAACTTCTGATAGTTTGGATATCAATTATTTAGAAGACTGAAGACTTTATTTGAAGCTGCTGAAGCGTTAGCTTTAAAGCGGCAAGCCTGCTGGCGCTGCGGTGGGTAACCACCAACATATACCCACTGTTGTATGTTTTTCGATTTTTTATTACTCTTGTTCGTTTGTTCATTTTGTTTTCCCTGGCTTACCACCACTACTACATTTCAAAGATTTTAGCCTCTCATTTAAACGAGATAATGTAAATATTAGGGAATGCCAACTGAAACGGGTAGAGGTTCATTTTATAAACATTAAACATATATTCATACAAGCTCATCGATCTGGGGGCTGTTCGATGGCACGTGTATTTTGGCCGAATGACTGGGGAATCAAGGTGAGATGCAGATTGTTCAAACATGCATGAATTCACGAAGCTTCGCGAGAGACAATGGTTTGACCAAGAAATCATCGACGCCTGCCTTCAGCGCTGCCTCCCGTGTGTCGTTGGAGGCAACAGCCGTTACAGCCATTATGCAGGCTGGATTGAGTCCGTTGCTTCTTTCGTATTCGCGTATCTTCATCGTTGAAACCAATCCATCCATCACGGGCATAGATATATCTAGAATTGTCAGTAGCTAACCCAGCAGAGAGTTTCTTGGACAAATTTCGGGCTTACCCATTAGAACAAAGGCAAAGCGTTGGTTGGAATTCTCATATTTCTCGAGAGCTATGAGTCCATTCGAAGCCGTGTCGTACTGGCAGCCAATTTTGCGCATGAACGTTGACATAATCTGATGGGACAATGTGAGTTTAGACAATGCAACAGTATAAGACATAATCGACTGCTCAGAGGATTTCGATGAGTGCACGCTTACCTTGAGATTGATGTCGTTATCATCCACAAGTAGTACACGTATAGGTTCTCGTGAAGACTCTCCTGATTGGGCAGGCGATTCAGGGGGATTAAGAGGAATCGCAAGGCCAGAGTTGCACTCAGTAGGAGAAATATTATCTATTCTCGTGGAGATCATCTCTATCGTTGAAGGAGAGATTTGCGCATCATTTATTGATAAGGCGGAAATAGGAGCCAAATCGGTTGGGTCCGAATCAATCGATGCCTTGAAGATTTTCAGAAATCTTTCGGCGGCATCATAGAGACTTTGTGGTCCGAACCTTTTACAAAGAGTCAGTTTACAACGCCACACTAGAGAAAAGATTCCTGTAACTTACGGCGGAGCCACGCGGATGATATTTTCAGGCAGATCATCGGTCAGGAGCGGTATCTTTCCACCGAGGACAATGAAGTGATCTCGAAGGTGCTTAGGGTCAGTCATGGGTAGTAAACCCTTGATCAGCATGTGGTTAAGCTCCGCTTCCTCAATGATCGCGACATCGCCTTGCGTTCCGTCAGATAATTTCCGTGGCGACAGACGCCAGCCCAGTTGAGTCCTGAACACGTCTACGAGCGCGTTCTTAATGGATAGTTTCCGTTTTGCATCGACACTTAAGATTCCCGTGGGCACTTCATCCACGTCTGGATGAAGCTGTAATCCAACAATGGATGCATCAATTATTGGTGGAACAAGAGTCTTTGTCATCGATGAATGTTGAGCTTCTATTTCGATGGATTGAGCAGCCTCGAATGGTATCTGAATGTCGACTTGGGTGCCTACACCCACTTCGCTTTTGATGTCAATATTACCGCCAAGGGACAAGGCCAATTTGCGTGCGATGTTGAGGCCAAGGCCGACACCAGGCGATAGTGGGTCTTCCTGAGAGAACGGAGTAAAAACTTTGTCCTTGAGAAAATCGCGTGAGATCCCTGTGCCGGTATCTCTGACACGTGCATGGGAAAAGTAAGACCCGTGGTGACGGTCTGACTTCACTTTTGACAGTGTCACTTCGATGAGGCCGTTTTTAGTCCATTTCATTGCGTTACCAATGATATTCATCAGAATACTTTTCCATGCACCGGCAGCGGATCGCACCATCCAAGAATCGAGCTGTTCAATTCGTATAACAACTGACACTTCATCGTTGTGGCTGGGACGTCGGTAATGCACCTCTGCGCTAGATCTAGTGGCAGAAGATGTAACCGAGGAATCGGTGACATGTTGCGGTTTTTGGTAAGCGCAAAGCACGGTGGCTACTTCTTCAACTAGTATGCCAAGGTCAAAGTTGGAGTCCCGTTTCGTCACCTCAACCTGCGCTTTGGTATTACCCGAGTTCTTAGTCGCCAGATCGTTTATCTTACAGTACTCCAACCTATAAACAGTTCGATTAGAAAATATTTTCACGATATGAGTAAGGAATGCTCACAGATGATCAATCGTGTCCAATAAGGTCAATCCCGATCTTTCTATCATCTTGATGACATCATGCTGGGCGGGTTGCAGAGGCAAGGATCGCATCAGCTCTGTGCTTCCAAGTATGCCGTGCAGTGGGGAGCGAAGCTCGTGGCTAATAGATGATACGAAGTCGAATTTGGACTTCTCCGTCGCGCTCCAGTGCACCCGAGATATCTCAGAAATAATGGAATCACCAAAGACTTTGAAGTAATGCAGTTCTTCGATACCCAACGGACGGCGATGGTCATGCGTCCAGACTAGCGTTCCAGCTAACCAACGGGATTTATTCCAATCCCACAGTGGCATAAAGAGTACTGATTTCGCATCCGGTAGTTTATATGCAAGGTGGCGAAAAACACTTTGTTCCAAAGTGTCTGTCCCGTCTTCCTCCATGTCGAATATGTGCCCATTCGGAAAGCTTTTGATCAACATTTGCAGAAAATGTTCTGATAAACTAAGTTCATGTTCTGAACTCGATTCATCAATAGGTGGTATGCTTGTATCATGGTTCAAGGGGCGACACAAATCTCCCGAACTATCTGGCGAGTGCGTGGCAGAGTTGCTGCTCTCAAGACAACCTTCCGGGTCGTTCATTGAACCCAAAGGCTCGTATGTAGATGAAAGGATTTCGCTCCCGGAAACATCAGAGAGGTCACTGTAGAGAGTTAGGAAACGTTTCAGTAGAGGGCAAACTAGGGACTGACAATCGCGAGTCACTTTGACGAGCATCCAGAAAGACTACACCGTCCAGATCCATCGAGTGCCTGAGGACATGGCCGGCGCGGGAAAATATCGCAGCCACACGTTCAGTAATGGACACATCATCCATCGTTGAGTCTAGATAGTACTCGTCAGAGGCTAACGGTTCCGTTGATTGTGGTGAGCCTGGTGCAAGCGACGATGGTTGGCTTGTAGGTTGTGTTATCCCCGAAGATTTTGGCTCCGAAAAAAGGGACACAGCCCCCTGTTCTTGGGTCGTTGAACATGATCGATCTAAGGCTGATTTATCACTGAGGGATTTATATATTGGGAGAAACGCATCCGGTCCTTTTGCGAGAGGTTCGCTATCCGAAGAGACCAGATTTTGAAAACTCAGTTTCTCTCGTGACACTGGAAGTCGGTTAGAATTATCAGCGAGATCCGATTTCGTGTGCCCTTTGACGAAGCTTGTTAAGCCTTTCACCAAACTTTCTGCTCGTTGGTGATAATGAACAATCCGAACATTCTCGAGATGCTGGGCGATGGAATCTGCGATTTCTTGCAGAGCCGCCACGTCCTCATCTCTGAACTCTGTCCGTGTCTTGTTGTCCACCACACAATATGAACCCAGCACATACCCGGATGGACTGTATAGGGGCACTTCAGCATAGAACCGGAAGTAAGGCCAATCTAGGACGTAAGGGCGGTTATTATAGAAGTCTTCGGCGGTGAAATCGCGGATGATATTGCGAGTTCGATTCGCGGTGATGTTCTCCGTATTCAGGATCTTCGAGGGATCCTGTCCGGTGAAAAGACGAATGGCGTGAGGGCAGACACCCCATTGCAGATCGAGCGTCCGGACTCCGAGGTAGATACCATCGTCGGGAAGGTGGTTTTCTTTATCGCGTAACGAGACCGAGGCGGTTGCTTCGGAGATGAGATGTTGCTGTTGACCATCGATGATGGAAACGAAGGCACGGTTGCATCCAAAGCGATAGACACCAAGTTGCGTGAGTGCAGTCAACGTAGGATCTGGCGAAAGAGACGGGCCAATTGTCGATTGAGGGTCTTGATCGAATGTACAGTAGTATCTGGGGGAGTGGAAGATTTCAAGATCAGCGTCGGCGATATCAGGGACATTACCTAGGGAAGGGAAAGCGCACCTTGACAAATCGCGGATTCTATCCTGTTCCGAGTCACACCTGATTTCACGAGGGCATGTCAATCCAGGATCTATTGTCATTGTTGTATGGCGAAGGAAAACCTACACCGTGTGAGTTGAGTTGTCAATTGACAACAAAATGTGAGGCCCCAAGGCTAGACCCCCCGGGAGAGCGGAGGTGGTTCCAGGCCCGAAAACAGGTTTTCCCCGGCGCCCGTCATCTGTACGCCACGGCTGGATTTAGTAGGCGGTATCTTTTGTCAATTTGTCATTTGATTGCCTCTAGTTACCAGTACCCCATACTTTCTTCTCTCTTGACTACCTTTGAAATGAACTGTATAAGAGGTGTTGATCTTCTGGAGAAGTACTATTCTCTGAATTTCTACTTGTTTTATCATTTCTATGCACTTTTTCTGTGCTGAAAGAAAATTACGCACTCCCTCAAGGATCAAGTATATACATCCGCACTCTATATCCCAACATTGCAGATGATAAGAACAGCTTCGAGCAGGAACAATAAGAAGTAAGCACCAATTAAATATTGGCATTTAATACATAAAGAACCGCAATTCCAAGCTAACATTAAGCTGTAGGCATGGTTCAATAGTGAGAAACATGAGCGAAAATTGCACAAACGCAATCAATCAAATCACACAACCCAAATCCAATACTTCAGTCAAGCCAATGATGAAAGACGTGAGGAAGGAGAGCCCAGCCCGCAAACAACTCAATGGCATCGACGACCCTCTTTGCCAAGTGCTTGACGCTGGGTTGATCCAGTGTGTTTTCTGCTTGTGATGCGCACCCCAAGGCACGATTCATGTTCTATAGAAACCACTCCAACTTGTCCAGCGGCCATTCTAGAGGTGGCCCAGGAAGGACCAGACGGTGACTTGATACCACCAATCTCCATGACCGCTGCAGTTTCATTCATCGCAAGCTCCTGGTGGTGCACAAATCAGCCAAAATTTGAGCCTTCGTGCCAGGAGGTGCAGTTGCGGACAATCTGTTCGAACAAAACGTTGTCATTCGCCACCATCTCCACCTGCCGACCCTGAACATCTCGCAGGAGATCTTCGACGGTCCATTCATTTCATCCCCTGCGACGCGAAGTACACGAGCCCAGATACCCCGAAGCAAGCACTCGGCCTCTGTGACCTTCTACCGTTACCTCATTGGTCATCGTGCGCCGCCAATCAATCCGAGATACTTCAGCAATACGATGCATCTCGCGGTCTCTATGGCCAGATGGCCCAGGGCCTCATCTGTAACAAGAAAAATACGTCATACAGGTGTTGGGATCTATGTTTTAGTGACGTTGAGAAATGGTCTGGAACCGATCAAATTTCCATTTCCGAATGTCCCTCGCCACCGTACGCTGTACAAGACTTCATTCCTCTGGATAGATAGCCTACATCTTGGAGCTAAGGAAAGACGAACAAGACGTCCGGCGGATCATAGGTCCAATGTTGAATGTGAATTGAGGTTACATCCGCCAACAATCTAGACAAAGAAGGCTACCATGAATCTCTGGATGCGGATGGATATCCGCAGATCTCAAGGTCTCCAATTCCATGGTACAAGGCGCCACGACCGATCGCTTCAAAAACCCGCCAATCACACATTTCTCCCGTGAATATCATCGGCTCGTTGGAAAGCGATTGACGCGAGGAGTGTTGAGAGACCCGACCGATCGTCCAAAAAGAGACGAAATTTACAATCGCGAAATCTCCTTCGTTTAGACAGCTAATTTCATATCTCCCTCCTGCTGTTACGATACCTGGGCCGTAGGGATTTGCCAAGAAAAGAAAAAGACGACCATAGGGCAGCAAAAACGGTGGTATTTTCGCGACAATCTTAGGTTTATTCGAGTTCAGGTGTAGTTCAAGAACAACTTCGGCTCATATTAGCAAGGATCATTGAAAATAGCTTGTTCCAAAGCTTGTTGATGAATTGCACATCCTCCCTTCCACTATCGCTGGGCATATGGCGGGCGGCTGAAGGAGAAAGCAATGCATTTATGTACAATTATCGCTACCAAGTAGGTCCAATTGATCGAGCTAAATTGTCCTAAAGACAAAGAGACAAAAGGAGATGTTTAGATGTGTAACTCCATAGCCTAGACACTCGAGCATTAACTATACAGCCATCAAATTCACATGAGATCAATCACTATCTAGAACCACCACTTCAGCCTCATTGTTCCCAATGCTCTTGAACCTCAACAAATCCCCTACGCTGGCCCCAGTCACAAATGCCCCATCGCCCTCTTCAAGCACTGTATCCTCCCTCCCATTCAGTTCCACCTTCGCTCCCCCCTTCTTGCTAGCCGGCAGATGCACATAGACGTTCCTCTTCCTCGTCTGCACCACTCCTTCCCCTCCTCCAATCCTCCACTCAAACACCTTCTCGGGCGCTAGAATCCCTGCGCCCATCACAAAGTCCGCATGGATCGGAATTGACCCTTCGAGAACCGGCTCAGCCTCCTCCTCCTGCGCAGCCGAGGCATCAACCCCAGCCCTCAATGGCGAAAGGATACTGACAAAGCCCTTCTTCTTTTCCTCGTCCGCGAAGCTCTTCGTGTGGTATCTAGGCACCAATCCTCGTTTCCACGGCAGCGCCCAAATCTGCAAGAAATGCACCTCTTTGTTCGACTCATTCATTTCGGAGTGCGCGATTCCGGTGCCGCCAGTCGTAAACTGTACGTCGCCTCGCTTCATGCGGTAGAACTCTTTACCCTGGGGTCCTTCGGCGCCGCGTTTGATCATGCTGTCGCGGTGGGTCAGTTCCCCGGAGAGAATGTAGCTGAAGATCTCCGCGTCGCGGTGCGGGTGGGTCGGGAAGCCATTTCGAGCGGCGACGCGGTCTTCATTTAGGACCCGAAGGCTACCGAATTGTGTGAAGCGGTGGTCGAAGTAGGAGGCGAAGCTGAAGGTGTGATGGGATTTGAGCCAGCCGCCGTGTTCAGCGTATCCGCGATCTGCGGAGCGGCGGAGGGCGATTTTGATGTGTGGGAGTGGTTTGGACATTGCAAATGAGTTGATGTGATTAATTTAGAAACAGGTGTAACGATGTAAAAGCAACTGAATTTTGATGAGAATGCTGAATCGAGAAGAGAGGGACCGGAGGCTTTTATACTTCAGGAGGTTCGCAGGGACGGAGGCGTGACTAAGCGCGTGTCAGCATTAAAAATGATCGACTAATCCACTTTTTTCCCCCACTCGGTCAGCATCAATCAGCGCTGATAGATTCAATCGCCTCTTGATTCGAACCATCTGGTAGATGAATGCGGTTTCTATTCTTTGTGGCTTGCAGCCATCAATATAGCAGTTCTAGAATTTCAGCTGTTTTATCAATAAATTGTGCAACAAATGAAAAGAAAAAATAGTGTTCCTCCATCAAAATTGTTGGATGTTCTAGTGGATACGAAACTATTTTGAAAAAATGCTGCTTCACCCAGGGTGGTATATTCCGTACACTAGGACTTTATTGGCACCTATTCACATGTTCGACATACTCTGCCGCAGTCCCGCGAAAGAGTCTATATCGCCCCCGACGAGGTCCAAGTCAAGAGAATTATATAGTGGGTACAGGTAGTAAGGGGGTGCCTCTGTTGGATCGCGCCCGTCGTTATTGGGAGATGATGTGAATGACTGATCTTCAGTTATCCCATTCCAAATTTGTGCGAAGTCATCTAGCAGATTAGTGTCCAGGAGGAGCGCCTCTGCAAGCTCACTGCTTCCCGAGGTTAGAGCGTCATTGCCACTTAGAGTATGGTCCCCTGAGTTGGGGCCATGCCCATCGCCGACGTTTGTATTCGTTGTAGAGGCCGGAAGGACGTGTGAAGTGGCGTCATCGGCGGTGTTATGTGATTGTTCTTCACTTGGAGAGACAGCTCCATCAAAAACCCGTGGTTGGGTTTGCGTGTCATGGCGTCGCTCGAGGTATGCCGAGAAGCAATCCCACGTCTGACGAACTTCCAATAGTCCCCGTTTTGCCAAATAATTGCCACGATCTGACAGGAACTCTAATATGTCAAGTGCATCTCGAAGCCCAGGCGGAGGAGTTTGCTTGCATCGACTTCGGTCGACAGAATCAACAATGGCTGACAGAATCATTACAAAAGCTGCTGAGAAGCAAGCATCAAAATCGAAAAATCCAAATATGACTGGTTAATTATTAGCCACTTGAATACAGTTCAGGAATGCAGACCTACTGAGCATATCTTTTTTCCGAAGCGCAATAACGACATCTAAGAGCCTTCTAGCTGCTTCGGAACAGCTGCGAGACAGACGGCCTAAGGGCGAAGAACGGAGAGGTGCACTGTTAACCTCTTCCCCACTCACAATTTGCTTTGCTAAGTGCAGCATTATTGGGCGGGTTGTAAGTATGACTGCCTACCTAAGTGTGTTAGCTTTCTGCTCGTAGTTATCGATCAATGGAGATTCGCTCATACCTGATATAGCATGAGATGAAGATAGGCCTCGCTCCGTCCCGATGGATCTGAGGCGATTTGGCCGAAACTTGCGATACCCTTTAACGGAATATCTTGAGCAATTTCAAATATGAATTTGACGATGTCTCGAACACTTGGCACAAAGGTATCCTCAGCTAAGCGGCGTGGTCCGTAAATAACTTGCAAATGACTTAGTTAGAGTTGTATACAGGTAGGTTTCGCGGAATCCAAGTACCTGTAATAATTCGGCTAAGTACCTTGGATATCTTCAGGTTTGTTCGTAAAGCGCTCGCAGTGGGAAATCCAAGGCAGTCCGTGGGCATACCGAGTTCGATTGCTTCATCGCAGATGCTGATTGGGTTCCCTGTAACGGCAGCGAGACGTCTAGAAGGTTATATCATGGTCAGCGGTGCTCCATATGCACTAGACCAGGCATCCTTGCCGCTCCTGCATATATATGGTCCACCAGAGTCGATTAATGTGGACTTTCTCCGACTCTAAACGGCCCTCTAATCCTGACTTGCGATGCAAACCAAGTAAGATAGCCAGCCGCAACGCGGTACTTATCTGGTCAACTGTGAGCACGATATTAACTCAGGGAAGGTGGTATCCTATACATAGAAGTAAGCTTCGTCTTTCCGATGCAGATTTTGAAGATAGACCGCAGCAAGTGCCAGAATCTCCACTCCGAGAACTCCATGCGTAATTAGTTGGCTTAGCGCAGGGATACTCTTATGTGCACCGTCAAATAGTTTACTTCCAGGGGTATCACAACCCTCATCAAAGTCTCCGGCGAATAACTTCCCGACAGCGAGAACCAGCATCATCTCAAGAAGCCATGGCTCGTTCTGCCATCGGACATGCTGTGGGTCGGCAAAGTATAGGCCAAGACGGTCGGAGAATTCACGGATATCGAAGTGGTGCTGCGTCTGGCCGATGTAGAAGACAACGACCGCCAACAGGCGACGAGATTCAGGTTCGGTAAGGGTGCTTAGAATGTGAGGGTTGAAAGCATCAGGACCTTGTGTATTTTCGTTTGTCCCCTCGTGCTTAGAACCCGAACTTTGTAGCAAACTCTGGATTCGCGATCCAAATATGTTGTTGGAGCTCAAGCAAGGCTCGGGCTGGATGACTGAAATAGGGTGTTAAAGATAGAAAGCAGATGGCACGGTTAACTTACTCGATTCCGGGGAAAGTTGGGCGCTATCGTTAAAGATCTGCGCAGGCGACCGTAGCTCTATTGGAGAATCACCATTGACATTGTTGGTGGTCACGGGAAAGGCGAGCGAACGATCTACGTCTGAGACTTGTTAGTTACAGTGTCTGAATGGTGACATTATACACTTGGGCTTTTCAGACCATCTGCATGCACCTACCGGGGGTTTGCAATGGGGATTGGTAATTTTCATAATGTGCAAGCCGGTCGCGAAGCCTTTTGACCTCCCTAATGAACAGGTTAATATCAATCAACGCGCTTTGAAAGAAGCGGTGCTGTACGAGATGGAATAAAGGCGCCGCTGTCCCTGCTCTGAGATCTCACAGTCTAGTCCACGTTTGCTGCAATAAGTACATGGAGCTGTCCCCGAGCATCGAACCTTTTTCGTGCGACATGTGTTGCATCTAGATTCGCATTTTAGCCCAAGTTTGGATTGGATCCTATTGACTGCCCCTTACGCTGCTTTGGCAGCTTCCTTGCTTCGCAGCGCCTTGGCCACCCTAGCCGTAGGCCGGGGAACAGAGGACTTCGGAGGCATTTCCAATAAACGGACCCCAATACCGAAATTGGCCTTGAGATGGGCAATGTCTGAGTTGATAATAGGGTTGGTATTGGGTGTCTTTCCTTGGTGGTCTGGAAGAGTGAGTGGCTTCGGACCTAAGCTCCGGGGAGGGCGATTATTAGGCTGCCGCTATAAGGAGCTCAGGAGATATCGCTGTTTCCCGGTCTTAGGAGTTATCAAGCTAGTGAGGTTTGATAAGCAAGCGATGGTGCCCTAAACTTACTCGTTAGGGTCATATCTTCCGTACTTTAACCCGGCAACATGATACAAGCATTGGTACTCCCAATTTACGCTATTCCTGGCTTCCGACTCCATATTCGAAAACTCAATGAAGCTATTACTAGTACGGGACAACAGGCCTTTCGGAAACTAAAAAGACGTTATCCTGAGCAGTAATAATATTGCACCACAAAGTCACGAAATGACCAGTCGCTTATATTGGAGACATTCTCATAATATAAATAGACTTAGTTCTAAGGACAAAAGGCTCAGATAAATTCGAGCTCGATCGTAATCTTGGTGGAATGCACTCGTGGAGGGAATATCAGAATCAGACACAACTAAGACGTACAGATGAGTCAGAAGGTTTGTTATCAGCAGGATAACAGATCTGTTGGACTGCCATTACTACCTCTTACCTCCTTGTCGCCGCAAGATAAGTTCGGAAACAACAACGATAACAAGTCTCGGAGCTCAACACCGACGTATCTTGGCCCGCCCCCGCAGTCCGGAGAAGATAGAGTTTACCCCAGGATCAGATTAAACTTAATCCGTGATAAAGAAGATAGGAGGAAACGTGTCTCGTACATAAAGATCCAGATGTTATGATGGCTGGAACCATTCATTCAATATCAATTCTCGAAGAGGATTGTTCCAGCTCTGTACTGCATTTCGTTTATCATGGTGTTCGCATTCAATTCGGGCGATAGGTCAACGCCTCCCGAAGTGTTCAACAACAAATTATTTTTAGTTGTGGTTGTTGCAACATGTGGCTCGATTATATTCGGCTACGACCTCGCATTCATCGGTGGTGTCTTCTCGCTGCCCTCCTTTATCGATCGGTTCAACCTGGAGGATCAAAATGCCTCCGCTATTCAAGCGCACATGGTGAATTCCTGTTAGCTGCCCAACTCCCACTTTCTTGAGAGTCTCTAATATATGCCATAGTTCAGGGTGGTGCTTTCTTCGGGGTGATGGTGGTTTACTTTGTCAACGAACGCTGGGGGCGACGCTTCGCTCTGCTGTGGGCATCCTTCATCTTCAATGTCGGCGTGGTCCTATGCATGGCCTGTCAAGGGTACATCTCCGTCTTCTACGTCGGTCGCATCGCCAGTGGACTGGGCGTCGGAGCTTCGACCTTCGTGGTACCACAATATTTGTCCGAGTGCGCCCCTCCTGCTGCAAGGGGTGGAATCATTGGTTGCGTGGGGTTCCTATTCCTTAAGATATGACGTACAACTAACCCTCAGCCTTAGTTTGAGATCGGGACCCAAATTGGTACCATCACTGGATTTTGGATCAATTATGGAGTTCAACAGACGGTCAGTATGAAGTCCTCATTTTATAGGCTCATGACTAACGAAGGTGGCCTTAAGATTGATCCCCAAGGAGACAAACAGTGGTTTATTCCGATCGCATTCCAGTTCATCCCCGCTGGACTCATGGCCATGGGACTATTCTTTTTGAGTGAAAGCCCGCGCTGGCTCTACGCAAAGCATCGGGTCACAGAAGCCGCCACGGCCCTTGCCTGGCTGCGACAACTGCCTTCGGATCATCCATATATGTTGAAAGAGCTCAATGACTACCAGCGGCAGATGGAGTTGGAGACGGACCTGGCGCCAACCGACAACCTATGGGCTATCATAAAAGAATCATTCACTCCGAGAATGCTCCCCCGGGTCATTCATGGATGTCTACTCATGATCCTACAGAATAGCACAGGAATCAACGCGATGAACAACTTCTCTGTGACGTTCTTCAATGTTCTCGGGTTCCATGGAACGGTAAGCGCTTAGATTATCAGAATAGCAGCTCGGGTTCAGTAGCTTACCAGAGGTATTTATATAGCCCGCTAAGCTTCTATCGACTGGTCTTTACGGTATTGTGAAAGGTGTTGCGGCCACCGTCACATTTCTTTTCCTAATTGACCGCTTCGGACGACGTCCCCTACTTTTTGCGGGTTCGGTGATGTGCGCCTTTTCAATGTACTATGTGGCCGCTTTCTCGTCTATAACCGATTCTTTTCATACTTCGCAAAGCCCAAACTCCGCTAGTTACTCAGCCGTCGCTTTCATTTACATTTTCGGTGCTGGTTATGTATGTTCTACCTTCAAGGCTCATGATGTCAACTCATCCTTACACTATTTAGTCCGTCGGCTGGAACATCCCTTGGATCATCGCTGCAGAGATTTTCCCTACTCGCATTCGATCATTCTGTCTTGTTCTCACTACCTGCTCGCACTGGTTGGGGGAATTCTATACCTCATACGCCGTGACTTACATGTTTCACAGCATCACCTACGGTACATTTATATTCTTCGGAACAATGACAGTAATCGGTGGGATCTATGTTTTCTTATTAGTGCCTGAGACTAAAGGTGTTGCATTGGAAGATATGGATTATCTTTTCGGCGGTAAAGGTTTAGCCGTGCAGAAGATGAAGCGATTCAGGGAACGCCAACTGGAGGCAGAGGTGCTTGAAGAAAAAAGGGCGAATCCGACGGAAGAAGAGTTGGCAGATAAAGAGATATCACTCTCCTAATCAAAAGCAGATATAGTTCAAGGTAGTTAGATATTAGAACATTGGTAGTCGATCGAAGATTTACGTTTTGGTATCTCGTTTAATATTCTTGGTTGACGTCCCAGCATATAAGTAAGATACCGCATAGAATGTAGTTTTTCATTCTCTGTCTCCAACTATGATTTTACTACTTTATTGAGATCGTATTATTGCGTTCAATATGTCCCCCTTGTCGAAAAGCAGAGCCAAACGAAGGGAAAGGGACGAACAGAAAACAAAAGGCGGGACAGATTAGGAATGGTGATGATATTAGTCAATGACTTCTTACCCAGCTGCGTGGATACAGATCACTGTAGCTAGACGAGATACCTTGAGAAGGAAAGGCAAGCAATTTACTCTACACAGGATCCGTCTTAAACTATATCTCGGCGCATCCTCCGAATCTACTCTCGGCCCTTGTGCCCGACACGAAGTTCGCGTCGGGCAACAACTCCGAATAAATACACTTGCGCACAGGTTATATATACCTACCATAGTAATGAGCAAATATGGCAGTAGGAACTCAAATGAATTATTGTCAGTAAAGATGAATCTCAAATCCGAAGTTTCCGCCCGCGGCATTAAGGTCGCGATCGGTGAGTAGAGTATGCCTTCGAACGCTTTCAGCAAAACAACTAAAACGAGACAGATCGCGGTGGTACATTTACGGATGTAATCGCCTTTTACCCTGATGGAACAGAGAAAATATTCAAACTACTATCATCCGATCCGAAAAACTACAAAGATGCAGCAAATGAAGCTATCCGACGGATCCTCCAAGAGTTTCAGGGACAGCCTCTGAATAAAGAAACACCCTTGGACCTTCGGGACATTGGTAAGATACAAAGAGCCTTTGATAGATTTGGGCAGCTAATGTATTTAGAATCGCTCCGGATGGGAACCACGGTGGCGACCAACGCCCTTTTAGAGAGGCAAGGAGCCCGTACAGCGTTGTTTATCACGAAGGGATTCAAGGTGATTGAGGGCTTCGCTCGGACAATTGCAGGGCTGACTAGAAATAGGATCTTCTCAAAATCGGAAACCAATCTCGCCCGGAAATGTTCGCGCTAAATGTGCAACGACCTGGTCTTCTCTACAGCAAGGTTGTCGAAGTAGATGAGCGAGTCACTCTCCATGAATCAACTTCCTATCGACGAGGGGCAAATGACAACAAAATTATCACAAATGGCAATGCCGAGAACGAGGATGCTGACGTTTTCACTGGAGTCTCCGGAGAGAAAGTCAGAATCATCCAGAAACTCGACATTGCGACCGTGGCGGAGGCGTTAAAACAGGTGTACGATCAAGGCTTCCGCAGTGTGGCCATCTGCCTCCTTCACTCCTACACCTTCCCTGACCATGAGATGGCCATCGCATCAGAAGCAGAGAGGATAGGATTTACGCAGATCTCCACCTCATGTCGTATTTCGCCCGCTATTCGCATGCTTTCTCGAGCCAGCTCGGCGGTGACCGACGCGTATCTCACCCCTCAAATCAGAGATTATCTTCGAGGATTCGAATCCGGAGTAAAGCCGGACAGTCTTGCAGAGGTCAACTGGCGTATTATGCAGTCAGACGGGGGCTTGGTACATCCTTCTAAGCTCTCCGGTCTCCACGCCCTCTTGTCAGGACCAGCCGGGGGCGTAGTTGGCTATGCGCGCACTTGCTTCTCACCAGAAAGCCCAGTGCCTGTCATCGGGTTCGATATGGGAGGAACATCTACGGATGTCTCACGGTACGCAGGTTCCCTGGAGCATGTTTTCGAGACAGTCACTGCGGGTATTCCCATCCAAGTGCCACAATTGGACATCAATACCGTTGCTGCCGGAGGAGGAAGCGTTCTCTCATGGCGTAAGGGAATCCTCACCGTTGGCCCCGACAGCGCAGGATCTCATCCTGGGCCTGCCTGTTATCGAAAAGGTGGACCAGCGACCGTCACCGATGCGAATTTGATACTTGGTCGGATCATCCCCAGGTTCTTTCCATCGATATTTGGTCCGGAGCAGAATCAGCCTTTGGACTTCTATGCCAGCTATAAGAAAATGGAAGCTCTGGCCCAGGAGATAAACACCGACCAAGGCTCGAATCTGTCAGTTGAAGACGTAGCGCAAGGGTTCATCACTGTTGCCAACGAGGCCATGTGCCGACCAATTCGTGCAATTACAGAAGCGCGAGGGTATCGCACAGGCGAACATAATCTGGCGTGTTTCGGCGGTGCTGGAGGACAGCACGCTTGTGAAATCGCAAAGCAGCTTGGTATTTCTCGTGTTCTTATTCATAAGTATTCTGCAATCCTGTCGGCATACGGGATGGCACTAGCGGATACTGTGCAGGAGGCACGTTTGCCTTACTCGAAGGAGCTGTCGGACACGGAGATTCTGACCTTACGACCTATCCTCGATGGTCTACGTCAAGAAACCATAAAATCTATTATGGAAATGGATCCGACATGCAACAGAACCCGATCAATCTACTTTTTGAATTTGCGATATGATGGCAGTGACACGTCTCTCATGATTGATAAACCA
Organism: Aspergillus sp. S1802E; assembly: GCA_023627535.1. Taxonomy (NCBI): domain Eukaryota; kingdom Fungi; phylum Ascomycota; class Eurotiomycetes; order Eurotiales; family Aspergillaceae; genus Aspergillus; species Aspergillus sp. S1802E. The sequence goes on from JAMAHN010000015.1 coordinate 274,632, forward strand.
GATGAGGACTGGGATTTCCGGTCCGCTTTCATTGCCCATCACCACCGAGAATTTGGCTTCACGCCGAATAACCGAAGCATTTTGATTGATGATATTCGTGTTCGCACTGTTGCCGAATCTGGAAATGAAGTTGCAGGGGGGATCTGGGAACTCGACGTTCTTTCTTTCCAATCGAACGAGAATCCTGTCGGACACACTCAAGTTACCTTCGCGGAGCTCGGCATGACCAAAGTGCCATTATACTCTTTACCAGAACTCCGCGTCGGAGATACATTCAAAGGTCCGGCTGTGGTCATCGACAAAACTCAGACTATTATCGTCTCCCCTCAGACCGAGGTCAAAGTGCTCTCATCAATGTTAGTTCTTGACTTGCCACCTCCCTCAAGACCCGAAACACATAAGAGTGTCGATCCCATCAGACTCTCGGTATTTGCAAATCGCTTCATGGGGATTGCGGAACAGATGGGAAGAGCTCTGCAGAAGACTAGCGTCAGCACGAATATCAAAGAAAGGCTTGATTTCAGCTGCGCGATCTTTTCAGCAGACGGAGGATTAGTGGCTAACGCGCCGCATGTGCCAGCCATGCTGGGAAGTATGGCCTTTGCCGTGAAATGGCAAATTCAACATTGGGGCTCCAGGATCAAGTCCGGGGACGTGTTCTTGACGAACTCTCCGAATGCAGGAGGTACTCATCTTCCAGACTTAACCGTTATCACTCCAATTTTCGATGACGAGGGGGTCGAGATCTTGTTTTGGACCGCCTCGCGAGGTCATCACGCCGACATCGGTGGAATCGTTCCAGGGTCAATGCCTGCCACCTCTCGTGAGTTATGGGAGGAGGGGGCCGCAATTGACACCATCAAGATGGTTGAAGATGGGGTATTCCAGGAGAAGGCTGTAATTGAAGCTCTGCTGCATGCACCTGCTCGCTACCCAAACTGTGAGGGTGCCAGGTGCATTGAAGATAACTTGACAGATATCAAGGCTCAGGCAGCCGCAAACCATCACGGTATCAAGCTTGTGGGAGTGCTCATTAAGGAATACACTCTGCCCACCGTGATCGTATGTTTTCTTTTCTGGTACTTTTGAACCTGTGCTAACCAGTGGCTAGCTATACATGACTGCTGTTCAAAAGGCGTCTGAAAATGCTGTCCGGCAGACTCTAAAGGATATCTGTTTGGTGAAAGGCCAGAATACATTTGAAGCTGAGGACTTCATGGATGACGGATCAATCATCAAATTGAAGATCAACATCGATGAGGGCGGAGGCGCTATCCTCGACTTCAGTGGAACAAGCCCCCAAGCACACGGTCGGTATTGTCCAGTCTAGAAAGTCTTAATCTGACTCACATTTCACATAGGAAACTGGAACGCGCCGCCGGCTGTCACTAACTCTGCAACCATATATGCCCTTCGATGCCTTGTGGCTTCTGAAATCCCTCTCAATCAAGGCTGCATTCTCCCCGTAAATTTAAGAATCCCGGAGCATTCCCTGCTCTCGCCATCGCCGGACGCCGCTTGTGCGGCTGGGAATGGTCTTACCTGCCAACGAATCGTCGACGTGATTTTCAAAGCGCTGGAAGTCTGCGCTGCAAGTAACGGATGTATGGCCAACTTCACATTTGGGCTTCCAACGGTGAGTGGGTTTGGATACTACGAAACGATTGCCGGCGGCAGTGGAGCCGGGCCGTCATGGGAAGGCGAGAGCGGAGTACACTGCCACATGACAAACACGCGCATTACAGATGCCGAGATCCTAGAACGGAGGTATCCAGTGCTGCTGAGGGAGTATAGTCTGCGGCCTGCAAGTGGTGGCCAGGGAAAATTCTGTGGTGGAGATGGCGTTGTGCGCGAATTGGAGTTTCAGATCGATATGCACGCCGGCATCCTCTCGGAGCGCAGGGTATTCCGACCATACGGGATGGCTGGAGGAGAGGATGGAGCCCGTGGACTAAATCTTTGGATCAAAAAGGGCGGGCTCACAGTCAACATCGGCGGGAAAAGCCAGTGCCAAGTCAAGGCAGGCGATCGGATACGGATCCTGACCCCCGGGGGAGGAGGATATGGAATTCAGAGAGATGGGAATGCGCCGAGTGAAAGAGCAACCGGGTTGTCGTCCTTTACACCCCGTGCTAATGGCTCCTATCATGTTATGCAATCACTCGCTGTGACAAATTAAGGGGCAGTAGCGATTAATCTTTCAACAATCAACACAGCGCAAGTTTTTTGGTTTTATTCAAAATCTTTTCTTGCCTCGCGCAATACATACTGTGATGAATTATCTGAACCTATACCCACGAATTATCTTCGAATACTGAAGCGATCGCCGGGTTACCAACTCAGGCTCGATCATTTGTATCAACACACCTGCTTTCAAGGAATTCCTATTACCGTTCCTGCTAATTCAATGACGACCTATAAGTGAAGGTTATGGCGAATGCCGACAATCCCTTGCTTACCTGCACGTTCGTAGAGTCAACGCTGCTAGATCATGGAACTTGAGAAATGATTTGAGTATCTGCCTGTTGCTCTTGCTCACATATTATTCTAAATGAACCTTCCACCACGTAGCGCCACCCTGCCTGCTTAAAGCGCACCCGTAACCCCATAATAAATGCAGGGTTTCGGCTATCAGTATCCCATCCGAAGGGTCCCAGCCCATACAAAACTCGTAAATCAGTAACTCTTTACTAATAACATCTTCTCATCCATACGCAAATAAACTTTCGCTCTACCTTGGAAAATACGTATCATACCATGTTTGGTATAGTTCTTAATGGTATGATGAAGGGTGTTACCAGGAAGGGAAATTGGATCATCAATAGTTGTTTATTTAAGCGTTAGTGACTAGTATTCTCGAGTCTCTCCTCCAAAGAAAAGCTGAGGTGTAAAAGAAGACAGATTGGTTTGACTCCCTTCAATATAATGCGTCTAGCTCGCGCTGAAATCCTTATTGTGAGAATCTTTGTATAATTGTTCAGAAAAAAAAGAACCCCTTTCGAGTAGCTGAGACCTAAGACCCTGCCCTGAGATTCCATTCCATTAATGGTAGGTAAAGAGATGGTCTGAGCTACCGACCTTCTGACTGCAGCCCGGTGACAACATACATAAGCGTCACACCTATTTGAGTAATCGATAAAACCTAACATGGGCCCTTCGTTATTTGGGCTCTTGTCACGAACGAGTTCCGAGTCCAATAACCTGATGCTTCTATGTATGAGATCATCTTCATAGTTGGTCATGAGATTGATGCAAGGGGGAGAGGCGGGGGGCGAATTTTCGTTCCAACATCCCATTTATTATATCCACCTAGGCCTGTTGGGACATGTCTAAGGTGCCCATTCCCATTACAACGGCACTATACTAAGGCAGCATATTAAGTCAATATGACATTTCAAACTATCCAACAGCTTTTGAGCAATGCAGCCGGGTTTCATACAAACCGCGAGATCGTGACCTATCCAAGCAGGACAATCGACAAGGCGGCCAAGCGGCTCACTTATGGGGAGCTTTATACGTTGGTACTCGCTAACAGCGATCTCTTGCGTAATCTCGACCTATGCTCCAAGGGATCCATACTTCTCCTTCATTTTGAAAATCATCTCGATAATATCATCTGGTTATGGTCTGCTATTCATGCAGGCTACGTTCCGGCGTTGTCAACGGCTTTTCCGAACAGCGCGGATTCCTGTAAAAAGCATATATATCATCTCAACAGCCTTCTCGACAACCCTGTTTGCTTGACTAGATCGAACCTGCGGACTCAATTCCCAGCAAATACTGGCCTCAGCATCGTAGATGTTGAGGACCTCGGGATCCCTCATACAAATTTACCCGGAGAATTTACTGGTCCTCCCAGTTCGAGTCCAGATGATATGGCATTATTGATGTTAACATCTGGTAGCACCAGTCTACCGAAAGCAGCTTGCTTGACTCATCGTCAAATAATTGCTTCCCTTTCAGGGAAATGCGCGACACTGCCCGTGAATGATGGTGCTGTATTCTTCAATTGGATTCGGCTTGATCATGTCGGCAGCCTCATCGAGATACACTTCCATTCCTTGTTCACCGGGGTAGACCAGGTGCACGTTCAGCCGGAAGACATTATATCCGAGCCAAGCTCCTTTCTGCGGGTGATCGAGCGACATAACGTTGTGAAAACGTTTGCTCCGAACTTTTTCCTTACTGAACTAGAGCGCTTTCTCGCCTCCACTGGAGCGACAAGCGGCAATTTTAACCTAAGCTCTCTACAATACATCGTGTCCGGAGGCGAGAGCAACGTGGTCTCAAATTGCGGTCGCCTTTCTCGTCTGCTTGAAGAACACGGGGCTCCTTCAAACTCTATCATCCCGGCTTTTGGCATGACCGAAACCTGCGCTGGGTCAATTTACAACCTGTCTTTTCCCTCTCATGACCTGGAGCAGAGCTATGAGTTTGCATCTGTTGGATATGGTGTCCCGGGAATTGAATCCCGCATCACCTCCTCCGCGGGGGCATTGGCTGGCCCAGGACAGGTTGGAGGCCTCGAAGTAAAGGGCCCAGTCGTATTTTCCGCCTACCATAACGACCCGACGGCGACCGAAAATGCATTTACCACGGATGGATGGTTTAAAACCGGAGACACGGCACTCACAGATGACACTGGCAGGCTCGTCCTCATCGGACGTACGAAGAATGTTATCTCAATAAATGGTTTCAAGTTTTATTCACAGAGCCTTGAGGCTGCGATCGAGGATGCACATATAGAAGGTATTACCAGAGGACATCTGGTGTGCTTTTCTCAGCGCTCCTCGGGTGCTCCAACAGAGCATGTTTGTGTCATGTATGTCCCTAGGTACCCAAGCGGAGACCTTGAGGCCCGGTACAACACTATGAAAGCTATTGGGCAAGCAGTTTTTATGATAACAAACAGTCGTCCGATAGTGTTGCCGGTGCAGCGCATTGAAAGGACGGCACTTGGAAAGATAGCAAGATCTGCAATGTCCAGGTCGCTTGAAAATGGCCTGTACCAGGTTGATCAGATGATGAATGCCGAACTGATAGAAAGGCACCAGCGTTTGATTTTCTCGCCACCAGCAAGTGACACAGAGAGAATAGTCCTGGGAGCAATCACAGATACTTTAAACCTCAAGCAGGAATCTGTCGGTGTGGAAACCAACATTTTTGAGATGGGATTGACATCAATCAGCCTAATCAAACTGCAAAGATGTCTTCAAAAAAGACTAGCTCTTGCCGAAGAAGTTTCTATTGCCACCGTCATCACACATCCAACAGTGCGCAGATTAGCAGCGTCACTGCAACAGCCCAATGTGTACACACCCTTTGTGCCGCTGCAAAGACAAGGCAACAAAACACCACTCTGGTTGATCCATCCAGCAGCTGGCGAAGCACTCGTGTTCCTGAGTCTGGCCAAGCATATTACTGATCGTCCTGTATTCAGCTTCCGTGCAAGAGGATTCATTCCTGGTGAGCCCTACTTCTCCAGTGTTGAGGAGTGCATTGCCATCTATTACTCGAATCTCAAAGAGAAGCAGCCTCAAGGACCATATTGCATAGTAGGATATTCGTACGGCGCAATGCTGGCCTTCGAGATAGGCAAAGTCCTCGAACAGAATGGCGACGAAGTTCGTTTTTTGGCGACCGTTAACCGTCCACCGCACGTGCACCCACGCTTGCAGCAAGTGCAATGGTCAGATTGTCTGCTTAATCTGGCCTATTTTGTGGATATCATCACTGAGGATGTGTTTCGCACTCTGTTGACCGAGTTAGCAGGTGTCTCCAATGCAAACGCTATCACGCGCCTGATGAACTCCGCGAGCTCATCCCGGCTCTCTGACTTGGCACTCGATGGGAAGAGATTGGAGCGTTGGGCGAATGTTACCCTGAGCCTGCAGGATATCGCAAGGAAATATCAACCCAAGGGGTCAGTAGAGCATATGGATGTCTTTTATTGCGATCCACTTGAGATGGTCGGGGCTTCTAAAGAAGAATGGCTGCAACGCTTGGGCAAATGGCAAGACTTTTCGAGGAAGAAAATCAAGTATTATGGGCTCCGGGGGAAGCATCACGATGTATTTGGACCAAGGCATGTACGAGAGTTGCGTAAGTCGCTTGAACAGGCAATGGTAGCGAGGGGTGTGTGAAGATATCCCAGAGTGGTTTTCTCAACAGTTCCACGGAGCAGGGGGTCACCGTTTGTTGAATAACAGTCCTCGAGGGCCCGGTATCGAATTTTCCCTATCTTATAGCTAGATAGCCTAATGTTCTTATTGATATGACACAGTATGCTTGACTATGTCGGCCCTGTAGCAGTGTGCCTAAACGTCCTTCCCGGCCGATTTCGATGTTGTCGTGTTCTTCTAGTATGGATCGTAACCATTTCTTAGTCTCCAAATTTTTGTCAGCGATGGAATCCGGCGATCTGGTTCAGATACTAGCCTTATATATAGCCGAGGCCAGGTATGATTCGGGTTGAGTGAAGGAAAATAAGCTGCGGACTCACCAGAGACGGTTTTTAGCGAGGGAACGAAGGGGAGGGACAAGAGGCAGATGGAGTAATCGATCGGAATGTTGACCACCTAACATCCAGGAGGAGTTTCTCATCTGTCGAAGCCTTCGTAGCTTTTGTCAGATGAAAATGGGAGGGGTTTGAATACTTAATTTGACAACGGGGAGCTTGTAACATCCATCACGTATATAACGCAACAATCTCTAGCTGCTGGCTACAGGATTGTCGCGTACTCTGCTGATTTAATTCCAACCAAAACTGCTGCCATATCATCGTAGTGGAGTAATTGGCGGAAACGCGCGGGAGTTAGTTCTGGACACAGTGGGTAGACTTTTACGCGGTCCTCAGGCCTGGATGTTTGAGAAATTCAATCCTGCTGGAGCTAGCCGCCGCCAAATGTACTGGATAGGTACAGTAGGGTTTGAACGTGCGAATTTCCCGGTTGTGATTAGCTGGAAGCCCTATTTGGCAATAGGCACGGAGCAGGATATGTTTCACAGTTGTGACAATCCGTCCTTGACTTGCCGTTTTCGGGTCGATAGAATATCCATAAGTACGCGGCCATACTCCCGATTAAATTAAAGGAGGCTGGATCAACACACGGAGCAACTGAGAAAGGCATGGGGAGTGTGGCTGTGAAATTGTCCCACAGCTTGGCATTTCGAAGAAGCGTTTCACCGGGGCTTGGCTTTGCCAGTAGGGAAATGCTTGGCCGAAGATCTTTCCTCTTATTGTCAACTATCAAAGAGACCCTTGGCCTGCTTGCGCGCGTAGTCTACTCGCTCATAGGCCGTGACCTCGAAGATCAATACCTAGTCCAACGGTCATAGTGGCTCACTACGGTGGTTTCAGTGAGAGACTTCCTTCCCTTCGTGATCCGTGTCAGTCGATATGGATCGTCAATTCTGTGTATGGTGTTGATGAAATGCGTCCGTCTAGGCCTTGAGACACGGGATGTTTCTGCATATATAAATCCCAGAGAGCGCATAGTAGAAGCTATTCATCTTTTCATTCAAGCCATTCTCTCTTTATTCTGTTGTACGACCGGTTCGTCGACGAGTTCCCAGTCCTTCGCTCCAAATCTTGTTGATCAAGTCCATTCATTCGTCTTTTTTCACCAATATAATTCACAATGAAGTTCGAAATCGCCGCTGTCATTGCCGCTTCGGCCATGGCCTCTGCCGCCCCAGCCTCGTCTAGCTCTGCGGCCCCGTCTGTTACTCCGGCTCCCAGCAGTCCTGCTGGTAGCGGCAGTGTTACCACCAAGCTGCCCGCCTCCTCCGGCACCTCCACTCTTAGCGCCGTGAAGACAATTGCTGCTGGCGAAAGCTTCGATGGTGGTATGGTCATGTACGACCGTGGTGTTTCCTGCACCGGTCAGGAAGAGGGTGGCGATAGCGATGCCGTGTTCGAAATTGAGAACGGTGGCACCCTTTCCAACGTCATCATCGGTCCTAACCAGATCGAGGGTGTGCACTGCTTCGGTTCCTGCACCCTGACCAACGTCTGGTGGAGCGCCGTCTGCGAGGATGCCTTCACCATCAAGGAGCAGGAGGACGGCGAGACCACCACCATCACTGGCGGTGGTGCCTTCAAGGCCGATGACAAGGTCCTCCAGCAGAACGGTGGCGGTACCCTCGAGGTCTCCGGCTTCTACGTTGAGGATTTCGGCAAGCTTTACCGCAGCTGTGGTAACTGCGATGACATGCCCACTCGTCACGTCGTCCTGGACAACGTGTACGCTGTCAGCGGCAAGCAGATTGCTGGTAAGTCTTATCATCCGTTGTCAGAGCTTCCCCCAACTAACAATATCAGGTATCAACGCCAACTACGATGACACTGCCACCCTCCGCGGCGTGACTGTATCCGATGTCGACGATGTCTGCGTTACCTATGAAGGTAACTCCGACGGCAGCGAGCCCGAGGAGAGCGGCTCCGGCCCCGATGGCACCAACTGCAAGTACTCCAATTCGGATGTCACCCAGGCTTAGAGGATCATCGCTATATATATCATTGATGTGGTCAGCTACTTGATAAGCTTGGGCAGGGAAGGTTAGATAGCCCCAACCCATAGACACTCCTTTGCTTTGATTCCAATATAATTGTACTATATCAGAGTAAACAACTCAAATACGTATCGTCGATAAAGCACATCATATCCTCATCTACCTATTGTATTGTCGTAGGGGTATTGTCGTAGGGCTCAGATTAGTATTCTTGAAATCCTAAGTGCATTTGTTAGAGCATAGATACGGGTGGCTATGCGTACCCAACACCAACTTCATAGTTGGATGGCTATGTGCTGCAGACACCGCCACCTGAGGAACACATTACCGTACAAGGAAACGTAACATATTGTACAGCAAGCTGTCTATCTCAATAAACTCGACGAGTTAAGGTCCTGGATTTCACCCATGTGGGCCGGCAAGTCAAGGGGGAGAAACAAGCTTTGAAGTGGTGTTGGGCCCACTTGGGGTAGTATAGCACGTCAAATGCTGAACAACACAGTAGAAAACTTTGAAGTAGTTCAGAAACTAATAAGCAAAGGTCTATCATCTTGCATAAATCTCCAATTTGGGAAGCGAAGAATGCAGGAATGCAAACTAGGGATACAATTGTAGCAAGGGATATCGATGGGAATCATCCTCCGCCCAACCTTCCTTTCACGAGGCTCCCTCTTCCATCCATATCCGGACCTTTTTTTTTACACAAGGTTCAGTTCAATACACCATTGTTGTGCATTCACCGTCACTCAATGTCCCTCAATATGTAAGGGTTAAGCGTGTGTCAGTGAACAAGCACGGTAAAATACTTATTGATCGACTAGAGAGTAGGTGATGCCCACAATAAATATAGTGCACTTGAGTTGTAACTTATTTTCTTTTACCAAACAGCCCGCAGATTATAGATCATTCCACCTAGTATTGAAAAAGTGCAGCATGGCGACGCTCCAGCAATTCACCTAGGAAAGAATGTCAGGAAAGAATAAATAAAACAAAAACATACAACAGCCGGGATTCGCTGGTGGTCACCCACCCAACTACTAACCGGCCGGCGTGTGGCTTAAGTACGGCTGAGCGGACGGGAAGCCCTGTTCTCCACACCCTGTGGTCGTATGTACTATTTGGAGCCTAGGCATGGGATATATGGTGCAAAGGTGACAGCAGATAACAGTGTCTAATAGGGAACACTAGACAAATGCAATTGCACCTTGCATTTCGCTGCGTTGAGATATTCTTAAGGTTTTGGTAATGCCTGAAAGAGAATCCTAACTTATTCACTGTTCTTGCGAACCAACATGAAAGCAACAGGCCCTCAGATCAGATTGGCTGCTCTAGATCTTTCGGTATTAAGGCAGCTTAATACCATCCACATCCATGTCCGGCAGGGACTTCGGTATTAATGTCACCTCTCCTGGGGTGCGAGAACACCAAACGAAACCATCCTGGATGCTCCGAACCATACACAGTTCCATGCGCTACATGAACTTTATTATCCAGTAGCCTGTGAAAGATCGTATCGGTGAACGCGAGGCTCTTGTCATCTTCTTGGGGATGGATGGGATTCGATGTACTTCTTGCCTAGATTGACCCGGACAAAGAATCCGGCATTGCACCCGTGCAAGTATTCAATGCCATGTTGGTCTAACAGCTTATTGATGAACTCGTGGAATTCGGAGAGCTTTTCTTGACTATTCTGAATGTGCTTATCCGTGAAGGCATCGTTCTATAGAATTGAAGCGGTGATTTGATCCGACAACCCAGATACGAAAGAGTACAATGAGAGGCACTTTTGTGCTGTGTGGAGTGCAGGACTTGATTGTGAGATTATCGCGCCCACCCGAAGTCCATTGGCACCAAAGTCCTTGCTCATTCCACAAAGCACATGCACAAGGCTGGGGTCGATGAGATTTGTGGTGTCCTTTGATAGTAGAGACTCGAAGGAGACCGGTAAAGTATGCCGATCAACTCGATTGTGCCACACGGAGAATGCATAGATCTCATCGCTGATCAAATGCATCTGTCATGCCTGACAGAGTCTCATCAACCCGTCCATTGTCGCGGCGGGATAGCATCGACCTAGTGGGTTGTGTGGGTTGCAAAGCATTATGGCTCGCACTCTTTTCCCGGTGCGATGCTCAAAACTCGCGGTTGCTTTTTCGTATTCGCCCACGGCCTCTGGATTCAATGGATCCGCGTCTCCCATTCCGACCGGACACAACCACGGCTTCGGGCCGTAAGGTCAGATCGGCAATGAATGTACTGTAGTACGGCTGGCCAAGGAGTACCGCCTCTACTGGGTTAGAGAACGTCCAGCTCAGATACTCAATCGCAGAGGAGCACCCATTCGTCATCAGGACGTGGCTCAGTTCTATCGGTCGAAATAGATTCGTATGTCTGTTCAAGAAGTGCGCGAGTGACTTTCGAAGGGCATTGGACCCCATGCTTCCATTGTTGTAGGTGAGCAGGTCGGCAGAACAGCGGAAGTTATCACGTATATATTCGAGAAGCCTGTCGTGGAGCAGCGTGTTCTCTGCCATGCCGATGGAAAGAGCACCGGACGGATTGGTCTCGGGATGCCACATGTCGCTGATGATGTCCCAGGTAATGGGCTTCGTCCCTAGCTCCCAGGCGGCTTAGCCACGTCGAGAGAAGTACTTACAGGAACAAGGAACAGATTCAACGATAGAGCCCATACTGGATAGATGGTTGGAATAATGAATTAAATATGTGTCCTAGATAACCACCAGTACTGATTCACTCAAAGACTTGTCTTGTTTCGACAAAATATTCTCATCAAGGATGTAAATCTAGCAGTATATAAATATCTCATGGTTTAGTCCACGTTCAGGATATCGTATAATTCTCCGATCATAATGCAATAGTTATCTAGGACTCTCGCAAGAGGTATCTTGGCCGAGGGCCAGTATAACACGAACTACACCGCATAGATTGCAAAGTGGATCCTTCGGTGTTTGATGCTCCTCTCCGATAAGCTGATCGGGGACCATTTATCATGGAAGAGCGGAATATCTTACTCAGTAGTGCGCTCTGATCTTGATCAGAGTCACCGTTCAAAATCTTTGGTCCGAGTTATAGTGCGAATGCAGCGTTGGCTGATTGCGGTGATTCACAGAATCGACCCAAATTCGAGCCCGTTAGAACATCGTCCTTCTCGCATTAGGGTATCGTCTACGAAATAAAACCGAGGTGGAACGTGGGAATCATTGAATGTGAATTTACTCTAACATGAGTCAAAAGTTGTCTATCTAAGCCGTGACATAAGTAGAATACATCGTAAAGGTTCGGCACTAAACGAAGTGTAAACAAATGCTATCAAGAATTTGAAGTTGTGTTGAAACAATCCTAGCGAAAAACTAGAGAAAAAGGCACTGTAATCATTCAACAGCATTTACCGTTCGAGCAGCCTCCGTCAAGGACCTCCGGCGCCTGGGAGGTGTCCAAGCGGCAAAAGCATGACGCCTTGATAGGAACATCGGCTACTGCAAGAGCAAGCTTAGCCGGTTGCTCGATAACAGCAGCCTCGTGTATCTTTCCCAGGCGAATCAAACACTCGTGATAGCCTTGAAGGGACCAGACGTTATTCGGATGGCGACGCGGTCTGATAACAGACATATCCAATCCCAGGTCAGCACGGTATGTTTGTGCTGCCTCTTCCAAGTGACCTTGCTCCATCAGCAAGGCAGCGTAAGCGTGACGAACAGGCTGCATCCATGACCAAGGCTCGCTGTAAGGCAGTTTATCTTCGAGGTCAATCGCACGACGAAGAGCATCAAAGGCTTGGGTGTAGTTGGCGCAGCGGTACTCAATCTCTCCTTCCAGCATAGCTTCAGCGACCTTGAGCACGTCGACAAATTTGCCGTTATAAGCGCGTCGCGTCTCAGGCACCCGGGACCATGCTTGTTTGAAGAGCACTTGCTCTCCTCGGGCCGACAACACGTCTCCAGTGGCGGCAAATGCAATGCCTCGAGCATAGTGAGTGATGGCGGTAGTCCCGGCATAGAGTGACTGATCATGAGGAAGCTCCTTATGCTTAAGCTCATCCCACATACCAAAGCGCACCATAACATGTAGGCGAATGGGCATGAACTGCTCCAACCAGTCAGCCATGGGTGGGGATTGAATTCGAAGCACGTCCTCCGGCACCGTCGATTCCATACGCGTGACCGCGTCAAGGGCAACTTTGGATTTGCCTGCAAACATCGCGGCGTAGATCAAGGAGTGATAGTCATGCATTCTGTAGAAGGTGTAGAAATTCTTTGCCCCTTGCTTATGGAAGTATTTGTCATCCGCAAGCGTTGCCCGGTGGTTTGAAGCGATGGAGCGCCTCCAATCCCCGATGAGGATGTCCAAATGCGTAGGCATGTGGTTAATATGACCAGCATCGGGAACCAGGTCACGTAAATGGTCGGCAACGTTGATTCCCAGCTCCGGGGTGGGTGACATTTCGATAAAGTGGATATAAAGGTGAAGCAGTCCAGGGTTGAGATATGCGCCGTCGTCCACCTGCGTGAGTGCCTTCTCAAGCACGGCTTTCACCTCCATTGTGGGAGCTTTAGGATTCGGCTGGCTTGTAAACAAATCCCATAGCGCCCAGGGAGTCACGTTCATCAGTGCGTCTGCGTAAGTTGTCGCCACGTCAAGATCGCGACCGAACTTCTCGTACACCGGTTTCATAGCTTCGGCATAGCTCTTGTTCAGGGCAGCATAATCCTCGGCCGGCTGGTTGGTCGGGAATCGAGATTGCATCGCTTCGATCAGCGCTTGTTCGATTGGAGTTGCATTCACGGCGTATTTCTTTGCTTTTTGAGAGGCATCGTATCCGCGCTGCACGCAGGTGTGAAGGTCGCCTTGGTCGAACTTCTCCCATGGCTTGTTATAATTCGGACCCACGGCATATGCCAGGCCCCAATAAGCCATTGCGCATTCAGGATCATGCGCGATTGCCTGTTCAAAACAATATGCGCCTTCCACATGATTGAACGAATATACCCAGATGAGGCCACGGTTGAACCAAGTCTGGGTGTCGGGGCTAGTCGTTGTGATGGGATGGCCAAATGAACCCAGGTTATAGTATTCGGCGCTGGCCGACACAGGGGTGATCGTTCCTTGAGTCATGCTGATAGTCGTAGCCCAAGTGAGACTATGATGATGTTGCCGAAGAAGAGGAAGGGAAAATATAAGAGTTACGGAGGTTTAATTGTACAATCAGCGGGGGCTTAAATAGTAGCTCGAAGGTAATGAATGGCGCCAGAGAGACCAAGTGGAGCCGGAGAAAAGTGGCGATTCCGACGGATCAAAGACCGAAGACGCCGAATCTGCCCCTCTTCACCATCTGCTCGACAATCAAAGAAAGAAAAGATCGTATGCAAGAGACGGGGAAATCGCAGAAATAAAAAGCATTCATGATGTACCCGACTTCGCGGCCAGTGAAGGTCGCATGTCTGGCTTGGTGTGTGAGATTTCCGGAGATTTATTGCAAGGGGCTCCATACCTATTGATGATGATAACAGCCGAGCCTCGAAGACTCGCTGTGATGGGCAGAAGCCATGTTCGAGCGTGAGAGGAGCTCTGTTCCAGAAAACTGACTGGCATCCACGTTAACCATATCACAGTGCTCCAGCCGCCAGGAAGAATGCCGGTATCAACCCAGTCGGCGAGGTGGCGCCCGACGAGGCCCTCTGGCAGCTCAGCAACTTGCTCAGAAAAGAGCTCAGTTACTGTCACATCACTTTAATGTCGTTCATTCCGTCAGACCCACTGTGATCTCCCCTTTGTGCTCATCACTTTCACCCGTTGACCCGGGTCCCGAACGCCCAATACATTGCTGGAAAATTGTGACGTTCGGCTTCCAACGCCAGTCATTGAGATAAATGAAGCACGAGACCTACTAACTGCCGTAGAATCCTCTACTCGAACCATTAGAGTATATCGTTGCGATGAAGACCTGTTTGTCGAACCTATAAAACCATTCACCGAGCTAGAAGACTGATCGCTTGTTGCTTTCCCAAGCATAAACGCATACTACGTTTTTATCCATCTGTATTTGCCCCTTCTACCTCCCCCTGCAATACCGCAGTTCGAAGACAAATGCGAGAGTCTGCATATTAGCTCATTGTACGCGAACACTTCTGATCTGTCGTACTGCCCTACCTCGCCTCTTGGGCTCGCTGTTGCCACGATCTTGGTTTTAATACCTCCGCCAGGCGATGCGCTCGCGACAGGAGAAAGACCACACTGTCGCACTGCGGTGCTCCTTTGCCGATTTGTTCGCACGCTCTGCGCTTGAGTCCCTAGAGGATAGGCTTGGATCTCCATCCAACATTGATCTAGCGAAAGGCACTCGAAGTGCCCTGCATTGCGGAATTCCTCAAGGAATAGAGCCTATTCTTTCATTGGCACTATTCAGTGTCTATGAATATTTCCAGCATGGGAATGTTCCAAAGATGAGGGTCCGAGTCAATCAGGCTCTGACTATCGCAATGGACCTTCTACTACATATAGAAGACGGGCAAACGAGTTGCTTGGATGCACGTCGTCGGTTCTGGTGGTCCACTGTATGTCGTATTCCCCGACGAATATTTATCACTCGGCTATCACACATCTTACTGACTGAAGACGATGTTTATCGTCTACCAGTCTTCGATTTTGAATGCATCAGTCAGTCGACGAAGATGATCTACAATAGGAACCACGTTCTGACCCAAATAGGCTCCAATTATTGCATTCCATGATCCCCGTATCACAACGCAATTCCCCGAATTCAGAGGCTGCCGAGAGCTAAGCAGACCAGCCCCAGGCCCATACTAGTCCCAGGATATGTGCCAATCTCTTCAATATCATAGCCATGGCCACTTCTCGTAAAGGGACAATCAACTCTCTTCCGTAGCTGCACGATTGGGCGCCAACTCCTCCGAGCAACCCACAACGACGCAGCAACGTCTCGCGCTATATGGTCTGATATCCAGAGTCTAGACTCTTGCATTGTGGAGCTCGCAGTTGAGGTAAATCGCTTCCGCTACGTAACCAACTATCAAGGCGCTGAAGCAGATGCTTCTCGCAACTTATGGGCGGTATCCAATGCCCTCTTTCACAACTCCCGTCTTACGCTCCACCGAATCAATGCTTTCTTAGATCGACCCATCATATCGAATGAGCATTGCTATCTGCTCGCTATTAACACATTTCAGTCGCCTTCCCGATCAAAAAACATAGCCCCGCTTATCCATGGGTCGAATTAGTGAGATAAGGGCTTTATTCCCTTTCGCTGAGCAAGAATCCGTCAGTATCTGCCTTCGTTCCTCCCTTGTGATCTCTCGTGTCTTCCGCCGGCTTCCCTCGCCGAACCCCCTGTACTCCGATACCTCTGATGTGGAGACTGACCAGGCTTGGCCTTCCCGGCGAGCTTTAGCTTCTCTTCGCTCTATACCCACTATGGCCTGTTGCCAAATGCAGGGCGTGTGCGCAATTTTTCCATGGTACTGTGGCTTGTTCGTGCTGCCTCATGTTCTGGAAATTTGAACAGTTACATTTATCTCCTGGATCGGCCAAGCGCCACGACCGACGTACAAGGTACATAACGGCTGATTGAGGAGTTGGAACTTGGATTAGTAAATCTTGGGAGGTCTCTTCAGGCAGATGCAATTTTTGAGGGAATGCGAACCATGGCCAAAGAGGCAGAGCGGCTCTATGAAAACTCTATGGTGGATTGAGATCTTCTCTTTTCTTTTGTCCTTTAATTCTATACCCCTGGGGCGTACTGTAAGGTGACTACTGAGTGAGAACACCAGAAAAAAATGAGGAGCTTGTTCAACTTATATCAATTCGAAGGATTCTCTTCCCAAGACGCCTGATGAAATATTTACATTTCGTTCGGGATATTGTGTAGTCACGGAACCGACACAATACCAAATTCAACACTACATCATAACGATAAAGTGTGAAAGTTTTGCTTTGCTCTGGTCCTTTTGTACTGATCTTTTTTGGCCAGTATATCTACTGCTTCATGACTGATTTCTTTAGAGATACACTTCCCAGACCGGTTAGTCTCCGAGGTCACCTGTCGGCAACTCGGCCTTTGTTCAGACGCCGGACGGAGTTCGTCCCCCTCTTCGGGGAATGATCCCGGCGATCCCATTACAGTGCACCGGCGTGTCCCATCGTACCCGATTGTATACATCGATCGGCTAAATGACAGTTTGGACAAGAGGAATTAGGTCTTGATCGATATGGTGGACATAAGAGTATGCGGTCTTGACGAGCTGCTCATTATCATCTTTCCGGCAAGTAAAGGAAGTATATATGTGCCAGGGGAGACAACCGAGTGATAGTATCCAGATACTGGCATAAATGGCTTGGGAACAGAAGTGACTCCACTTGTTTTTATGTAGAGACGACAATTTACCTGAGAAATTTATATATCTTTATTACTACCAACACTCGACCCAATCCAAATACCAAATAATGAGTCTTTTCAGCGGGACAGTGGTCCATCCGACCGATCGTGAAAGCAATCATCCCGCCCTAGTCGATTTCGAGGGACCTGACGATCCAGATATTCCGTTCAATTGGTCCTATATCTGCAGGATCTGGATAACCACTGTGGTAGCCGTTCTGAACTTAAATCGGGACTGTGACTAGTAGCATTTTCGAAACTGGGAACGAACAATTTATGCAGGAGTTCAATATCAGTCATCGGGTTGCGGTGCTGGGAACGACTTTATTCCTTGTAGTAAGTTGGCCTGGCCTGTACATTGCTTCTGCTCAATTATATCACTGTGAGAAGCAGACTAATATGTATTTTTAGGGCTATATCCTTGGTTTTCTTACATTTGGTCCTCTTTCAGAGCGATTTGGTCGAAAATGGCCAATGTTACTAGGCATAGCCTTATCGTCTTTCTTCAGTCTAATGCCTGCACTCGAACAAAACATTCCGACCATTCTCATCGGTCTGTTTTCCAGTGGCTTCTTCGGGGTGTCGCCAGTGGCTATCTTTGGTGGAATTGTAGGCGATTGCTGGCCAATTGCTCAACGCGGCATAGCGATGTCTTTGGCTGTCTCACTCGTATTTTCTGGCCCTAAATTTGGCCCGATATTCGGAGGACTTATCATGGGCTCTACTCCGCTTGATTGGCGATGGAATATGTGGGATGTCATTATTGTGGGGTTGGGAGCTTCAATCCTTTGTGCCTTCGCTCTCCCGGAAATATATCGCCCTGCTATCCTGCGCAAAAAGGCCCAGTGGCTTCGGAAGAAGACCGGTGACGTAAGTCTCAAGACGGCCTCTGAGAAGGAAAGTCTAAGCATCGAGGAAATACCTCGAGTATATTTAATTCGACCGTTCTGTGCGTATTGCCCTTCCGAGCTGAAAGACTTTCTCTCTAGGAAATTTCCAGTCATTAATTCAAGTCAATGTGCTCCAGGGCTTTTTACTACTCAGCCTATCTTGGCTCTATTGACACTCTATCAGTCTTTCATCTATGGTGTATTCTTCCTGTTCTATCAGACGTATCCAGTTGCATTTGGGGAAGACCGCGGTTGGTCTATCAGTTTGAAATATCTTCCTCGGCTCGCCATCATCTGCGGTGTCTTTGCTGGAACTATCGGTATAATCATACACAACCAGGTCTGTTTCCGTCGTCATTGTCACGCTCCCGATGGAACTTTTTATCCCGGAGGGCCGAATGCCACATCATGGTGCCCGTGGGCATGTTCTGGTTTGCTTGGACAGCCACGCCCACAACCTCATGGCTAAGCCCTATATTTGCCAGCTCCTTTATTGGCTGTGGCGTGTACTTTCTGTTCATCCAGGGATTCAACTACATTGTCGACAACTACACAAGCATGGCGAATAGTGCAATGGGGATCAATAGATCAATGCGGAGTGTGTTCGGCGCTGCTTTCCCTCTCTTTGCAAATCAAATGGTAAAGGGTCTCGGAGTCGCTCATGCCACTACAATTCTAGCCGCTTTTAGTGTGGCCCTGGTGCCGGTTCCTACCTGTTTCTGGTACTGGGGAGCCCGGATTCGCGTGTGGTCATCAGCAAAGATCTCACGAGATGTGTGAAACCCTTCGAACAGCGTTTCTTACAGCGGGTCATATGATATGTTCATGCAGGGGTAAATTCAAGGGTTATATAGACCCATAAATTCTTCGAAACATTACATTATGCTGAGATGAAGTTACGGGAGCAGCACGATCTATGCGAAGAATGCAGACCATGAACTAATTTTCGACTAGTCAAGGAGCTCCCACTTCCAATTGTGCGAATTAAGAAATGAAATTAAATTTTCTTGTGGTGTTGCCTGTGTTGGGAAATATTGGAACCGTGGTAATAGATCAAATGTTTGTACGAATTAGTGGATTCATTTCTCATGTAAGCCAGATAGGATCTTGTTTATGTAAACTTAATTCCTGGCTAAGAAAATAGAGAAACATATGCAAATTGAAGGCAGAATAAAAAACATACAACAGCCGGGATTCGCTGGTGGTCACCCACCCAACTACTAACCGGCCGGCGTGTGGCTTAAGTACGGCTGAGCGGACGGGAAGCCCTGTTCTCCACACCCTGTGGTCGTATGTACTGGAAGGGTCTAAACATTGGCAAATATAGTGCAAGATTTTGAGGGTCGAAGGGAATTAAGCGAAGGTATTATCGTCTAGGAGCCAAGCAGCAATGCTGCTAGTTGCGGCGCCATGCTTATAGCGGGCTGCTCTTTTATCTTAAGCCAATGGACTCGAACCAAACTTCAGCCCAGACAAAAGTTTTCCGATATAACCAAGTCAGGCATAACCTACATTACAGTCAGTCGATGTGCCTCATACACGGGGATTGCTGTACTTGCGTCGGACAACTGCTTATCGGCTCCATCCAACTACATCATCGGGTTGATGCCCATATTCTCACTCATAGTAGCTGAGAACTGTGCGTCAAACCAAAACTTCTCCTTCAATCGTGGCTCGAAATCCGCCTGTGACATGCTCTTGAACTCAGCGTCCATGCCAATAGCTAAGGTGACAATATTAGTACAAGCGAGCGTGGCCTATATGTAGAAAGATTGCTTAACTATAAGTCACAAATAAACTTATTCCAGTCAGCTCCTTTGGAGACCACCACGACTATGAGAACTAGCGACTATGTTCCGATATAGAGATAGTATAGTTCTAATATAAGTATGTAACAGCTTCACTTCTGAAGATCAAGCTCTAAATCAAGACATAATTTAATGATAGTAACGCTTTACATACATTTATATAAAGAGAGTGTACTTAACATCATATATTTGTGAGAAATTAGGATGTATAAATAGTTACAGAAGGTTCTATAACTTAGATAGATTAAGATACTCTACGGCCGCGTGCATATCTATACACCCACTAGGTACAGGATCTACCGCAAATTAGGCATATTCTTAAGCATACATACAGGCAAACTTACATAATAATCCTATAGTAAACTGGATGACCTTTTTTATATGAGAACTTTTAGAAAGAATTAGTCATATAATTGGCTAGATTGGTAGTTTAAAGCAGAATGTCAAATATAAGAAAAGTACAGCATCAGTAACACATCCGACCCCTACAATTGTCATCTAAAGCGGTATGTCCTTCCTGCGCGGCAGTTCACTGACTGACAGCAAGCCCAAGGTCTTTCAAAATGATGGTAGCCGCCTTCTCACCAATTGCATATGCAGTGGTGGCCGTGTTTGCGCCAATGTTTTGAGGAACAATGCTCAGGTCCACGAGCTTCAAGCCCTCCATGCCATGAACATTGAGGTCAGCATCAACCACGCCGCCGTCAGCCAGCGCACCCATCTTGCAAGTCCCCAGTGAATGCCAGGTGGTGCCGACATTCTTGCGCACCCAGCCCTCAATGACATTGTCGTCTTCGGCAGTGTATGGAAGGTCAGAGATGTTCTTGTCATTCGGCTTGTCCAGCTTGACAAGGGCCGCGGCCGAGTCCTCGGGAAACGGCGGATGCGCCCCAGCAAACTCTCCGCGGTAAGCATCCATCCGGCGGATGATTTCTCGCTGCTTCTTGTACGCCCATATGAGCTTCTTAACATCCAAATCACTGTTCAGGAATCCCGTCTCAAACGCAATGTCCGCGTCGACATCTGGGCCGGTGATGTGAACGTGGCCTCTGGCGTAGGGGTAGACGGTAAACAAAGAGGTCGCGAGGTATTGTGCTGGCTCAACGGTGGTCGGATCACCGGGGAATCCGCCCAACAAAGCCATTAGCGCCAGGGGCTTGTTGGGGTTGGAGAGATAGTCCCTTGCGTACGCCTCCTCGAATTCAGGTCCCAGGGCCTTGACATCGGCCTCGGTGGGACGCAGCTTGCAGGAGGCATCTTGGCCATTCCACCCCATGATTGGCGCATTGGATTCGATTAACTCCTCCATGTTGATTCTACCGGCCAGGGGCGCGTCAAACGTCTCGTTTGGCTCCAAGGCACTGTAGTATGGCTGAGTCAAGAGATGATGATCCTGGTAGTTCCGGCCGATGCCAGGGATATGGGCGACAACAGGAACACCGGCCTTGTTGAGAATGGCTTCGTCGCCAAGGCCAGACCTCTCAAGAAGCAATGGGGTCCCAAGAGCGCCACAGGAACCAATTACAAGCTTCCTGGCCTTGACGCGTTGAACATTGGTGTTGCCCTTTTGGAAGGCAGGGTTTGGCTTGAACTCAACCCCCACAGCTCGGTTGCCCTCGAAAAGAATCTTGATAACTTTGGTCTCAACGAGGACGTGGAGGTTTGGGTGTGCTCCATCTTCCAATCTCGGATGCAAGTAATTACTGGCGGCATCCTGGCGGCGGCCATCTGTGCCGACAAAGCGGAGGGCCCGTTGAACGCCGTTGCTAGTGTCGAGGTCTTGAAGATCCTTGACCGTCGGGTAGCCTACCTCGTTGGCGGCAGTAACGAATTGATCTGCCGCACGCTCAGAGTAAAACGTTCCCTGAGACACAACAATAGGGCCATCTTTTCCATGAACAGAATCAGGACCAGGGCCATGATACGTCTCAAGCTACAACGAGTAATGGCGGGTTAGTCAACACTGTAGCAGAAAAGGCCAGGCCGCAAGGGTCGACATTAACCTACCTTCCTTAAGAAAGGGATCATTTCATCCGTGGACCATCCGGGAGTGGCCCACGAATCCCAGTCCTGGCGTTGAGCACGACTGTACATCATCAAGTTGATTGACGAACCTCCGCCAAGAACACCACCGGCTGGGACGGACATTTCGCGGTTGTCCAACTGTGGCTCCGCATTTCCCTTGTAGAACAGGGTTGCGGTACTGCTGGGAAGCAGTGCAGTTGGGAAAAACAGCGGAAACTCAAGCAAGTGGTTGCCCTTGTTGTTCTGCCCGCCCTCTACTACGAGGATGGACAGCGAGGGATCGGCATCAGCGAGTCTGGAGGCAACAACGCACGCCGCAGTACCGCCTAACGCGAGAGAGAGAGGAGGTTGTTAGTATAAATCCATGGTGAGTAGAGAACAGGTGGCATGAACAAACCGCCGGCGAGGATGATGTCGACCTCGTCGATGCCTTCGGGGAGCCGAGTGTAAATGCCCATATTGTTGGATGTGATGATGCGCGGGGGATAGTGATAGATGGAACCAACTGCGCGCAGTGGATGGGATGGCACTAGGTTAATAGCTCTCCGGATCGATGGCCCAACACGCATCAACCCAGCCGGATGTTTATGACGCGTGGATCCCTGCCAGTTTGTAGTGCCAGCCACTCGACTTTGTTGGACAAGGCTGTTACCCACTTTCTGCGGTCAGCAACGGGGGGCGTCTCAGACGTGGCTGTAGGCTTGCGGGGCCTAATCACTAGCTTCATCTTGGGTTACATTGCGCTATAGTTCCCGGGAGATGGCCCCTAGTTTACGCTTTTACCCGGGCGCGGTTTTGGGTAAAAGATGCTGTCTCTCTCTTACTTACCATTTACTAATCCCAAACTTACTATACCTTGCATATTGCTATAATGCACTGACTGTACCGCAGTCTTAGGATACATACAAAGACTTACGACTAATATTGATTGAGAAGATTACTGTTGTATCATACTAACAGACAAGTAAGTGCATTATTGCAGCTCGGTGAAATCCAGCTTGTAAAATTTGGGGGGAAGGGCAATTAGGAAGCCAAGCGCTGCACCAAACAAATTCAGGTAAAACACAGAGGCCACACTCTGCGTAACTGCGTCGGTGACCTGACCACGAATATGCTCGGTCAACGTCGCGAACAGGCTACTTCCCACCCTATCAATGGCACCTCGAATTTCGCTAAGAGGATCGTTTGGTAGGATGGGCGATATCTTCTCGGTGGCATGGTTGATCAGAACAGACGTGGCGATGCCCAGTGACAAGGCTAGACCACCCATCTGCGCACAAGAGAAGAAGGCTGTAACGTCCTTTCGGGCCGCCTGTGGACGCTTCGACTGGCCCAGGGTATAGCCCAGCTGAATGACTGGTCCCACGCCGAAGCCTTGGAGAACGGTAAAGTCACAAATGGCAGCCCTTGAGGTGTGCGTGTGGATGCTAGACAGCAGGCCGTTACTAATAAGGAGCAGCGCACTGGCCCAGAAGAACCACCACTTGTACCACGGGAACTTGGGTAGAAATGCCCCGCTGATGCCGCCACTGACCACAACAGATGCCACGAATGGCAGAGTATAGACTGCAGAACGCATGGAAGAGCCATGCAGCGCAAACTTGAAAAACAGCGGAAGCGTGTAGATGGTGACGACGATGTCAGAAATTGCGATGACTGTCCAGACCCACAGGCCGATTATCAAGGGACCCTTGAAGAACTGCACTGGGAATATGCGATCCGACGGGAGAATATGGAATTTCTGCTGCAGAGCGAACATGATCCATAGCACAGCAGTGGCAACCTAAAGTCCAATCATCTGGCCGCTATCCCAGCTGCACACGACGCCGCCAAAGCCCAGCAGCATGACTGTAGACACGACAGAACCAAGAAACAGCATGGCACCCAGATAGCCAATTGCCTTGATCACGCCCATGGCCCCCAGAGACACGCTAGGGGGCGCCGAAGGCATGATCCAGATACACACGGGGGCGGCAACAGCGGCAACGCAGAGGTTGATGTAAAAAGCCCATCTCCATGTGGCAGGCGAATCAGCAGACGCAGATCCGATAATGGAGCCTAGGATGGTTCCCAAGCTCCACGACATGCCGACAATGTTGAGATACTGATTTTGCTCCTTGGCCGTCGTCATTCCGGTGATCATGCTAGTGCCGACATAGATGCCGGAGCCGCCGGAGCCAGCCAGAGCGCGACCTACGATGACGGCGCCAATGGACCGCGCTGAGCCAATAACCGCAGATCCTACTTCGAACATGAGCAGAGCGGCGAGAAAGACATATTTCCCGTCGAGGAGCTTGTTGAGCTTCGCCCTGCGAACAAACGTGCTAGTAGTCGGGACGCCATTAGGGTTTTGCTGCTTGATTATCTTACCAGATGGGTATGGCGCCAACTTCACCCATGGGATATGCCACTGAAACCCATGGTAGCATGTCTATGCGGTGCCCAAATGTCTCAACAATGCCAGGCCTCACCGTTGCTGTCACGGTGTTGTCGAGGGCGTACAGGAAAGTGGCCGACAGCAGGGCAACGTTGACCACGAACCACGCAACACCCGTGATCTTGCGCGTGGTTACACCACGAACAGACGCAGAGGGGCCACTGGTGGTGTCACTCTGTAGGGGCTTTTCAACATGGAGCAGCTGTCTGTGTCGGCGGCATGATGCAGGTACGCTTCTGGGAGGGAGAGTAGGTTGGATTTGAGCATCCCTGCTGACGGGCTTGCGTGGGATAATCAAACAGTTTTCCTGTATAATGGTAGTTCAGAAAATCCAGTAATGAACAGTGACCGACCAACGAGTTAGTAAATGGCGCTGTTTATTTTTAGTAAAGCCTTATTATACTATTTCGGTCTGCTAATGGGCTTCCACGAGAAAATCAAAGAGGTCTCTTATATAATAATAGAGTAGAAGATATAATGATATATAATAATTCATCGACAAGTTAGTAGATATTACTTTTTATCTTCATTAGAGCCTTGTTGTGCCACCTCGGTATGCTGACGGGGGTGCGGGGAATCCAAAGTTCTGGGAATGGACAGCAATTAACTAACGCGTTAACGGACAGCGCTCTTTATCACAGCCCACTCACCCCACTCACCCCACTCACCCCACTCCCTTGCGCTAGTCGGGCTGCGTGCGGCCAGAGGCTGAGAGACAAATCCTAAAGTACTCAATATGTACATCCTGGTCGGTGGGTAGAACACCTCACTGTAGCCTTGATAAAACTGTCAAAGAGATGCCCTCACAGCCCCAATTGTAGTCAGAAAACACCGAGCACACCCGGTTAGCGCTTATGGTGTGCTGACCGTGGTTCAACTTGTTCTTTGTTCCGCAAGTGGCGAATCAAGAACTAACTGTACAGGTGGGGTGATAATGATCATCCTTGCCGTATAGGCGCATTCTCGGAGCTCAAAGTCACCGAGGTGAAAGGCCCTAGATACGATAGTGGACTACGGGGATAAACGGCACTAACGGGGCCAGTAGACACCTCGCCAAAATCGGGCAGCATTGTGCCGCCGGAAGGATTGAACAGCCTGACGGCGGCTCACTCGCACTGCGTGGTCCAACATTGTGCATACAGGCCCGAATCTCAGATTGGAAAAAGCATCGCCTATTACAAAGTATTCATGCGCAAGGCTACCCAATCATGAGCTCTTTGGTCATCATCTCAACGTCCTTCTGGCCAGCAGCCAATGCTGGTATCAATATTACATTCTCCGGTGAAATACTCAGCCCACCTACTTGACCTTCTGGTTACGATAGACTTCCAGGTTGGGGCTAAACGACAGCGCCCTGACTTTCACTCTTGAATGTGCTTGTGCGCAAGAGGGGAGCGTCGCTCTGTACCAGAACAAGACACGATCAGCGCCTCACATGGTTCAGTAGCGCACAACAGCCACGACTGCCGTCGACATTATTGGTGTGCGGACGGAACAGCGACACTCCGTGGCCAATCAGCAGGACCTTGCCATCTTCAAAGGCTGCCTGGCCGGAGTAGAACTCGATAATGGCCTGGACAAATGGACGCTGGGTTTTTAGAAAAGTCTACACACCCTGACCATCTGCTAGGGCCCAGGGAATGTAGGGTAAGCATCGTTTGCATGCAAGTGGCGTGGTAATCTTATTACACACTATGGCTGGCTCTTCTGGGCAAGTGAATATTAGGTGGCTTAGTACTGACTTAGTATAATGTATAGCAGGCCCGGTGGTAGGCTCCCTATAGGGCGTTATATTAGCGATTTAAGCGTGTATTACACATAGACTACCTACTACAGCGCTTACTCCGTATAGTAGTTCATCGAGAAGTGAAGTGGTATAGAGAACCTACGGAGTAGAGTGGATCAACCGCTTTCAGAATTAAATTGTTCGCTGTCCCAATGATAGCCTACTGCACCCCGGCCCGCAGGCAGGAAATGTGCCACGTCAGCCTGTAGCTGACCGAGCGCTTGAGGCTGGAGTCAAATATCCGGGGGGGGGTCAAACAATAAAGAGGACAGTCTCGGCGCCAAGTGTAGTTCTGGGCTCAAGCCTCTCGACCCCTATTCCGGCCTACAGACTTCTCGGACCTTCGCCCGAGGCATCACGGTTGGACTGCGGACGGATCGATAAGCCGGCCAACCCAACCCTCTTACTTCTCTCGGCCGGCTCGGTTAGATTAGTTGGCCTGCGGGTATGCCGGGGTAGATGGCTAGATGCATTAACACGCACGAGCCAGATCGACACTAGTCTCGAGCATAGACCAGGGGGAAATCTAGCTATTAGCCAGAGAGAAGTACAGCACCCAATTGATCCTCCTATTCGTAGTATCTTATATTCCCACTAAGTTACTTTTTTTTTTATAAAATCCGAAGTATCGAAGGCTTCATTTTTCGCGGCTAATTCTGCACCATTGACAATTGACACAGTCTCCTCAACCAAGGCTACCTCCCAACAACCAGCCGCTTTGGGATAGAGTTGAATTTGATCAATGATCAACCAAAGAGAAAGGATCACTATGCATTCACCATGACCCATCGCTTTCAATATAACGAGGATGAACACGCTGCTTCCAAACAAACCATATACGATGCGTTGACAGTGACACACCAAAATGACAATCATTTCTAGTGGGTTAAAGAAGACGGCAACTCTCTGTTTGCATGCTATGCGTCGCTGGGGTATCCACGGATAAAAATGCCCACCAGCCTGTGCCATTCCAGCAAGAGAGCTCGCTGAGCCCTATTTGCCAGGTTGGCTAGGCCGGCGCTGGACCAATTGACACTCATTCCTTGAACGAAAGTCCACTGAACTAACCGGTCAATACAGCTACAACCCGGCATTTGCCGGAAACAGTCAGCGTTACTATACACTCTTTCCACGCATACCTTGCATGCTGGAATAAACATTATGTATCAATAGCTTTCTCAGGTTCGCGTTATGCTCAAGAAAATGGGCTATATTGACTCCAATGCGACGTACATCACCTCAGAAGGGCTAGAAAACGTTGGCCGATCCATACCAAGATAGCTAGCTGATAATGGCGCTATATATATTATTAATTCATCAGGATCCAGTCCCAAGACAAACGAGGCGCAGTCTTTAGCATTGGGATTCCGAGATCGCGGTATCCAATGCGATACGCCCGCCTGTAACGTCATGAATCACAATACATTGCGAGCGCTACTCGAAAAGTATTCAGTAACCATGCCACCAGTCAGGGAATGTATTCGAGCCGCCATGGCCATGGAGGTAAGATCAAATGGAGGCAACTATAAGTTATGGGGAATAAGTAACAAAATAACTACAAGGGCATATTCTCCGAACTATCACTCTTTTGTTGGAAAGGTACCTTGCAGCCAAAGCTACAAGAATCCTGGAACCTCCATGCCGTGCTTCCGTCAGACATGGACTTCTTTACCATGCTGTCATCCGTCATAGGCACTTTGGACACCGGCTCTCTAGCACCATACAATACCGGAAACACTTATCAAGATGCTCTAGCGCGTTATTGGGCCTTTAAGGCCAGCGAGCCATCTTGTTGGCGCTGTACCTGACGCATGCTACCTCGTTGCCAATGCCGAGTACGCCACCGGACGACGACAAATTCACGAAACGACTAAATGCACGCCTACCTATATCCGAAATATAGTTGCTCTGCTAGAAGTCTTCTGTGCCCCATCCAGCATATTGACCACGCACCCAAACACCTGGCATCCCATTGTGGGCCTTCGTCCACCATCTCACTGGGGCCGCCTTGAAGAAGCCTCATTGATGTTGAGCCAGCCGCTCTGGCAGCATATGCATCATATTCCATTGCCAGCTGGCGAGGCTGGGAATGTGGACAACGCGCACGGCACAAAGCCCGGCAAGTATGCTAAGGATGTTGTTGTTAAACTGGTGGCCGCCACATCAGTCAATGAGAGCACTGAGCTCGTCAGTGAAACACTCACTGCCCTTATCACAGCGCTGTTGAGCGTGGCAGAGAGTCAACTGGATTTGCATCGACCCATGCGTCTGTAAGTTCTCGACTCGCTTTCTCCCATTGAGGTGCGCAACTGGATTAGGAAGACATTAACGTTGACGTGCCTCTTTTTATGACTTTAGGGGGTATCATTTTTGACGGCGCTGCTGCTACTATTGTTCATCAGTTTCAATCACCGAACTAGTGCAGGATAACCAGTTACCCTGGGAAGGCGATTACTTGTTATTGGAATTGGTTTATTGGATTATTTAGCATCTTTTATTGCCACCGGGGCTATACCATCACACGAAAATCATCATTATTAGTCCAACACAATTCGCAGTCCGAATAGATTCAATAAACGGAACGTTACTCCCTATTTTTCCTACCTAAGCGCAGGTGGCTACGGCTAAGCGGGCGGGAAGACCTGTTTACCTCACCCTCTAATCGTATGTGCTTTAGCTGCAAACTGGTCTGTGTCATAAACTGCTCGTAGACATTACAATTACTATAATGTTCATCGATTCGACCTCTTCGTCACCCTCGAAAGCTGGACTATACGTCGAGGTGCCGGTTTTTGTTCTAATACATATTGGGGCTAGAATATCAACGAGGTGGTATAAGGACACAACTTTTATTCAAAAGCAAGTTACAAATAGAGTATGTTACTCGGCAGACTGATATCCACAACCTAGCGTCCAATCACTTCGTGTACGCCCTGATACATACTCATCTTACCAGACGAACTTACTTAACACCACTCCTGGAGTCGATATGCATCTCCCATAAAAGAGAATGGAAATGTTTAGCCTGGTGCTCAGTTACCCCAGCTGTTTGAAGACAGCGAGCTGTGAACTTGTCGAGCGGAAGTTGCAGTAGCTGAGCTCCCGATTCATGAGGCGCAAGCCCAGAGGGCGAAATTGGAGGAGTCCCGGACTAAGAATGAATTAGCTGTCGTACATGACCTTTCTGCATGCTTTCCAATCCCCAACCTACCTTTGATTCTATGAACCCTCGAAGATCTCGGTTGTTCCATGTGCTTGGAGAAGCAGGGTCGTAACTGGCGGTCTTTCGGACTGGTCGGGACAGGAGGAGCATCTCGGCATAGCGAAGGGTATTCTTGGTGGCCCCGGCATCTAGAAAGCTGGGGTTGACGCAAGCTAGAACAGCAGTTCTGCATTCCCGGCTGCTGGCAGGATCAAACAAATGCTTGAGCACCTTGGTCAACATGCACTGTCGGAATGGAATGTATGTCTTCTTGGCTTGCTTCCCAGCTGGCCCCGCAGAATAAATTCCGGAGACTCCGCGAATGCACTCCTTGAGGATAGAGAGACTGATATTGATCTCGCGTGTTTCCTTCAAGCGTTCTGCTCCATGGTTGGAAATGTCTCGCGCGGCCTCGGAACCGGCAAGATCAACGATGTATAAAATCCCATCTTCTACAACCTCGGGGGCTGGATTCTTAATCCTGATGCGACAGATGGCGTGGGAACGTGAGGAGCTGTCGTTCTTTTCCGTCGAAGCTGTTTGTCGGAACGAGTTTGCGTAATCGATCAACTCGAGAAGCTCCGATGAATTCTGGATCGGTTTCTCCTCGACGCCGACAACCTGAGTATTGCCAAGCACGTCTTCCAAGATTGAAAAGGGCGATCGGGAGTTGAGAAGGTCTAGAAGGTATGCGAAATTGCATTAATGTCTGACGCACTATGGGACTTTCGCAACTACTTACCAAAGGCTGAGTTACCCGCAAGCTCGAACACGCTAAGATATATGTTGCGATCCCCCGGCAAAGAGCCGTCGAAGATTGATTTCGCAATCGACCGCGCGAGTCCACTGGTGGTGTACGTCTTGCCTGATCCCGTTTGACCGTATGCGAACAACGTTCCAATATTGCCATTCCAGGCGTGCGGAAGAAGTGGATGCACCAGGTCTTCGTAGACGCTTCCAGTCGAGGCACTGGGGCCAAAGACCTTGCCGGCTTGAAATGAGAAGGACTACCAAATCGATGATCAGAAGATGTCAGTAGGCGTTAAGCGTGTATGCTTCACTTTGCAAATGGGAATGGGGATGTGCCTTTTCATTTTTCAGGAGAGCAACACTTACACTCAAAGGGGGTGGACCCCTGACCACCCGTCGTAGCTGATGTATATCCACAACCCCGTTACTATCATCCCGGGGGAAAGCAGCGACTACTTGTCCCGATGCCACTTCTTCTTCCAACATCGGTCGGATGCGGGTTGCCACCACGATGTTGGAGTTGGTTCCGCCATTGTTAACGGTCTGTGCCACATAAGAGGGCTTGAACCTTGCAACCAGAAGTTGATGGCGCGCGGCATTCTCAAGAAGGAAGTTATCCATTGTAAGGAGCAGATTTTCCGAAGGGAACTCGTGAAGTGCGAGAGCCAGGGAGAAGGCTTGCGTTTCAGCAACTCGTATATAGTGACCAGGGAGATCCAAGATCTTACTCTACCGTGTCAGTGAGCAAAAAAGAGCGTGGACTATGGCTTTCTTTTACAGGAGTCTGTCCACTGTGCCAGCAGACAGAAAAACGAGGGATGGTTGCTGGTGGTCTCCCGACTCAGTTGTTGTCATTGTCTTAAACCCTAAAGTGACTATTCTTGGAGTGCTGCCTAACTCCGGATAGATGCCTGTTCGGACGCTCAGACCTCCATGTCTTTTCTCCTGTTGTTCAACGAGCAAGAAA
Organism: Aspergillus sp. S1802E; assembly: GCA_023627535.1. Lineage (NCBI taxonomy): Eukaryota > Fungi > Ascomycota > Eurotiomycetes > Eurotiales > Aspergillaceae > Aspergillus > Aspergillus sp. S1802E. The sequence goes on from JAMAHN010000015.1 coordinate 305,421, forward strand.
ACTCCGAATCGAATACCCTTTTGCAGTGGCTGAAGGGAGAAGGCTCAAGATGGTCAGACTAGTAATTTCTCTCGAATCCTATCGGCATCTGAAGTCTTCATGACGGTCATCTATAGTAGCCCAAGCCGGGCAATCTGTGCAGACAACATAGGCTATAGGTCTATGTTTCAGAGGTCTAACGGAAATTTAATCAATTTCCATCTGTTCAGTATGTAGCGATGCTGTCTCAGACCCCACCAATAAAACTGGAACAGCTTGCTGAAGAAGCACATCGGTATCCTTCTCCGCACCGATCTAGGCCTCCTTGATGATGTCCTGCTGTTCTTAATTCAGCACGCGAAAAGAGGCGTTGATTGGGTTCGGCCACACTCCACTCTCCTGAGTGGAATCCCAACTCTGGCTGTCTTTAAGTGCATAGTCAATGTCATACGCGCAGAGCAATTGCCATGGTTAGGGTAGACCGGGACAAGCACGCCGACCGAACCCGACAGTTACACACCCACCGATCAGGGTCAAAGTCACCTCTAGAATGCCCCATCGGTACCCGAGGAGAGGTTGCTCGCCACAACCGCTGTGCCCTTGGGGATCTAGAAGCCCTGGTAAACGTCCTCTGTTGTGGCAGCGTCATGCAAACCGCTCTCCACACCGCAACTTCGCCCCTCAGCTGCCTCGTCATCTTGTGTCAAAGCCGAAACCTACCCATATGAGATATTCTTGATGTTAGGCTCGCAATTGAACGGAAATTAGAGGTTACTAAAAGCGATGGATCGGAATCACGCGGACGACGCAGGCTTTGGACATTCCTTGGCGTCAATTATCTGAACAGCTTACTTTGGCCTGACGTGCAATAACAGAATTCACCGGTACGCCTCTCTCGAAGTCTAGTTTCAACATGGTTACTGTAAAGCGATGACAAGCTGAAGATGTGCTTTTTAGGTAATTCATGTTGTGATTGGACCGTGTCCATTAGAATGTTCAGAGAGTTGATGATCTCACCTGCAGTAGGTTAGAATCTGTCATTCTATAAAGGAGCTGCAAAAGACTGTACTGCCTGACCTCCCCATTTTCCAGGCTCTTGATGAAGAGACGCATACCATTAAAATGTCTTTTTCTCTGTCTAGTGAGCTTTTGGGGGTCTATCTCCACTGGGTGCATGCATGGCAACACATCATGAACCACAGTCATGCTGAACCGGCACGATTGTTGGACATTGGCACCATTTCTCGCCTTTTCAATCCTTCCAATATCAAAGCATTATCAGACCAATCCCTCTTGGTTACTGTGGTAACTTCATTTCAGCAGAGGTTTGCAAAAGGGGAAATCACTGTCGGAGGTAGACTCCCTCCTTCATGCCAGGAAACAGACCTACTTTCTGCGAACTACGATCCACGACTTGGTTGTACGTGCGATGGCATATCGCCTTTGTCCTCTATCCAGGATGCAGATTTCGAGCACGCGCGAGCCTGCCGATGCATCCGAAGAATGATCCAGGCTCATATTGAAGTCATGCACCGGCGCCAGGAATGGGAGGGACACGGAATCTTTACTACCAAAAGGCTGCATGCCGCGGTCGAAGAAATCACATTCTGCAACATGAATCTCCAGGAGCCCCCGACTATCTGCTCCGGGGCCAGTATTACATCTCTCCCGGCAATCGAGGCTCCCGATCGTCGGCCCAGCGCGACGTGCGATACTCCCCTCAACATACATGACGCCTGGTTTCCAGCCTTCGAGAAAGTTAAACTGTGCGCCGATGCTAAACACTTTTTCGTAATTGCATGTGGTGGAAGCCTGGTGGATGAAGGACTATTGCGTGCCCTTGCAGACGCCGGAAACGATGTCCTGATTGGCGACTACTGTGAGGCAGCGACTTCTGAAACCCTCCGACTAATGCAATGCACTGGTTCAGCAGCCGTCGCATTCCTCAGGGCCTGCAATTTCGGAGGAAGGATCAGTGGTTGGCAATTTGAGATATTGGTGGCTTGTCACATCCATTTCAGGGTCTTGGGATATTATCGCAACCACGCCGTATCCAGACTGCCGGCAGGGTTATACGGCAGCCGAATGACAGGTTTGACGACGCATCGACATATTGACATTGCCACTACAGTCGGTATAGTGGCCGCTTCACTTGCAACAGGTCAGCAAATAAACGATGCCGAGTACATGAAGCTTTCTCGCGGAACCACCCTGATCAATGACCTTGTCGACCTGCGAAGTGACATCATGCGCAAACAAAGGGAAAACCCAGTCCTTCGCGGCGTCAGGGACTCTGCCTGTCAGTACCTGAGCAAGCAGATGTTGGATTGCGTGACTACCGTCAGGGAGCTCATTGAGTCAAAGCAGATCCTTGCAATGGTGGTCATGGGATTCTGTAATTGGGCCGTCATGAGTTCACACCACAAAGTATACGAGCTCATTCATGGTGTCACTGAGAGAACAGAACTTCACACATGCAAGTATGACGGAATTGAGGAGCAGTACGATTTGTTGGTCAAGGCTCTTGAGCCATTCGGATCATTGGGCCCCGGTCGCCCTCACTGGGAAAGGAAGCGCATGGATCTCGACAAACTTTATAGCGTTTACCGTCAGTCCCCAGAAACGCATATTCCGTGGTTGGCCGATATGGTTAGGCTTTTGCTGGAACCTTCGACCTTTCGGAAAATTGTGGACGTGGTCCATTTCCCTTGGGAGGGTGACATCGGCCAGGTAGGCTACTGTCCTTGAATACCAATCTTCGGCAGTTCTATCCCCAGTATTCATCACGTGTAGTATATTGTATCAGTTTGATGTGAACTTATCAATAAGAGCAATTAATGCGCACGTCTAATGTCTACCATTTTTACTCTCGAATTTCGATTATATATAGAGCTTGGTCCTCTTAAAAGTAGCCGGGTGTTGGTAATATAGTTCCATCCAAAACCTACTAAACAATAAAGTAACCTTATAGCGAAAACGGCTTCTTCCCTCTACATTAGACTTAAGGTTGAAGGCGGAACTAACCGGACACTATGGTCCTCGAGAAGACGGGGGCTCAGCCACAATCTAACGTAGGATCTGATAGATTTGGGAAATTATAAGGGGCCCCCGGCAACGGCAAAAACTAAGCTTCGCACTTACTACTTCTTGAGGAGTCGATGCATTTCATGCATTTACGGACACTGTAGAGAAATCTATAGACTATTTCGAACATTAGCGGGCTTAGGCTGTGACTGATGTTATGTCGGTAAGTTTTCTTTGACTTCCTCATGGAACTCTAGGCTCCCTTACGCAGCTTTGACATGCAATGCCCGTCATACTGCCACATGAGCTACGCTCCAACCCTGCTGTTCAGCATATGCAGATGAATTTTATGCAAAAATAATCTATGACTTTTCCAATCATGCTTAATGGTCTCTGCATGTTACTATGTCCAGCTCTTACATATTTCTGACTTGATCTCACCACCTTCTGCATCACGAGGATATCTCGTGAGCTGGTAAATACTAAACAGATGGCAGCTCACTTCAACTAGTTAAGTTATGCACGGCCTTACTCAGCTTTCCATCCCCACTTCCCCAACGAAAGCTTGGGGATCTCCAAATCTCCCCAAATATTTCCAAAACGGCCTTCAACAACGCCTAGCCGGTCGCAAAACCTCAAATTGACACCAAAGGATAGGAGGATGATATAGTCTGTAAAGTATTAGAGTGAGTCTCGCTTATGCGTCTGTTTTTTTATTGGTGCACTATCTACCTCAGCATTCAGATTAGTAACGTTTCGTGAACCTACCCCTTGCCTCAGGCAACGTTCGGTAATACCATATTCCCAATTTCGGAGGATGATCTCCACCGCTACCTCGAACAATCTCTCATCATTCAAGTCCGACGATTGATACCTGGACCGTATTAGTCCCCGTCGCTGAAATAACACTTTATCATTTCCTGCTCACGTCGTTCAATGTCATCCCTTAATAGCCCCGTTGCAACGCCGGTAGAAGCGAAAGAATTCTGCTGTACTTTTTGCCACCGTGGATTTCGGCGATTGGAACATTTGCAACGGCACACGAGAAGACGTCTGTTCAATTCTAGAGCCATACTACAGAACGTAAGCTGACAGTATAGCTAAGATACTCACGAAAAGCCGTTCAGCTGTTCCTGTGGAGATGCTTTTTCGCGGCGGGACCTGCTCAGGCGTCATGAACGCATGGCGCATGGCCTTTTCAATAATGTATCTCATCGATCGCTGAATGGGGCTACATCGACGGGGCCACGATCATATCCTACAGAGAATGCGTCTATCCTACCCTACAGCGAACCTAGTCGCCACATGGAACGGAATGTCAGGTCCACTAGGCACTTCCCACCTACACACACCGGGGAGTGGCCCCAAATAAGAAACCAACAATGTTTCGCGTATGTATAGATCTCGACCACGTGATGGCGAAATAATCTGTCAATGCTAGAAAGACCTGCTAACATTCCTAGATTTGAACCAACACCCCTCCATGGTCGCTTTGCGGAACTCGATAAGTTGCTTGGAGCAGACGGTAGGCGCTTTTCCAACATCACCTGAGGCTCGAGTTAACACTTCATTCAAGACAGCGGCCCGTTTGGAGAGAGTGCGGGTGAGGGCTATAACGTTCCTATTGGTGGTGCCCATAATACTGGTCCATTCACTCGTTCCCTACCGGAGGTAAACACCCCAGTCTCCGCAAATGGAAACCGAGAGACCACAGAAGCTCCTCACCAGCAACCTACAATACTTCCTTCCCCACCGGTAGCTTTAGGTTCGTTATTTTCATATAACAATTTCCAAGGCGTGAGTTAACAATTGCACTTAGGGGCTCAAATCGTTCCCCATGTTTCTCATCCAATCGTGACAGAGTGCCAAAGAGAACGGCTGCTCCAATCACTGGACGGGATATTACTCCAGGATATCGTGTTTCCTTCAAGTGATGCCCTGACTCGATTTCTCGCTGGATACTTTACTGGATTCTATCCTCACATGCCCTTTACACATGCTCCAACATTCAAGCTTGATTTATGCTCACCACAACTCTCTTTAGCCATATTCGCTCTCGGTGCTGCCAGTCGCTACGAGCTCTCATCGGCAACAAAGCTATTCCATCTATCGAAGGCTACATTGACGGACTATAAACGTGGACGGGAATATGCCGTGATACATAGATTAACGAACTCAGAAAGAAGAAATTCAGTTTCAGAGAATGACTATCTGGATGAGCTACGTTGTTTACTCTGTCTGTGCTGGTTTTCGACATGGCAGAAAGACTATCAGCTAAGGACTGAGTCTATAATGCTCCGTGGAATATTAGCGCAGACTTTGAGGCTGAGTGGCCTGGAGGAAGCTCCTCAGTCCCAAATGTCTTGGGACACGTGGGCCCAACATGAATCAGCCAGGCGAACGAAATTACTTACATTTTGCTTCTTGAACCTTCAGAGTTTTGCGTTCGACTTGCCGCCGATAATGTGGAGTCACGAGTTCAAACTTCTGCTCCCATGCACATGTCCCGAGTGGACTGCGCCCGATTCGACTACCTGGAATCTACTCAGGGACAACATGCCTTGTAGACAGGGTAATTTCCAGGATGCATTATCTGGACTACTCGATACAGGTCAGGGGACTACAAGCCAGTGTATTCCTACCCCAGTTGCCAACTATGTACTTTTACATGGGTTGATCCAAATCATTACATCAAGTCACATCCTCCCCAAGAACCTGGGCAGGAAACCATTCTCCGACGACGTGATATTGTTAAAGTTAGAATTTACCTTCCTGAGCAGCTTCCAATGGGCTATTACATTGACATCGTATTAGAAACGCCCTCCGTCGATGGACGATATTCTGGCAGCGGACCCCAGAGTCCAACCTGGAGCCACTAGATCCAAATGGCCCCTTACCATTTACCTCCAGTGCTCTGTTGAGCCTTGCATATATCCGTAATTGCTCCTGCGTTACGAATCTACACCCACGGGACTTTCAATCCTGGAATCCTGCTGGCATTGCGGGTAATCTGCATACATATTCAACCGGTAACGGCGATGCGAACGAGTTACCGGCCGCCCAGCATGCCAGTCATATACTGGGTATACTGATAAAGCTTGGGATTCAATATGTGAAACACAATCAGGCACTGGTTTGGAATATCGAAACCGCGTTATGTGGGTTCGAGTGTGCTGTCTTCCTGGAGAAATGGCTGAGGAGTCTTCAGCACAACATTGGTCATAGATCGTTTTCTGGTAAGTCTCATCTTCGTTTTTGCTTTCTGGTTAGATTGGTGCTCTTCTTCACTCCTCGCTCCTGTTCTGATATTGATATCTTGATGTTTACCCGCCTACTTTGAAAGTCAGGGTACTAATTCTATCGAATTCAACAGAGCCTGAGCAAATTCTCTTACGGTTGATCCAAGACATCATAAGCGAGGGTCTTGTGTCGATGGACTATGATGGCGACACAAGCAACCCGTCTCAGATCAACATTCTAGCCGATCAAGTTGTGGAAGTTTGGTCAGATATAATGAGGGGTAACTCGCCTTGGGAATTCATTAGTATGCTTGGTGAAACCCTGGTCGAGTACAGAAGGGCCTCTCACGCAATTTGATATCGTCGTAATCATTGAATAGAATACTAGTTTGTATGAAGTTACCCTATCCGTGTCTGTCTTGCAGAAAACTGAGATCGCGTCAATTTCTACCGAGTACAGCTAGAGCTAAAGAAATACCGGCCCGCTCGGTCATTAGCTTATCAATAATCGTTTAGGCGAGCAGTAGTGCTGTTACATGGTGAATCAAACAGAAGCTCTACGAAAGAAAGCCGTGGCTGGCAAATGGCTTACAGGAGCCGAAAGTGGAGCCTCTCTCCAAACCTTATTCTCCAAACCCAACTATCCACTTTCTCCATTCCTAGTTCGCGTCATCGAGCGAGAAATTGCCTTAGGATCTTTAATCTTTGTCAGACATATCGGACCATTATCGTGGCACTTCATGTTAGATCCTCCATCATTTGGAGATGAATCGGCCCGGTTTCTCGGGGACTTTCTAGCACACAGCCTGAATGCGAAGAGATGCTTCAATGTATTAATCATGACATCAGAGGTACCAGAAATGTATAAATACCTTGTCAAGAACGAGAAAATCCAAGTCCATACAAGAATCAAGATCCCTCAGTTTTACATCCCAAACAACCTTTGACCTTTATCCCTTCTATCCACAATGTCTCAGACTGTCATCCGTCTCAACGGATCCAGAACCTCCATTCGCAACCTTCATGCTCTCACCGAGGCGATCCCGCAGCCAACCAAACACGAGGTCCTCATAAAAGTACACGCTGCTTCCTTGAACTTTCGTGACATCGCCATTGCTACGTCGCAGTATCCCTTCCCCGCAAAAGATGATGTTATTCCCGGCTCCGATGCAGCCGGTGTCGTCGCCAAGGTCGGCGACGGTGTCAGGAATTTGGCCGTCGGCGACCACGTCATTGGCACTTTCGACTTGACCAACCTCTTCGGTCAACAGATGGATTGGTTGAATGGTCAGGGCGGACCTATTGATGGCGTGCTACGTGAATACGTGTGTATCCCTGCAGCGTCTGTCGTGCAGGTTCCGAAAGATTCACCGCAGAGCTTCTATGAATGGTCCTCGCTGGTTTGTACGGGTGTGACGGCTTGGAATGCCCTCTATGCAAATTTTCCGCTTAAGCCTGGTCAAACAGTCCTAGCTTTGGGTAGGTTTCTCCTTTATTTTATTTTGGAACTCGAGGATATGTTTACTGATTACGTGTAGGAACTGGAGGTGTCTCCATCACTGGCTTGATCCTTGCTAAAGCGGCCGGTGCAACAACCATCATCACGTCCTCCAGTGACGAGAAGCTCAAATTTGTGCAGGAGAAATATGGCATCGACCATGTTATCAACTACAAGAAACACCCTGAGTGGTCCAAGGAGGCTCTGCGTCTGACCAATGGGGCCGGTGTCGACTATATCCTCGAGAACGGCGGATCAGGCACTATCGCGGAGAGTTTAAACGCCGTCAAAATGGGCGGTAATGTTTCTGTCATTGGCTTCCTCTCTGCGGCTGATCAGTCCAAGATGCCGGATGTTGCTGGTATGGCGCTCGCCAAGGGAGCCGTGGTTCGTGGTATTGTTGTTGGATCAACTCAACTTCTCCAGGAGGTTACGAACTTTGTGGCAACCAAAGGACTGAGATTGCCTATTGACAAGGTGTTCGAGTTTAACGAGAAGTCTGTCATTGAGGCTTATGAGTATTTGGCGTCTGGATCTCAAATTGGCAAGGTCTGCATCAAGGTTGCGGCATAGAATTGTTTTACCTTTCTTGTCTTCTTTTGAGAAAAGTGATTACTGGAACTGCAAATCATAACTCGACTTAGATAACTTTAGGCAAAATGAAGAAGCAGTTGAACTAATCATATCAACAAAAGAGGATCTCACACCACACTTCTAAAACTACAATCAGCCATTGACTAATGGCCCAAGTGCCTAAAATCCAAAGATCATATCTAAACCAAGTGTTTGTTCTCCTTTCAAGAGCAGAAGGTCTATAGTTTTTAACTAACCTTAATTCGTCGGATCAATCGGTTGTTGTTGACCGGTGTTAAATCGGCCGACTTCAAGAGTGCACAGATGGATGCTAACCGCTACGGATACTAGTTGTAATCTTTCTTTTGTCACCCACATATTGGGTGCTGCAACTTAGTTTACGTGAGGCGAATAGATCCAAACCATGTTTTTATTCACGGACAATTTCCAGCATATAATTGGCGATTTAACCCCCAGCCAACGGGTAATAGACGGCGGCTGTCTGAGTTGTTCAAACAATCTTCAGCAGCTAGTGCGATGTCATTGAACCATCTGGCGGTACCATTAAAGCCAATAATATATAAACGGGGTACTAATGCCAGAAAAGAGTTCGTTTGATCCATAAATCAAACTTTTCCCCATATCGGCTTTCTTGGTGTGGCATAAAAAACCCGGTTTTTTTAGTTATATCGACGATGAGCTTCAGATGTCCGACAACTCGGCAATTATGCAGCGCTCTCCATACTTCAACGATGAATATACTGTCGGATGGATTTCCGGTTCTAGCGGAGAGCTTGTTGTCGCTATGGCCATGCTAGATGACGAACACGGAATCCCCCAGGCCATCCCCGAAGAAGACACAAATTCGTATCATTAAGGCAGCATCGATGATCACAAAATTGCGATGATTTGTCCACCAGCAGCACAAACAGGCATGGCTCCTTCTGTTATCGCAGCTGAAAATATGCGACGGACATTTACAAACTTGAAAGTAACTCGTCAGCAGGGGCGGTGGGGTCCCAGGTGCGAAGAAAGACATTCATTTAGGTGACGTCGTGGTCGGTTATCCGAATGGAATCTATCCTGGGGTGGTTCAATTCGACTATGGCAAATTGAAAGGTGGCGGGCAGATAGAAAGAAAAGAATGGTTTTGTGCACCATCTCGAAAATCCTTGGGGGCTATCGACATCCTGAGGGCGTACCACTCCCGACCGAAAAATCCCGTCAACATGTCGGCGATTATCGAGGGGTTAGGAACAGCATATCAGTATCCTCCTGAGGGCAAGGCCACCGATCTATTGTATAGAGCGGATTATGAGCATGCTCCGCCTGATGATCTCTGTGACGAATGCGATAAAGAAGCACTAGTGTTCAGGAAATCGCGACAATTTCCATCTAAGCCAAAAGTGCACTATGGAAACATTGCATCTGGAAGCATGACAATCATGAGTGGAATTGAAAGAGACAGATTCCGTTCTTTGCTTGGATACGCAGGCGGCCGGAGTCTCCTACAGTCTCTCCCATGTATTGCTATCCGAGGCATAAGTGATTACTCAGACTCGCACGCAAATGACCAATGGCGGAAGTGCGCGATGGCCGTTGCGTCGGCATATGCTAAGGAGCTTCTATCATTGATGGAACCTTACAAAGTGGAATTTCGCAAAGCGTGTCACGGAGCATTGCCCAGAGACCCGATGACCTATATTCCATGAATGCTGAAGGTATCAATTTCCCCTTGACGCGTGTCCTGTACCTTCTTCTAAGCCTTGCGCAGCTTCACCGGCAGACCAACTTCGAAACATGTTGCAGTTCGAGATATGGTTAGAGCTTATGAAAATGCGAAATATCTAAACGTTCTTCGCTAACAAAAGTTCGTTCGAGCTCTCAAAACTAAAATTGTCATCGGTGCAAGCAACTCAGATATCCCGAAAATGTGCTTCGCAATTGCGTCAGCTCTGGTCGCTGTGCGGATTTGAAATGAAATGTCAGAGGAAGTCCATGAAGCTGCGGGCCAATTCCGCGGGCGGCTTTTCGATATGCGTTCATAAAGCGGGCCAGTTCATAAAACCAGGTGCATAATACTGATTAGAGTTCTTCGGGATATTTTGAGTCTCTCGGGCCGAATGAACTAAACCACATACGGTAACTTTTGCCCCAGTAGGGTGGCTGCGAAAGCCAAGTCAATCTAAATGAGAGATATGATGTGCTCATCGATCGTAATTAGCTTGCTAAGCTTATTGGTAAGTGCTTCTATGGATTCGCAATTGCCTCTGCTACTAACAAATTCTGCCTGACGCCACTGTATTCCTTGGCCTCGTCTACCAGAGAGGGCTACTATAAAGGTTGCGATGAACCACCGTTGATCTAGAGCTACTAACATCATCCTCACCAGTCCCTCGATTCTTGGATCCTTTGGACTCATCTGACCATTTCTACCTCTAAATATTCAATCATCTCCCTCGTCATGTCTCCAAAAGTTACACTTGCAGGAGTAGGTGCATCATTCCCCACATACTGAGCTCAACGACTAACATCAGCATAGGCCAGCGGAAACCTGGGCCCTGCCGTCCTCGAGCAGCTTCTCAACGCAGGGTTTGAAGTGAACGTTTTGACCAGAGAGAACAAGGACAGCAAGTTTGACAGGCGCGCCAAAGTCACTCAAGTGGACTACAACTCCTTCGAGTCTTTGACTTCCGCCCTGGCCGGCCAGGATGTGGTCGTGAATACACTTGGCGCAGGAACCATCCCTCGTGAGGTCCACCTCAGGCTCGTCGATGCTGCCGTGGCCGCCAAAGTTCAGCGATTCATTCCCTCTGAGTTTGGCTCTGATACCACGAACCCCGAGGCCGCCAAGCTCCCTGTGTACGGCGATAAAGTTGCAGTGCAGCAACACCTCAAGGAAGCGTCGGAGAAATCGGGTGGCACTTTCACGTACACATTGTTAATCAACGGTCCATTCTTGGACTGGGGCCTGAAGTCCGGCTTCTTGTTGAATCTGGCAGGCCCAGAGGCGGAGTTGTATGACGGTGGTGACCGGAAAATCAGCGCCACGACGCTTGCGGGCGTGGGTAAGGGAATCGCGGGAGTCGTCCGGAACCTGGATGCTACCAAGAACCGCACGGTTTACATCCGTGAAGCCGAAATAACCCAGAACCAGTTGCTGAAGCTCTCGAAGAAGCAATTGGCTACGAAGGTCGTCAGTACCGACCAGCTAGAAAAGGATGCTTTCGCGGAACTGCAGAAACCAAGTCCGAATTTGGGTGTTTTTGCTTTTAACCTGATCAAACGCACTATTTTTGGTGACGGATATGGTTCTCAGTTCCCGGCAGAAAATGTGTCTAACGATCTACTAGGGGTTGGTTCTCTGAGTGAAGCAGAACTTGAAGATATTGTTGTCCGGCGCAGCTAGTGGGCCCGTCTTATATATATAGCATATCTCGGCTTTCAAATCTACCAAAGCGGAAATTCCCAAAGCTTTCAGGCTAGTCGTTGAAGTCAGGGCAAATTGGAGTTCTTTAAACACGAAGTATAGTAACTCAGACTCAGCTTTGTACTACTATGGTGCAATACATCTTCTACTTGTACAGTATACAGCATTATTATATGATTCATTATTCGGTAAGTTTTATGCATGATCAGAGCGTTATGCCGCGGAATAAGACAGCGTGCCGAGACACTATCCTCAACCTGGACTAGCTCGATATTATCCGCTGATGCCATCATGATTAGTCAGATAATCGTCAACTGCGACCGTTTAATCTCATGCCACTTCTGGATTTCTTCAAGACACGTTTACATAATTGCCATAATGACCACTTGATGGTGAATGATATTTGGCTTCAGTCCCGCCAGCTGAGCAGTAAAATTGTCACTGGAACGTCAAGAGCTTCATCTATCTACTCTCACTATGGCACATATAGAAGCTGTATGATAAACCCCGTATCCCAATCATTTTCTGTCAAAAGCCAATTTGACTGTGGTGTATACTGACATGGAAGCGGAACGAGACAGCTGGCAAGCTCTGGCAAGCGTCAGCGTTCCGAGTCGGACTCAAACTTTCCATGGTTTAGAGACCAATCGTCTGAAGTATCTAGTGGAAAATCTGTGGAGTACGGCAACCTTTCCCACTGACCTTGAATCGCAGCCCAGAGTTTGAGGGGCAACCAATTTCTGACAAAGGGGAAAATAGTTCATATATTCAAAGAACCATCGATAGGATCAACAGACTCAATGCTCTGGTATCTAATGATAGGGAAAATGACGACGAAGAAGAATGTGCGTGACCCTCTCCACGGGCGGCGAACCTCATGATAACGTGGTTAATATAATTCAGTAGACGAGCAGAATCTTGCAGGTAGGTGGTTATTCTGCGAGGAAAGCGTTCACAGAAGGTCTAATTTGGGAAAGATCGAAATTTTGATTTCCCGCTCCTTCTTGCCCCAGGATCCGCTAATCCAAGCGTTCAGCCAACGATCCTGCAGAAGGTATCTGAAATGATGCGAGAAATAGATCCTAGTCGTGCTCTCTTTGAGTCTGGTATCCAGGGAACGCTGCCGAAGGCACGAGCATCAATACGTCTACCGCCATATGAAGAAGCCCGAAACTTGATCAACCGGTACCTGCAACATTTTAATTCAATATTCCCTATCTTTCAAGAAGCTACGTTGAGAAGGCTTGTTTCGCGTCTCTATACAGAACAGGAATTACTTGATTCAGGCTCAAGAGCTTCTGGCTATGCAGCCATTGCAGTGGGATACAAATTACAGTTGTGGGACACGACAAACGCGAATCAGGTAGCCGCTGCTGCCTGGACGTATTTCAACGCAGCAATGCGCCTTCGACCCGAAATATCAGTGATCGGAGATAACGCAGAGAGCAATTTCAGAAATATTCAAGCCTTGAGTATTATGGTTCGTTACCAGAATCGTTAAATATCTGTATCGCTTGCTTATATTCGGTTTAGTCAATATTTTTACAAGGGTCAATGCAATTCAATGATGCTCCGAAGATCCTGGGAAATGCAATCCACCAGGCAAGTGTTTTTGACTTGAAAAAAAATCCCTCCTCTATTGGAGTTTGCCCCATAGAGCTTCAGCGAACTCGCCATGTTTTATACGTTCTAGACAAAGAGTACGTTGGTCAAATCTATGTCGAAATGACAGAGTCCTCACCAAAACTAGGTTTTCTTTGCATTCGGGCCTACCGCCGATGATCAGAATCAGCCATCAAGCAGCCGACTCTATACAGCCCGAGAACTCAGAAGCTGGTGACGTACTACAACATTTATACTCCCTGGCAGCAATAGAGGAGGAGATATACGAAGAGCTATACTCGGCAACTGCTCAGGATAGACCTGGCATTGATCTTCTCGACGCTTGTTTCAACCTGGAACGAAAGCTTCGAACGTGGAGAAATGAATTACCATTTAATATAACCAACACGAATGGCTTATTTGCAAATTCTCTGGAAGCCACCCTCTTATCGCTGATGTTCAACAACTCTCTCATAACAATACATCGATTACCAGCTATTCATTGCCCAAAAGCTGGACTTTATTCGTGTCATGCCGGTTCTGATTCGGAGATCGCCGATCGCATTGAGTTGGCAAAGAAAATGCGCACAGAGGCGGCTTTAGCGTGTATTGAGTCAGTGCAGAACTTGAAAGCCGATGGCCCCTGGCCTTTTTGGTAAGCAAGGCACTGCGGGGGACTGAGGATTTCAACTAACCTCCGTCCGTGATTAGGTTACTGCCATCTCCTATCGTTGTCAGCCTCATCCTTCTTCTTACAACTATTATATACGACCCTGAGACTTCTCTCACCAGCCGAATTGCCGATAGAATTGATTCAGGAGTAGAGTGTATGCAAATACTCAATGATAAATCCTGTGGGGAGTTCATGCAAACGCTCAGAATAGCAGCGGGTACTGCAAATGCAGCACGCAAGCTTCAGCAAAAAAGCCAAGACGATATTGCTGCTCGGAAGATCGCTCAAGCGGCTCTTGAGGGCGCTGTAATGGAATTTCGCCGCGGTATGCGGCCAAGAAATCGAAATCAGCCGTCGCGGAGGCCTAAGCCTTCTGAAGAGTCACATCATAGGACGTCTGAGCGGGAAAACTTACATTGCGACTCCGCGAGTGCAGAGCTTCTTACGGAAGACCTCTCCAGCATCCAAATGAGCTCAGTCCAACTGGACCCATGGGAGTCGCTGTCGTGGATTGGGGAATTGGATCCTTCGCCCGGCGCTTACGAATGGAGCACAGGCAATGGTGCTGCGTTTGAGTTGTCAGAGTCAATCATCTGGGAGGATCTTATATCGGGTGCCTCGACATGATATGATATATCAAAGATAGTGCATGTTGAACCTATCTGTAGGATACATAGTCAACCAGAAAAAAAGGTAATTTAACTTTTCGTAGTACTGCGGAATGCGATTCTCAATACTCATCACGACGCCGAAAGTCGCCCATTCCATTTCCAACTTCTTGCCGTCCGAGTGGAGTCATATCCAAAAGATGATAGGTTGAAAGGATAATCTCCATGCCCCTATCAGTAGTATCATACGTATGGTAGACTCTGTCTCCATCTTTCAGAAACACAGAAAGGCCAAAATAACCGTTTCCAGGCTTCCAAGTGATAGTTTCACCCTTGACTTCGGCCTCGTGCCACGCCTTATGAGTTTTTGCAGCACTATAGAACGGGAACCGCCATCCCATGCGGTTTGCATACTCAGTGATCTGGCTGATTGGCGCCGTTGCAACCGCTGCAAAAGATGTATTTCGGCTCCAGAGATGGCGAAGATCCGGGATGTGGTCCATACAGAGTGTGCATCCTATGCAGCCCTGTAAGTCCTCGGAACCCAGCATGAAATGGTATACGATAAGTTGCTTGCGGTTTTCAAAAAGGTCTGGCAGACCTTTTTCACCATCCATTGTGTCGAACTTGAAACGAGCTGGCTCGTTGACCTCAACCATAGGTAGTTGGCGACGTGAAGCGGCGAGACGCTGCAAAAGCAGTGTCGCTGCTTTTTCTTCCTTCAGCAGTTCTCTTCGTGCTGCTTCATACTCTCCGGGGCTAACAACCTGGAATTTATGTCGGGCTAGTCAGTTGTTCATTGCCAGGATCAGTCATAGGCAAAACGTGATTATGTACCTCGTTTGAAAAACCCATCGCCATACCTGTTAGCTCTGCAGGTCTTATCAAATTTCGAACGGCAACGAATACAGCGTATGTAAATGAATAGGGACTGATTGATGAAGATGGTGTAGTAGGTCTCAATTGCATTCAGCCGGCCCGGCCGAGGCGGAGATCTGCACGGCCCACTTCTGCCCCGCCGGCCTCGGCAATTTGTCAATTATCTAATCAAAGACTCCCGTCCCTGCCAAAAACGGAAGCGGACTTTTTTCTACGACGCAGCTGCGGAGAATGAGATTGAATTCTAGCTTCTTTGATAAACCAGACTACTGAGCCTCTTTTTTGGAAAATATCACTGGCTATACTTTCTTCTTTTAAAACTGGGACACAAAAAGTCAACACATGCGACCGCAGAGAAACGCTGCGCGCGGAAGGCATGTCATGAGACAAAATAAAGGGGTGGGACACTCCGCACATGCTCTGTTAAAGCAGGCCATGATGGGCCTATATATACACAGGTTGTCTGCACTGCCGACTGAGTTATTGGGGCCAGGCTGTAGTCTCGTGACTTACAAGGATTGGCCACGGGGCTTTCGTAAGTTCAGCTGATGGGCGCTTCTGCTGACCTGCAACCCTTCAACCACTGTAATGAACTCCTCAAAAGACGCAGGATATTGTCTAAATCTATTACTACTAGGGAGGAACTAAGTCATGAAGTATGAAAAGATCGTCCAACAGAAACAAAGATGACCACGCGGACAAGAGACTTTCGCCATGATGATTACACGGTCGCATGGGCCTGTGCGCTCCCATTGGAGATGGCAGCGGCAGCAGCGATGTTGGACGAGCGGCACAGTGACTTGCCCATACCCAGACACGATTGTAACACTTACATACTTGGTAGTATAGGTGTGCACAATGTGGTCATTGCATGTCTTCCGTTAGGGGTGTACGGTACGACTTCAGCGGCGACCGTCGCGAGCCAGATGAGGGGTACGTTTCCATCAGTGCGATTTGGGCTCATGGTGGGAATCGGAGGCGGTGCACCTAGCCTAGCAGCTGATATAAGGCTTGGCGATGTGATTGTTAGCAAGCCGACGGGGTTGTTTGGAGGCGTGGTGCAATTTGACATGGGGAAAACAGCCAGCCAAGGGCACTTTATAAGAACTGGCTCTTTGAATAAACCGCCGCCAGTGCTTCTGACAGCTTTGTCTACGTTGCAAGCGAACCACCTGGTGACTGGGAGTCGAATCCCGGATTTACTCCGGAAGATGGTCATCAAGTACCCTCTAATGAGGGAGAAGGTCACTTATCTTGGGATGGATCAGGATCGGCTGTTTGAATCAACCTATGCACATGAAGCACTGGAGGAGAAAACGTGTGACCGTTGCGACGTCAGAAAAATGGTGCAAAGACCGGCACGAGCCACTCCAGATCCTCTTATTCATTACGGTTTGATCGCGTCAGGGAATCAAGTCATGAAGGATAGCGTCATGAGAGACCACTGGGCCCAGGAACTGGGAATCATTTGCTTTGAGATGGAGGCGGCGGGCTTGATGGATATCTTGCCCTGCCTTGTCATCCGAGGAATTTGTGACTATGCCGACTCCCACAAGAACAAACAGTGGCAAGAGTACGCAGCCGTGAACGCTGCAGCATATGCGAAAGAATTGCTTTTGATCGTTCCTCCAACGCAAGTCGCTGACACGCCGACGTATGTCTCAAGCGAACTGATGCCCTACCGCCCAAAATACAGACTTCCAGATGACGAGTTTCATTTATATCAATTGAATACCATCGAACATAGTAAGTGAGCACACCGAAAACCGGATCTTGGATCACATCAAAGCAAATGACTAACTTTCCTTGGGTTGTCAAGTTGATGAAAGACTACTCGACTTGTTGTCAACATATGATCATGAAAAGTCTCACTATCGTCTTTCTGCCAAACGCCTTCAAGGTACCACAAAATGGTTTTTAAATCACTCTGTTTTCAAAGAGTGGTTTGTGGAGTCCCAATTCCAGACACTGTGGTGCCATGGACGAAGTAAGGGTGATCCCGTGCATTTGCACTGACTGGAGACTAATTGTAAAAATACACAGTCGGGTCTGGGAAGACAACAATAGGGTGAGTCATGATGTTTCTCAATACCCATGCTTCTCCTCCCCGGCGATTTCCGCCTAACGAATCCGACAGAACATCTGTTGTTGAAGCCGCCAAGTATCGGTCATCTGGCGATAGAGTTCCGACTGCATTTTTCTACTGTGAAAGTGATCGACCTGAACTTCTTGAGGCAGACCACATCGTGGCTAGTCTTATCAAGCAATTATGCAAATTTCTACTCCGTACCTCTCAGTTACTTCCGGAGGATGTTGCTGCTGATATTCAAAGATTATACGGAACTAAACGAGTGAAACCCGATTTTGAAGATCTCCGCAATCTCTTTGTCCGTCTTTTTGACCGCGTCCCTGGTACGGTTTACATCATTGACGGGCTTGATGCACTAAGCGCAAAGGGTGTGACTGAAGTACTGAAACTATGCCGGTCATTGTTCAGCGATTCCACACTCTCGAATCAGTCAAAATTACTGCTGATCAGTAGGGAGCACCTTCCTGGGCGAACGCAGATAGCGAAAGCGATACCAAACCTTCGTCAAATATCAACGGACTCGAATGTTATGCCGGACATTGAGCTCTACATTGAGTCCACCATAATCGACAAAAGGGCATATATCCATGAGCTTACGAATGACTCGGTTTTACTGGAAAGGATAAAGCATGATTTGATAGAGAAGTCCTCTGAAATGTAGAAACCCCTTTCGACTCTGATCTAAACACGATATTTAGATGGCCTTCTCATTAAGCTATACTAACATGTGGAATGCAGGTTTCTTTGGGTACATCTCCAGCTAGAAATCCTGTGGGACACGTGCGACACAGATGCTGAAATACGAACAGCGCTGAGCAATCTACCTAGAGGTCTGGAAGAAACATACAGTCGATGCTTGCAAAGAATAGATCTGCAAGATCGCAGAGCTTTGAAGGTACTCAAATGGGTCAGCTTTGCAAGTAGACCGCTGCATATCGAAGAGCTCAAGGAGGCCATTGCCATAGAGATCCAGGACACTGAATGGGATGCTTCAAAGATACCCCGGGCAAGCTCTGTGTTAACCGGGTGTGCAAATCTCGTTGTAGCTGATCCGTTCGACAACTGCGCCCGATTCGCGCACTCTTCTGTGAAACAGTACTTCCAGGCGGAGAGTGATTCAATACCAGATTATCCTAAAACCTCAGAGCAAGGTGAGCTAGAATGCGGAGAGCTTTGTGTTAACTACTTGTGCTTTAAAGATTTTAGCCTGCAGATCACGAAGCAAAGCAAAGAAGTTGCCGTATCTCTGCCCAACCCAGTCTCTGTGGTGCGCCAGTCTCTCCCATCATCTATTGGAAAGCTGCTGCCTCGCTCCTGGAAGAACAAGACAGGTTTCGCCTTTAAGCATATTCAAAATCTACGGGCCACACAACCTGACCACTCCCGATATGCCTTTCTCAGCTACGCAGTTATGAACTGGGGCCTGCAAACAAAGACAATCACTCGCACCTCTCCTGTGTGGGAATCATTCGAGCAGCTTGCTTTGAGATTCAGCGATACTTGGAATTTTCACCCATGGGTCCCTAGTGGTCGTTCTGCACGAGCGTATCTACATGGCCTATTTGGATGGGTAGTGAAGGAAAGACATCTCCCACTCCTGTCTATTGTTCTTTCTGCGTACGATGATTTGGAGACGATCTGTAACCTGCCCCTTGTTGAAGAGCGTATCCCTGCGCTCCACGTTGCAGCTAAGCTAGGGTATCACGACATCGTCGAAGTCCTGCTGCAATATTGCGACGTTAGCCTGCAAGACGTTGATGGCTACCTGGCATTGCATCATGCAGCAAGCAAGGGGCATGAAGAGTCTTCAAAATTGCTTGTCACTGCCAAAGGGGCGAGCAATTACCGTGCCTCCAGGTTGAAATGCACTCCCCTATGGCTTGCAGCGGGCAACGGCCACGAACACATTGTATCTCTGCTACTACAAAACAACGAATACATTGAAGCAAAGGACATCGAGAGTCATAGCACGCCACTCTTGCAAGCTACGAAGAATGATCACTACTCAACGACTCAGATCTTGATTCAAAGAGGCGCCAAAATCGAGACGAGAGATCGTTCTGGAGCCAGCCCTTTGATGTGGGCTTCAAAGAATCGAAACGATATGATGATGAGACTCTTGCTCGAAGAAGGCGCTAATCCATCAGTCGTCGATGGAGGCGCAGAAGGACTGCTAATTTGGGCCGCGAATAAAGGCTACGGAATGGTGGTGCAAAGGCTCTCCACAATTGTAACATCCTTAGAGGCCAAAGATATGGACGGCTATACAGCACTATCACGAGCGGCAATGCAGGGCCACTACCCTATCGTCAAACATCTGCTCCAGAGAGGCGCGCAAACGGAGTCAAGAGATGAGCATGTCGGTCGCACGGTTTTATCATGGGCCGTTCGCGCTTTCGACACGGTCGTAGTTCAGACACTACTTGAC
Organism: Aspergillus sp. S1802E; assembly: GCA_023627535.1. Classification (NCBI taxonomy): domain Eukaryota; kingdom Fungi; phylum Ascomycota; class Eurotiomycetes; order Eurotiales; family Aspergillaceae; genus Aspergillus; species Aspergillus sp. S1802E. Next base: position 325,443 of record JAMAHN010000015.1, read on the forward strand.
CAAGGTGCTCATCTTGAAGCCGGAGATGGGTTTGGGCGGACACCCTTATCTTGGGCTGCAGAGGAAGGGTCAGCAGTTGTAGTACAACTCCTCATTGATCGGGGAGCGGATGTTGAATCAGACGATGATAGCGGTCGAACTCCGCTATCTTGGGCCGCAGGAAGTGGAAATGCAGAGGCTGTAGAGTTGCTATGCAGCCATGGGGCAGACCCGGCATCTCAGGATTATGACCTTGGTCGAACTCCGCAGTCATGGGCTGCATTGAATAGACACGAGGCTATAGCGGCCCTACTGCCAGGACAAGTACAAATCGGATCAAATCTTCGGTCCATGGAGCTTGAACTGCTGCAAGCCATACAAGATGACGATGTTCATTTACTGAGACGTACCCTGGGCATTGCCCATGCTACAGGCTATCTTGCAGAAACTGTCTTACGAGTGTGCCTGGTTGAAAGTGTGACAAGAGGAAATATTGGTGCAACACAGTGTCTACTTGACTTCAGCATGTCATTCCGAAGGGCTGTGCATACAGCACTTCTGCGGGTCATCGAAACTCATCACTATAGCATTCTACTCATGATGTTGGACTATGGGGCCGGGGTAAACCTGAGATACGCGGATGGTAATACTCTACTGATGACCGCTGCTTTGAAGGGGTCTCACAATGCTATTGAGGTGCTTATCACACGAGGCGCTGACTTGAATGCGAAGGATCACAATAGGCGAAACGTTTTGCACAAAATGGGTTTAGGTCATCAGCCTGATTTGGAAGATGACCTACTCGATCAAATTCTGAGCGCCGGTTGCTCACTCAACGATCGTGATTGTGTGGGCCGAACTCCGCTCCATTGGGCTTGCGCTACTGGGAAATATCGCATGGCACAGTTAATGCTAAGGGAATCATCTGGCCAATCGCCAGATACTCAGGCTTTGGATGACGGGAGTATGAGCGCTTTACACTTCGCAGTTATATATGGCTGGAACGACATTGTCTTGCTGCTTTTGAGAAATGGAGCAAATCCTAATATTTCGAATGACCAAGGAGACACGCCCCTTCACTTTGCCGGGATGTTGGGCTTAGTGAACATTGCTCAGACGCTCCTGCTGTCTGGAGCCAAGGTGGCTGAACAGAACGTCAACGGAGCCACGCCTCTTCACATCGCCGCTCGTGCTGGGCAGGCAAATGTTGTCGAGGTCTTGCTTCAAGAATTACCACTGCCTTTGCTCAAAAGATTAGAAGGTCTAAAAGATCGACACGGCCAGACGGCACTTTCGCTGGCTACGTCAAATGGTCATGAAGCAGTCGTCGACTTATTGAGCTATGGTGGAATTGGTACTTCTAGCAAATTTACAACCCCCTCAACGTTTGGCTCGATTACAAAGGAGGTCTCTCGCTCAGTGTCAGGTTATGGTTATGAAGACTTCGAATGACGTGCAGTGTTTATTTTTCTGCGCACTTATGCCTCGGAACCTCTATCATCGATGAAAGAATGTCCTTATCCTTTCATGGCCAAAGGGTCAGTGAGTGGTATTTACGAAAACATATGAATAACGGGTCCATAGCTATCCTGCAAAAGGGGCAGCAATTGACTGAACCGTTCAACATGCTGCCCGAATGCACCCGTTTAAAAATAACACTGTATGGGCCCGTTCTCTGAAAATTGCCGAATGCTATGTTGATCTAATAGAACGCACTTGACAGGTAACACATTCTACCTTCTTTTCCTGTTGTCCATATAGCGACTGTAAAGATCTAACACCTGACAACATCAACCAGAACGCCAGTCACTGGGGAATTATTCTGACACCCGATTTTCTCCTTCGATGGTACAGTAATAAACGGTCCTGTGCTTCATGCTTTCAGGTCGGCTCAACGCATATCCTAGGGTGACGATCTGTCGTAAAATAAATTAGTTGCTGCAATCCCGTTAAAGCAAGACCTGATACGACAAGAGCAATCATGATCACTATTCCTCTCGGATAACTGTGATGAACTTAAGTGATTAGTAACTATTTCCCCATGGCAATGACAGATTTTTGGAAGCCGTACAGTGCTGAAGATTCGTCGTCCCGGAAGATCTGCGTGCCTGCCATAAGTCCGCTGGTGGCAGTCATTACGACTACGAGAAAGTTAGCACGTTCTGGATTAGCATTCCCAACTGCTATATCTTACACATCCTAATAATCATACTAGGTTAGCTTATGCTTCAAGAGTGCATAGGGGCCGAAAGGAACAACATACGCAACACTAATACTTCTCTCAGCTGCAGTCTTGCAATTGATTTGGATCCATGCATTATGAATAGGATGATAGCCCACTGCCAGTCCATTGACTGTTGTCCAGAGGCCAATTTGACTCCATTGCCCAACATGAGGCTGGACAGTTCTTAGCAGAATCAACGCTATGAGGTATGCGGCAATTGCCACCATCACAATCAACCCATGTCTTTTGGTCTTGTCACTCAGCCACGCAAAGAAGAGAATGACAGGCAGTGTCGCAAAATTTCCAATCGCAGCGATAGCGTTTGATTCAATACGCGAGAAGCCTAAAGACATGATGATGCTGGGTGTGTATGTTGTCAGTGGGCTCCAAGTCGAGAACACACAGGCGGTCGCGATAAAGTGTGGCCATTTTCGAATGTTAATCAATGTTCTCCAGATATCCTGGTAAGATATAGGTTTATTAAATTCGTCGGTATTGGCGCGATCGCTCTCGTCGGTGTCATCGTTCAACTCGTTCTTCTTCGTTTTCCCACTTGGCCTTTCAGGAAGAAGGAAAAAGAGAGCAATAGCCACCACCATCGATAGTATCCCTTCGACTATACAACGTCAGCATGGATCGTCGTACCGAGGTTCCTCCAGTTATACCTAAAAATATCCACTGCCATCCCGCAAGCCTGCTTCTACCGTCAAGCCTTAACAACCCTGCTCCTAAGAGAGGTGAAACGGCATTTCCTCCAAACATGCCGAAGAAAAATATAGCAATGCGCTTGGTTAGCTGCTCTTTCGTATACCACGTGGATAATGTATACATCGCACCAGGAATAAACCCAGATTCAGCTAGTCCAAGAATCGCTCTTGTCAGGAGGAAGCCAGTCTTATTCTTCACAAAGACTTGTAATGCAGCAACTGCACCGAAGATAAATACTTGGACACTTATCCATTGCCTTGGCCCTACCTGCTCCTAGAGTCAGATTACTAGAATTAATTTCGTGCTCGGCCACACCAACCCGCTGAAGTATAAGGTTCGAAGGAATCTCCAATACAACCACCCCCAAAAACATCAACTGATTACCAAGGTTTATTGTGTTCTGGTTTACGGAAATCACATCTGCGAATCCGCCAGTTAACGCACTTGCAATATTTGTTCTTTCCAGCTGATAGGTTGCAAAACATATGACGAGCAGTGGAAGAACTCGAAAGTCAGCGCTTTTGGATTGTCAGTATGCCGTCGGTGCCAAGACGATGGTTGATAAAGGACTCACGTTCTCCGGATGCGTGGATTTGAATCCGAGTCATGTTCGCTAGATCGACAAGTAACAAATTCTTTTGGGTCCATAATTCCTCACAAACCGTCACAGAATGTTTCATCTTGCCGAAAACTTGCCAGAATGGGCAGCTTTATCGTCTGCTTGCTCGTAAGGACCTTGGCGGCCCGCTGCTTGGATGCATGATACCTTGGGGGTGATAAGATGACTCAATTTCATCTCTGTCTCTTTTCTGTGAAGACTATTCTTTTGAAAATAGATGTTATACATTTTCTCCTAGAGATGTCGAATGCCCTCATTTCTTCACCTTCGCTCAAGCTCAAGTCTACCAAGATATGGAAGAGTAGCGGAACATTATCATGATCGTTGCTTCTCATGATACCATGGAGAAATTTTTTATTTGTGAATAGATTGGAAGGTTAACCAATTGAATTTTGGTTGATCAATCCTTTCGTAATATGCTATGTCAGATAAGGACGTAAAGTTGCTACTTACTCTGACTTTGTGGTAGCTGACACTAAACCAAACTTGGAAAGAACTGATTCATCTTGATATGCAGACTTGTGAGGTTGACTTTTTGGTATGGAACTTGAGAAGATTGGGCGTCGAGGGATATTTGGCTATGCTTGTGTTCTCTGTTACTGAACTTTCACTGGCATCATATGCCTGATCTAGCTCATTTTCAAGAACTGCATGATCATAAAATAGTACCACGATTTTAAAATCAGACAAAACTTCTTTATCAGATTGGCCATAGATGGTAATTTTATACTGGCTACTAAGAATGGGAAGACTACGTCAGACTGCAATTACAGAAATTTCAGTTCTGACCATGACACGGTTTAACCAAGCAGCTACTTGCGGTCTTTGGAATGTTTTCGGAAATAGGAGGCGGCCTATCTTAAGATCCGCTATTCATTAGCCTTATATACGGTGACTTGATCTTGCCCGTTGGTTGCCAGCAAATTAACCGGTTAGGTGGCGGGAGTAACAATTAAGGCAACGAAACCATGGAAACTTTAAGTCGGACCGGGTTGGAAAAGAAGTATTCCTGTTATGTGTGAAGGGAAATCTACCTCCCTGGCTCGAAGAATGAATGAATTTGGTCAATAATATGCACAACCTTTGATTTGATACCCCTGATGTCATGGTGACTACGCATTGACATCCCGGCTTTCTAACGTTTTGTAATACCCCCAACTGACAATGAGTGTATTTAGCACAGAATTCGAGCATTGGATCAAGAAACCTTGTAAACGCGAAATTATCATACACCTGGCTTATGATTTGAAGAAGGCTTGGCGATAAATTATGGTACCTGTAAAATCCAGTACTTTGCCAAAACTGTTGTTTTGGGCTGCGGCTGTGTGGCTTATAACTCGTCAGCTACGCATCCAATTTATCTCACCAATTATCTTGGCTCTTGGGGTTTCTCTTACATTGATGGGAATCAATATTCTATCAATTGTTGTTCGAACACTAGTCAGGCGTCATTCAAGCAAGCTGAACCATCTACCCGGACCCAAAGTGCGTTCACCTGGCTGTTGTCACGTAACCAGCTAACTCGTTCAGTCCTCGAATTGGTTATATGATCATTCCTTCGATATTTTTGATGAACCGATGGCATACAAGGTCGCAGACTGGATTAACGAGAGACCCTACCCACAGGGCCTAATGCACTTCTTCGGCCTCTTCGGATCCGAGTACCTTGTCCCTACCAACCCTGAGGCTCTCACTGAAGTGTTATCGCAAAGACAATATGACTACGAGAAGCCTAGTGGATTTAAACGATTTACTGAACGTTTCTGGGGACACGGCATAGCATCCCAGGAGCAAGAGGAACACAGACTCAATCGAAAGACATACCTCCCTGTGTTCAATCAAAGCAATATTAACAATATGAGGTCAATGTTAACCAAGAAGCCGGTGCAGTTTGTTGATCACATCTCGGATATGTGTACTATCAATGGTCTCCGAAACAATTGCAAACGACGTTCGGTGGTTGTGCATATTTCGGAGCTGATCGCTATGGTTTCTTTGGATGCTACGGGGATAATTGGCCTCGGTGTTGATTTCGAGACGATTCTTGGAAAGAACCATGAGATCTTTCATGCGCACGAGATGCTCTTCGCCAGCAGCAAAGAGAAAAGAACCCTTTTCGCACTATTCAATCTTGCTCCGCAGTGATTGACAAAATTTATCCCTTCCTCAACGGCGAAAAGAATGGACCGAGCGCACGATATCATGACCAATTTCTGTCGTCGGACAATCCGAAAACGAATAGATCAATTAGAAAAGGGCGAAGACCGGGATCTCGACTTTTTGACCAACCTCGTTAAGTCAGATCTATTCGATGAAGAGAAAGCAATCGCACAAACTGTTGTAATCATAGGTGCTGGGTGAGTCTTCCCTTTCTTTTAACACTATCTGGATTATCTTTTCTAATGTCTGCAGATTCGAAAGCACTGGAGGCACACTTGCCTGGGCGCTGTACTTTCTCGCCACTTACCCCGACGTCCAAAAGATGTTACGGGAAGAGTTGGCCCTCGCGAGATCCGGGAGAGAGTCTTTAAAGAAGAATATGATCGGCTGCCAATGCTAAACGCCGTAGTCATGGAGGCCACCAGACTATATCCTGCATTTCCACTCCTCCTTCGCAAAACTATCCGGGATACGACCATCAACGGTCAACTAGTTCCCGAAGGCACGTACGTCGGAATTTGTACTCGGGCAATCAACTGTACTCATCATCTTTGGGGCGCTGATGCAGAGAAATTCAATCCAGAAAGGTGGATCGAGCGCTCAGATGCTCACATGAACCCTAGGATAAACGCATTAGGGGGCGCTCCCGCATCAGTATGTATACTCTCGTTTTTCTATGGGACGAAGAGCTGTGTAGGGCGAGCTTTGGCACTGGCACAGATGAAGCGACAGATTGCTGTGCTTGTGGAGCGCTTTCTTATTGAGCGAACGGAGAATTTGGATCCTCGTCCATTGGGACTTATTGCTACAAGGCCACCATCGAGCTTACAGCTGCGTTTTACAGGACTTGATATGTGATCAGTCCGTTCTCACGGCATATTGAACTGTATGAGTTCCTTGCTTGGTTTCGATTTCCACTTGGAATTTTTAATGAATGGCATCCCGGTCACTCTCAATGCTTTACAATTGTATATTTGGGCCCAATTCATGGTTAGCTAATGCCCTCATAGGAGTCACCAGGGCTCATCTTTGATGTTTATTAAAAACCCCAACGAAAATTCAGAATATAACTTTCTCAAACGCCTCCTGTAGCCCTCTTGCTCCCAACCACGCCTCTAAAGCCTGCATGTCCCCACGATTAGCCCTCTGGCCACCGCGCTCACCCAACGAGTCTGTAATCTCCTCCATCCCATCAAACACTCTCTTCACGCCACCTTTCTCGCGGAATCTCTCGCTGACTTTCTTTTGGTGGCTGGGTATATCACCCCACGAGTGCGTTTTGATGAAGCTCATATAGGAATCGACATCAGCGGATGTGCCCTCTAAGCACAGCACTCCCGGCTTCCCTGCCAGTACAAACCCAGTGAGGGAATATGCCGGCGCGTTATTGACCATGTCGTCTCTCTTCTTCCTGGTTGATAGAGACGGGAAATAGAACCAAACTCGTACTAACGGTCCTCCCCGGTCAGAGCCAGCATTGCTTTCTTCCGCGGCCCGCGCTTCTTGTTGTTTTTGCATTTCTAAGAAACGATTGAGCTCCTCTTGCACGTACTCGAACGTTCCAAGCGCGTCTTCTTGCGGCATTTTGGCCGTCAGTTGCGCTAGTTCGGCCTTAGACATCCAATCCGGCTGACGCAATGAGTAACTTGTGGGTGGCGGCTGGTCCATGGTTTCCGTATCTCCTGCTTGAAGAGGAACTGACAGATTGACTTGGATGGACTTCTCTCCGTCTGCAACTGGTAAACAGACTGTCAGGTATATGCTGGCCGGAATCCCCGCGGGCATTGGTAACGTGGGATCATTACACCATTGCCGCAGTTTCTCCAGACATTGGGATGTTGATTCAGGAATCTCAACTTCTCCCGGCGAAGGGAACATGGCGGTCAACAGATCGATCATGGATATCTGGGACTCTAGCATGTCCGGTGGAAGATATGATAGCTGCTTTTGTGCCATTTCGGAGTTATGTCCATGTGCAGCAAGGTGCACGATAAAATGATATTATGAGAAATAGAAATATATCCTATGATAAAAGAAACGTGATAGAGTTGTATTGATCACCCTTTAACTGCAGCTCAGGATTTATCAAGATGCACTGAGTATGCACAATGTTGTATGATCGATTCAATTGGCAGAGGCACTGGTTGTTGGCAGAGGCAATGTGTGGATCCCCGAACCGAGACCGTCGGAACATTAATTCTCCTTCAATTGCCTGGAATACGTGCTTCATATCTGACATGATTGGCCCGAATTTGCCCGGTCTGAAGCATCCAAATAAATGCCACTAGACAATAAAATATCTGTCACTTAGAGCGTTAGCCGGCAACGAACCGATTTTCCAGAGATATCAAACGTAAGCCTTAGTCACCCGAATCCTCATTTGATGATCCAAAGCTTTTTTGAGTACTTGTGCACATATAGTTTAATTGTACACACAAAGTCGAAACTAGTTTAATTTGCAGGGATCTAATCTATAGACTGCGAAAGGCCAGAAACTTCATACAGTAGATTCGCTGAATGTGATCACGGGACGTAAGCATGGTCTTGAATTCAATGTACTCTGTGAGAGCAGCTCCTAATGTGGATCTCACGGGAGCGAATAATTTCCAATAGATCCTAAAAACACACTAATAGATCCTCTTCGGAACACCTGGTTCAGTCCAGCAAATCTGATCAATAACACCCTCCTCAGTAAACACCTTCTCCAGACCCTCCCGATCCTCCTGGAAATGGTCCCATGACTCGAAATGAATTGGAATCATGACCTCAGTCCCAATGTCCCGCATCAATCGAACAGCCTGCTTTCCATCCATCGTGATCTGGAAGGTCCCAGCCGGGAAGGTAAATGTCGCATTCCCTAGATTGAACAGGGACGCCGTGATATGCCATCTCTTCCCAATCTCTTGTAACTCGTCAATGTAGACGGTGTCTCCAGAGAAGTAGATCGCATTAGGCTTCCCAGATTCAGCATCACTGCCGAACGAATCCGTTTCCAGAATAAACCCCGTCACCTCGCCAATAGGAAAGTGCTTGCAGGGCGTACCGGTGATACGGAACTCCTTGCCGCCAATGACGGAGGTGACAGTTTGCCATGGGCGAAGGCCGATAACCCCAGGACGAGGAGAAAGATTCTTTGCCCCGTCCATGGTGGTGAAGACTCGGCGGCCATCAAGCAGCTTGCGGCCCTCTGGGTCGAGGTTATCGAGGTGGTCTTCATGGCTGAGGAGCACTGCGTCGATTGGGGGCAGGTCGTGCAGTCGGACGGATGGGCCCTTCTGGTTGACTAGATGAGGCGGAGGCGGAGGGGAGGTGAGGCCCAAGGAAGAAAGGTCTGCATTGACCAATTCCGCGGTTTCGTCGTATGCTGTGCCTTCCTCAGCGCCGAAGTAAGGATCAGTCAGAAAGTTGATTCCGTCAATGTTGAGGATGGCGGTTGCGGTGGTGAGGTGGGTGATGGTGAAACTCGACTTGGACCGAGGAGCCATGGTGAATAACCGAATGCTGGTAGGCAATGATAGAATAAGTGCGTGAAACAAGATTAGAGAAAGTGGTTACGGCAGGTTTACAAGCAGTTTAAATATGTACGTTTGTGCTCTTTAAGCTCCACTATGTCGCAAGGGGCAAGAAGTCGGGTAATCGCTCGGTCCTTACATCAGAAAAGACGGACCATCCCACCTCGACGAAGTGATGACAGAGATGACAATGAAGAAGTTAGAGACCCACCGGCATCCCTCTTAACCACCTCTCGGACATCCCACTTGTATTTATTGCATTTGATGGCTTTATAATATACCTTAACTCGTAATTGATAGTGCGCAAGAGAATTTGAAATCTACTTTGCCAATCGAATCTTATCGAGCATTCTAGACCCATTCGAAATCAATTTGGACATCACAGAGTATCCGCGTCGCATTCGAGATCCACGCTTTCTGATCTGCATTATCTCGCCGCTCCACTTGCGCAATCATTAGTTGGCGGTCTTGTTCGTCCATCACCGCTGGAGCACCCCAAAGTCGGTCGCTGTCTGGTATACAAAAGTTGAGGTCTGTCAGGTCCAGCAGCTCCTGTCGTGTGTTGCCGCTCCTTTCCGCCGTAACAGCCAAATTGCTCATTCGACAGACTTTATAGAGCGCTAATCCGAACCGTTTGATTTCTTCCACGTTGACCCAGATCATTGCCAGTGGTGTTGCTGGGCTGTGCTGTTCAATCATCTTCGGATAATGAAACATACCTGATGCTCGGCAAGTGCGGACCAGAGTCACCAGCGTGTACGAGTCGTCTGCACTGAGTTGGTGCCGTAGACTTAGATCGGTGCTGCTGTTTTCTTTCGCGAGTAACAATGCCATGATGATCTGAAGAAGAATACTCTGGTAGGTTGCCATGGGCCATAGAGCACGAGTACTTTGCTGCGAGCCTGGTGTAGGAATAGACCAGGATTCCTGTTTTAATGACCTCAGTATTAGCAACAAGACCAGGCCCTAAAGGATAGAATAGGCCTTGTCAATTTACCGCTTGCATTCGGACTGCGTCACTCAGACGGCGATGGAGCTCAAGTGCAGCATTTCGCTTTGCTAGATGACCGGTGATCCACATCCCGATCATAGCAACGGATTGAACAAGAATGAAGGGCTCCCTCGATACATCAAACGTACTTGGATGTAGGAATGGCCAATGAGGATGAAAATCTCTAAAGTAGATATCAATATACTCTTGAGTGACGGGCCGGGTTGTACTAGCTTCGACTTCCTCTGTGTCCATGATGACTGCAGCGCGTGTTGGAATATTCATCTGGATCATGGTCTGAGCCGCCGAATTAGGAGAAAGAGAGCAATATGTTCCCCGTCTCTCACACGGGCTGCATGGAGACTTCCCATCACAACGTTCCTTCCGAGCGCGACAAGCGTTGCAGGCTTTCTGGACTCGTGACTGCGGCAATTCATTTTTTTGATGGAAGTTCTTAAAATGCCGGCGTAAGAGATCGCTATAGCTTCATGATTAGTTTTCCTATTCATCATCTAAGCTAGAAAGTGACCATTCATAGAACGTGCCTCCTTGCCAAAGTACTAGAGCAGTGTGGACATGAGAAGCGACTAGCATCCTGGTGGCTCTGCGCGCTATGTCGATTTAGATGCTCTTTGCGAAGATACGTTGCGCCGCATCCTGGAATATTGCAAGAGTAGGTGCTGGGCGACATGGTGATGGCGAAGCAGTGTTGAGACCTGGAAATTCATCTAATGTCGTTTCTGGTGCGCTCGTTGACTTCAGTGTTTAAGTCGCCATCCCAGGCATCATCGGCACAGCACTTACTGGATTATCTTATCGTTACCACCAAGTGTACTGTCGGAATTTGTGCGAGCTCTGACTGATTAACTTTCACTGGGGATATTTTGCCACTGTCCGATTATCCAAGTGGAGCGTTTCATCCCACTTGGTTCCAAACTAGAACAAGTGGGACCCTCAACCGGTATCCCGCTCAAGCTTCTATGAGGATGACAAACACACGCAGTTGCCCGGATGGTTTATTAATTGAGAGATAATTATGCTGTAGACTTGTATTCAATTGACTGACTTGGCCTGCTGTTGTGTTGTTACGTTCGGTTAAAAATATCTCTAGACCGCGTGCTACAAAAAGGGGTTGTTCCCTAATGCGCGCGGTAGAAAAAAGAAGGGGACAGAGATATAGCAAATTTGGTGCAGTCAACATGCAATTCCTTGACGCTTGTGATCAAGAACAATCTGGAATGGTGAGTCCTGGCTTAACTCAAGAGGGCTACATAGCGCAAACCTCAGGACCAACAATCACTAGACCATCCTCCGCTCTAAATCCTCCAGAATTTGAAGTCTACTGGAATGAGCACGACCGTGAAGATCCGAATCACTGGCCGCTATGGTACAAAAGTCTTACCATATTTACCATGAGCCTCGGCGCTACTGTGGTTAGCCTATCTAGCACGCTCTTCACTTCCGGCATTCCAGGGTTAGAACAGGAATTCCATATTACACAAATCATTGCTCTGCTCGGCGTGACAACCTACCTTCTTGGTATGGGAGCTGGAAGCATTGTGTGGGCTCCTTTGAGTGAAGTGACAGGTCGCCGACCAGTCTATATAGGCGCCACGTTTATATTCGTTCTGTTGATACTACCAAGCGCGCTAGCCTCAAACATTGAAACCATTCTGATCAGCAGATTCTTCGGTGGATTCTTTGGAAGTGCACTGATGGCAAACTCCCCAGCCTCGGTCACGGATATTGTTTCGGAAGAGTATCGTGCCTTGGCTTTCGGCTTTTGGTCCATTGGGCCCACGAATGGGCCAGTCTACGGTCCTATCATAGGTGGTTTTGTGTACCAGTACCTGGCTTGGCGGTGGACAAATTGGATTGTGCTTATCGTCGGGGGTGTCGTCTTGGCCCTTATGGTCATTATCAATGAGACATACGCGCCAGTTCTTCTATCGCGACGGGCAGCCCAAAGACGAAAGGATACGCAGAGCGAGAAATGGTGGACTCGCTACGACGGTGCGAAGGACCTAAAACTGCTGCTGAAAACAGCTTTTAGCCGACCATTCTTTATGATCGTGACTGAACCGATATGGTATGCCATTCTCTCAAACCTATTCACTCTAAAATGCCAACTCTGTATCCAGCTAACTAACATATAATCTCCTAGTCTCTTCTGGGACATCTACGTCTCGCTCGTATACTCTATCCTCTACCTCTGCTTTGTCGCATACCCCATCGCATTCCAACAAGACCGCGGATGGACCCCTGGAATCGGCGGTCTCTCGTTCTTAGGGATCGGGATTGGTGTTTTAACCGTGATCGCATGCGAACCGCTCTGCCGTCGAGTCATCAACATGCATACCAAAGATCCAAGCACGGGTAAGGTTGCCCCGGAGGCCATGGTTAGTATAATATGTTTTGGCTCGATTCTGCTCGCCATCGGCCAGCTGTGGTTTGCGTGGACCTGCACGCCCGATGTCCACTGGGTTGTATCTATACTTGCTGGGTTCCCCTTCGGCGCTGGAACTGCCTGTGTCTTTATATATGCCAACAACTATATTGCTCACTCTTATGGCATTTTTTCCGCGTCCGCTTTGGCGGGAAATATGATCATGCGCAGTACTATGGGGGCAACGCTCACCTTGGCTGGCCCCTCCATGTATAAGGCTCTCGGGCTGAATTGGGCGGGGACACTCCTTGGTGTGATTGTGACGGTGTGTATAGCCATTCCGTTCGCTTTTTATCTCTATGGGCATAGAATTAGAGAGAAGAGCCTTCTCATTAAGGAGCTACGCACGCAATCGTGAAGATATTGAAATCATCAATGACACAACATGTCTTGCGGCTAGTATATAAAGACCCCAGTGACTGATGTCTGGCAATATTTGCTCAATGAGAAGTTTAGGCGTCATTGTATCAGAGGCGAGTGAATTGGTAAGGAGATCAAGTTCTAGTATCTTCTCAAACGAAATGTATTTTGGTTGGTACCCTCTAGACTGATAGATAAAATGCACACTGTATTTTTTTTTTCTTTTTAATCTATTGGGGGTACACCGTTCAAGGATACAAAAAAGATCTATTCGCAACATCCAGACTTTGCTGAGCAACCCGTCTCTTTCACCGCAGATAACCGACAATAGCATGAAGCGGTGATCGGAACATCGGCGGCCGCAACCGCAATCGCATGCGCAGGCTCGACGAAAGCAAGGTCTTTCGTCTTACCCAAACGCGCCAGACATTCACGCAATCCGTGGAGCCCCCATACGTTATTGAGTTTTGCTCTGCGCCGAGGAAAGTCCTCTGCGAATCCAAGGTCCTCCCTGAACAACACTTCGGCTTCCTCTACCCGGTTCTGCTCCAGAAGTAGACCCCCCAGTGCATGCCGAACAGGCTGCATCCAAGGCGGAGGATCTGAGTACGGTAGTGCGTCTTCGCGCCGGATGGCCTCTCGCAAAGAAGTGAAGGCGATTTCATGATTCCCTTTGCGGTATTCCAACTCGCCGTGTAACATTGCCGATGACACTCGGAGGACGTCAACTTGCGTGCAGGGGATACTATTCAGACGAGATTTTGGGACAGCCGCGCGCGCGAGTTCGAATTCTCGCTGGGTAACTTCTGCCTCTTCGATTCGTCCGAGCGCACTGTATGCCAAGCCGCGGGAATACAGTATAATTGCCGTTGTTGCGCTCTTGAGCTGACGATTGGCCGGAAGTTCAAGGCGCAAGATCTCCTCCCACCGACCGAAGCGGATCAGTACATGTGCTTTGCTTCCGAGGAAGCTTTCAATGGAGTCTGCCACAGGAGGACTGGTGATCGAAAGGAGATCGTCGGTGATAACTTCCTCCAGCTTCCTAGCTGCTGCCATAGCGTCTGTAAAGCGACCACACATCATTGCTGCATAGAGCTTTGCACAAATATAGTGCACCCGATACCCGATATAAGAGATTGTGCCGCTTTCCCGCGCGAAATACTTATCATCCGCTATGATCGCCTCGTCGTTTGAGTCAATAGCGCGGCGGTAGTCGCCAACCGCAGCGTCGATATGTGTCGGCATATGCAGCATATGCGATCCATCCGGGACCAGATACCGCAGTCGGTCAGCAGCCGGTAAAGCAAGTTCTGGGTTAGGAGACATCTCCATGACGTGAATATGCAGGTGACAGAGTGCTGGGTGCGCACGACCAACAGTTGATGCTAGCCCCTTCTCGATCACTTTCCGGGCCTCGATCGTGTGCGGACCCGTGGGCTCTCCAGTATCTAGATCCCATAAACCACGGGGCGTTATACACATCAATGCATCGGCAAACAGCGCTGCGATGTCCGGATCGGTTCCGAATTCCCGGTAGACAGGACGCATGGCGTCTGCGTAAGCACGATCATAGGGACTCAGGTCGTTCGGAACACTGTCTGTTGGCGGGAACCGGGCGGCAATTGCCTTTACTAATGCTTGCTCGACTGGAGCGACCTGATCAGAAAGCTCGGTAGCGCGTGCGATAGCATCGTTTGCTCTTTGAATCGAGTCACGGAGGTCCCTAGGATCAAAGTATCTCCATGCCTTATTGTAGTTGGGGCCGGCAGAATAGGCAATACCCCACAAGCCCATTGCACAGTTGGGATCGTATTTAACAGCTCTTTCGAAACATCTTTCTGCTTCCCCGACATTGAAGGAGTACGCCCATACTAGGCCACGGTCGCACCACAGCTGAGCATCTTTGGACGGTGTCGTCACTGGACGCCGGTGTGTACCGAGGTTGAAATAAGCGTGATCTCTGCTTTGGGGTCAGGGGAAGAATCGGAAGGTATGAAAGGGTAAGACATACTGCATGGTTTGAAACAAAGTATTATAGAAGTCGAGGAAAGTACAGTGACGGATATATCAGTCTTGTGGGCTGAGAATGGACTACCAGGAGTCTTATATACCCAGGTCTCTGTGTGGCGACAGAGGAGTCTTGTGTTATTAATGCATGCGGGATGCCGAGGGTGGAGCGTTCTGTATCAGTGATGGATCCGTCCACCTACTAAATCTTTCACCGATTATAAGATAAAAACAAAACATCTCTTAGTTATATGTAGACTCAAAGCCCCTATAGCCTGTTTCCCTAGCTAATCTAGGGTATATAGCTTGATTCCACCATAGGTTCCTGGAATTGCTAATTATCATCGAGTTTCAAAATACCGGCAACTTAAGGGAGTTACAGTCGCAAAGCGCCTTTTTAGCTAGGGTAATGGGTGGTCAAATGCACGGCAATCCCCCTCATATGACTGTCCCATCTATCATCACCATCCTAATCAGGTTTCACCTCCCACTCCCCTACTATCTCTGACATCCCCACCTAGAGACTGCTGGAGTGTCCATCCATGGGACCATGGCTCTTCATTTCCCTTTTTTATTAGGCCTTCATCAAGGTTAACCTCGATAACAATTTCTTAAAGAGATACAAAAAGTTAGAAATAAGACTTAGTAACAGAATAGCAAATATCGAGGGTTTAAAGGCTTTATCATATATCATATTATCCTAAACTAAGCTATATCCGTGGCCTCCGGGATCCTGCGGACCACCCAACCAATGAATAAAATCAAGTGTTAGTAGGTCGTCGACTCCCGATATTGCTTGACGCTTATAGAAGACACCGCGAAAAATTCTCTGTGCCTTGCTATACCACATCCTTCGTAAAGCTAGTTCGCCTCACGAGAAAAGATAAGGATAGTGCTCTTTAGGAGGTGAGATGATTTGCTCGCTTTCATAGCTCTTCTTCGTCACCCTGATAGCTTTTGAATTGGGCTCTTTCCCTATAGAGTTTGTGGTTTTATTGTGACTGCTTGAAGGATCAGAAGGCCTCGTCAGCCAGGAAGCGTATTCATCAGTAATTTGTCTATTTTGTGCACGGTTCGTTTGTATCCACTATCGGCCCATATATTTGATTCAAAATGCGAAAGCATTACCTGTCTCTGGCCCTCGGATGTCGAGACAGGATTGTTGCGAAAAATCCTGGATCCACACATGCCGCAACGCGTCTCTAATCGTGCAGGAGGATCCATGACCACCAAATCTTGTATAAACTTTTGGCAATCGGAACTAGCATGGCAGTTGCTCAGAGCTCCTATGCGAAATTGGCCGTCTTGAATGTACCTCCGTAATTCAGCATGCTTGCTAAACGGCAAACATCCCGTGAGTATGTAGTGTCGCTTGACACCAAAAGACCAAATGTCCACCATCTGAGTATACTGAGCATCATTTCTCTCGATATCCATGTTGATCTCGGGGGTTCAGGATCCCGGTGACCCCGCTAGTGTCTGAAATGCTGAATCGTCTTCTCTTGTGCGCCTGCTGACGCCGAAATCGCCGATTTTCACCTACCAATGCGGACGTTTCTGCACGGCAGACACGTTCTGCGCTATTAGCTCCGCTCAACTGTTGTATGATAGGCGACTCACGTCACGATACGCGAACTCATTACTATGTATACGGTCTAGTCCTTCGAGTGGCTGAGACGAAATCTGCTGCGATTCAACTTCTCTCACCGGCTGCTCAAGATGCTGCTGTAAGTCTCCCGGTCGAGATATTCCATTACCACAAAGACACAGTGCAAGTGCTCAAATCACCCAAAAATGATTCAACATACAGACTTTAGTACTATGTTCAATCATTACTTTTAGGCTTGTGGATGACAAAGGGCAGCCAACCTTCCGATGCGAGAACTTGAACATGGCTTCCAGCTCTCGCGTGTAATCAATAGCCTTGGTCGAATGAGACAGCCGGGGAATTATTTTCACAGCTTGTAGTCTCGGCTGCACGCCCTCGTCACACTTATACAACCAAAAGAGCCTCGACCGAGTCGTTTTTCTCTCGTCCACTTTTCCTCCCTTTCGCGTCGTCGTAGAGGGCCTCCTGGCCTACTGGACTCGACTTCAAATACTTCGTGACTTAAATCGTCATCATGGAACTGGATGCTTAATCTGGAGTCGCTCACCAGGTCTGACAAGCCTTCCATTATCAAGGGCTACAATTGGCAATAGGGCTGATGAACGGTGAATGAGGTCGCAAGGAAACGAGGCTGAGGGGCTCACTCCTCCCAGTCCACTTGGCAATCCCAGTCATTGGCGCTTATATACGGAATTGTCCTTTCCAAATCAATGCTTACAAATGAGGGTATTATAAACGAAGCCTCAATGCCATTGATTCCGATCTTTATCTCCGATCACAATGAACGAGCAGTTCCACTCGCATTCCTTCGCTCTTTATCACAACACTACCCCAGCTTTCTCCAACTCAGGCCTTGCGCTAATTGAGGGACTTCTACCGCTGAGACTGTATATGAAAGAATGGCTTGGGGCTAATTGACACTTTCAGTACAAGGGAATATCCCAACGAAACCCCCGGTGGAAAAGAAAATAGGCATTAATACCTGGAAAAAAACCCCGGATCTCGCTGGACCTAATATTCATAGAAAGATGTATACCTTTCTACCATGGCATTCGCTGTTCCTGGTGTGATTCAATTCCCAACATCGGCCACCACCTTGCATAGTGCCGCAATTATACTATCTACTTTTTTAGATCATTGATAAGACGGCCCCGACTCCCAAAGATGCTTCTACATTCGCGGAGTCAAACACAATAATGGTCCTTGGGCCGTTTTGGAAAAGGTGCGAGCATTTCAGCTATAGTTTGATATATTGTGGATGGCGCGTTGGCTGCGAAGAACCGGGTTAGATTGACTTGCACTGGCGGGCGACTTGTAAATATAGACTTGATCATTCTATCTGCATGTCCTCAGGAGACCCACGCAAAGCAAGACATCGGCCTCCGGAGATGAAGTCAAGATTCGGTCCACTATGCGAGTTAAGGCTTTTGGCGCAGACCAATCGAGGGATTGATGTCAAGTAACCCCAGAAGGGCGTCTGCTTGTTTCAACGATATCGCGGTTCAACGGTATTCGCGGACGCGTCTTGTTTAGATCATTAAAACCATTTACGTACATGCTGGCAGACCGAACCGGGTACATTTTGTGCTTACAAGCAACTCAAAGCTAGGTACCATCAATCTAGACATCTAGACATGTTCTGTGATCTAGAAGCTTTAGTTACATACTGATGATAATCAGGCAGAAATACCGGGGGCGTGGATGTCTGACTCCCGTCTTGGCCAAGCGTCTATCCCAAAGCGGCTAGCTCCAACGCCCGGTCCATCAGGCTGCAACATTACCCGAAATGGACAGATACGGCGCCCGTTCGAGTTGACAACGATCCTTTTCATCCTTTTCTCAGCAAGATGCATGTTTCGCTCCGACTTCCGACAAATTCTGCCAAGACTCTGATACCTTGGCGGAGGGGCTGTAAGGCTGAGCCACGCATATGTGGGCGGCTCAAGGGGCAGATGTCCAGATATGCAGCTGCCTTACTTCCTAAGCTTACAAAGCTTACGAAGAAGTAATTGGACCTGAAGAAGTGCAGGGATATATAATTCTCGATTGTCGCACCTCACCTGTGATATTGAGTCCACTGGATTTCAATCGATACCCACCAAGTTCGCTTAACCTCGAAATGCGCTCGCTGCTATTTTTCGGCCTCGCCAGCCTCGCTGCAGGCTTGGCCACGCCGTCCGCCGATTCTCCGCCTATCGCTATCATCGATTCAGGTGCCATCGTTGGAACAGCAATATCTCTGCCCTTGTCGACTGTCGTTGTGAGACAGTACCTGGGCATCCCGTTCGCTGCGCCGCCGGTCCGGTTTAGTCCCCCCAAGCCTGTGGCTCCATGGTCCGGAATGCGCAATGCGACCACGTGGGGACCAGTCTGCACTCAAATGATGAACCAAGCATCGAAAGACTATTACGACATGGTGGGCATCGGGGAAGCTTTAGGGGGGGAGAGCGAGGACTGTTTGAACCTCAACGTGTTTACTCCGGCGGACGCGTCGGCCGGGTCTAAGCCTGTGCTGGTGTGGATATATGGCGGCAGCTTCATTAATGGGGGCTCCGCTCTGCCAATCTACGACGCTACGAGTTTTGTTGCCAATCAGGACGTTGTGGTGGTGACATTTAACTATCGGACGAATGTGTTTGGATTCCCTGGGGGTGGCGTTCCCAAGGAAGACAAGAATCTGGGGTAAGGGGATATCCTCGATGGCTTGCACCAGCGCACTATTGACTTTTGATGTAGATTCTTAGACCAGCGTCTTGCGCTAGACTGGGTGCAACGCAACATCGCTGGCCTCGGAGGCAACCCATTCAAAGTGACTATCTTCGGCGAGAGCGCTGGCGGAGGCAGTGTCGATACACTCATCACATCACCACCCGAACCACTCCCTTTTCGTGCAGGAATCATGCAATCAAATCAGGGGTCCATTGTAGCTCCTCTGGACGACAAGGCAGGATCATACCGCCAGTCGTGGCAGAAATTGCTCAACCTGACCCACTGTTCAGCGGACGGCGCTATCGAATGCCTTCGCAAACTTCCCGCCCAGAAGATCAAGAGCATTCTTGAAACCGCCGATCTGCCCTTCGGTCCTCTTCCTGACGGTGGCGTCACGATGTCGAACACCCCGAGACAGGACCGGCTTCGTTCCAGCGAGGGTAACTCGACCATAGCGAGAGTCCCAGTTTTGTTCGGCAACAACGCGGATGAGGCAAGGCCCTATCTCATTGGGGCTAACGACACACGCAAAGCCCTCGAAGGGCTCGGTCTGGGCAAGTTCGCGGACACGCTTATCGAAGCGTATCCTCTCGGGCAACCCGGCACGCACACTGAGAATGACCGGCTTAATCTCATCGCCAACGACCTTGGCGTGCACTGCCCAATGAAATTCTACGCCGATGACAACCTGAAAGTAGACATCCCTGCTTGGAGATATTTTTTCAATGCAAGCTTTCCCAACAACGAACTGTTCCCTAGTAGCGGGGCATATCACATGGCGGAGATACCTCTGGCTTTTGGCACTTATGAGAAGAACGAGGCCATCGAATTGCAAGCTAAAGTCAGTCAGGCTATGCAGAAAGCATGGGCAGACTTTGCCAGAGACCCATTTGGAGGGCCAGGATGGATGGGGGTTCCCACGGTTGGATTATTTGGGGATGGCGTGAAAGTAGGCATGAATGAAGAGGGAAAGAAGGCTTTGAGGACAGTCGGTTCTAAAGACATGGATCGGAGATGTCATCTTTATGAGCTGATATATGGATGATCTGAATCAAGTGTGTTTGAAGTTGTACATTACATGGCATAGGCTGATTCTTCATTTTTTGATGGTGTTTTGATCCGGAAGGACTAGCACCAGACCTACATGGAAGCTTACCATGGCCCGGGCCTGGATAGCGTCACCCCAGATGGCGCAGCCCATATCGGTCACAGTCTCAGCCCGCATGCGATGAAACATTCGCGGGGCACTCTGGGCGGGTACATACAGTTAGGAAATCCAACCGCTGCATACCCCACTTTCTCTCACGGCCACACAAGGAAGGGAGGGTGAGGGCATACCGAATTCGATGTCTGCGTATAAATCCTCTACCATGCCATGCCAAGTAGTTATTTTGACTTCGCAGGGTTCAAGAACCCAACCCAACGCAGCCCTCCATAGGCAAATCCTATATCAGAATGGATCCGGGACTCCAGATCTCATCAGGAAGGGGCATCTCTCATTCCTTCGCAAATCCCGCAACAAGGCGGAGCATTGAATGGTCCGGGCGCAGACGTGCATTAGCCCTACACTCTCAATAACTAGCAAGCACTGTAGGGAGTCTGAGCGCCATCAGGCGTCCGGACTTCAAGTCCGCCGTTAGATTTATAATTCCGGCGTTTTGCACCGTCCCTTTTAAAGAAGGATTGGGAGTGGCATCATCAAATAATCCCCGGGCTATATATTGCTTTTTGGGGGCTTATAGTAATGGACATCGATGACCTCCTCTCTTGTGCCTTCTAGATCTCGTTGAGTGATTTATAGAATTCTTCTGTGATGGAATTTTTTCTTGGCGTCGTGTTCGTGACATCCGGCCTAATGACAAGGCCGGTCGTCACCATGATGTAGTCAACCAGAGAATCTAACTCATTTTCTTAACCTCATCTTCTGCACCTTTTGCATTCTATCTTCACCACAGCCAGTCCAGTTCTAGAAATCGCTCAATATGGCTGACTCAAGCCCATCGGAAGCAATGACAACACTCCTATCTTACGATGTTCAAGACCTCAGCTCTATAAGCGCCTTCTGTGACCAGATAAAACGTCAAGTGCGGACTATTATGGAGACCACAGAGATCACTGACAAAGGAGTATCCACCGATACGTTCGAGCATATAATGCGAGAACTTGAAAGACCGTTTGAGTCTCATAATGCAAGGTAGAGAACTCAAAGCACCTTCCGAAGAGTAGCCCTTCAAATAATAGGCAGTTTATGTTAGGATTGGTTTCAATTCCGTGTCGAAAGTCCTCCAGATAAGGCTCAATCAACCTGGGCTCCTTGCATGCCACGTCCCTTGGATTACGCATTCATTTGAGTTATGGCTCTACTCAGGGGTCATGATTCAACAGGAATCCAGGCATTTAATGTTACTTTCGCCACCGAGTAAGTCGTATCTTGCCCGGTGTAGGTTAGGAGCCCAGATTTCTAAACTTGAACAGGTTTCCGGTTCGAACAGGGGATATACCTGAGCTCCTTGCAGGAGCTCGATAGTGGGATTAGGCCATTCGGTCTTCGTAAACCGACTTTCGTTGTAGAAGGTGCTTGGTCGGAGTCCCGCCCCCGCTTGATGGAGGACATGAAGCTATGGCTAGTAGGGGGCGGTGGCGAGATTAACGCCGTTACGATCCTGACGTGGAAAGGGGTTAAGAGCTCAAACAGAGTAGAAGGCACCGTGGAGCTATTTGGAAGAGATGACCAGGGAATATCTATCCTCCTGCAATCCGAACCGATATTTCCTGTTCCCGAGCCGGCCATAGGACAGGGCACAGTTCCGGCTGTTCACCTTACTCGCCAGATGCTCCTTGGCTCCACGATACGGCCTAACACAAATCCTGCTGACTTATTTGAACTCACTTTGGACCGTCTAAGAGTTCTTGCAGCCGAGGAGATGGGCTTTCATGGACTGGTGCCTGCGCAAGACAGGTGCAGCTTATAACAGACCTATCAGATACGCCCTGTTCGGATCCATGCGATGTTCCTGTGGTGTGGAATGTTAACGGTCGATTACCCACCAAATGGTTTCGATAATATTACAATGTCTAGCTCTGCATCCGCACGAAAAGCGTGTTATTCTAAGTTTTCCGGCAACTATCGTCTGGACATCGGCGATCTCGAATCTTTATGGTTGCTTGCTGTCAAGCCTGAATGTAGTTTAAGTATGTTAGCTGCTGATAGACGACGAGTGTTATAATCTGGTCTATTTCTATGCCTATGAGCGAGGGCAGCGACTACCTACAGAATAGAATGCTTTCTTTATATTCTTGTATAACGAATTTACAAATCTGACAGATTATTGAATACTTGGATTTACGCATATAGATCTATTCTTGAAGTTTCATCAATGTTTGGCAACTCACACTTTAACTTGTCATTCAGATAGCAAATATGCTTGGGAGTCTGGTTTAGTGACAGAAAATCAACACTATATGCATTTGTTAGTCTAATCGTATAGAGGTACAGCAGGATGATATCGTTCGAACCCTTGAGATGTTCTAAATCCTCGCACTAGATCCTGATCACCTAGATCGGTGGACCCGACCAAAATTAGCACCGGTCCAATTCTGGCCCCAAGAAACTTCCTTCAACAACGAACTTCTTTTATTCAACTTTTATAACTTCTATAAAGTCTCATAAGAAACCATGCCTCGTCCTCGTCTCGCAAATGTCAATCTGGCCGATCATTCGCCATTTATGCGACCAATCCTTCGATTTACCGATAACCATTATATCAAGTACGTACCTTCTGTTGTCTTCTTTGCCCGTCACAGACTCAATTAAAATGCCAGGATCATTGTCATCTACCTCATAATACACCTACTCGGGTTTGTAGTAGGTTGTCGATGTTTATTTGAGATCGGATCCTGTCGATATTATGAGGGTGTCCTTCGAGCTGCAGTTGGGATCCTGATTAACGGCTTTATCGTGGCCGCTGCTGTGTCAAAGTATCTCCAGGCTAGAGTTTCGCGATGGAGAGGAGAAGGTCAAGGTGGTTACTGAGTGGTTATGGGTTCATTTGTCAGTTGCAATTTATCTGTCTCTGAGGGTCCGGTGCTTGACAGAATCATACATTACGATTCTTTTGTCAGTTTGATAGGGCAAGCGCTACAAAGAGGAACTTGTATATGATCTTCGAGAGCTTTTGATGCTATTTTTATAACTTCATGCTCTTCCTACAGAGCTCGCCATGATAAAATCTCTTTTGAACAACCTTCAGCAGCTGCCGTTCTTCCCAGAAGCAATCGGAAAAGCGATATTGCATCAATCTAGAGCCGAGTTAACGTCCTCAAACTACATTCAGGCTTTGGGCATCTAAATTGATCATGGATAGAATTATCCAGGTGATATTGGTTGGTCTGTTCAACTTTTACATACATTCCTATGAATTTTGTAATCCATGGAAGCATTTATCCCCCCATAAGCTTTCTCTATTTGTTTCTCTTGCTCTCTAGGTTAGTTCTATGTTCCAGGTGTCTATTATTGCTCAGGATGGTCAAAGACCTCATAGACACTCAGTCCCCAATTCCCCCTTTTTCCTTTTTTTCCCGCCTTTTTCTTCCGCTATCCTTGCCCTTCACCTGTCCACTTCAGCACTCAATCCGTCTTAACCACTCCTTCACAAACCAAAAGGAACTTGAAGCTCCGGAGTTGACAACACCGTGATATCGCTCAACTCGCTTTTACCGCAACCATTCCAGCATATCAAGCGATTTCCTTGTCAGACCTATGTCCCGCACGTCGTCCACTATATATACTCCACGAAGCGCCATATTTTGATTCACCGGTCCTGGGTGAAACCAGCTCACCAGCGTTTTCTTCGACCGCAACTGATGCATCAGAAGAGTTCGCATCCACTCCCTCGGCGGTTCAAATCAATCACCTGGTCTCAATATCTCGAAATGCCACATGATATGTTCATTCCCCAGCCCCCGGATCGGCGTCAGTGCCGTGAAAGGCCCTCTCAGGAGGAAGCCGCCGTCGTGCAAAACTTTCCAGCACACTCCCGACAGTCGCACCATCATCTTGAAATCCATCTCTAGCGACATGCATGGCTGTGGTTCGAGGCGAGGATCTTGGGCTATGACGGCTGCTTCGAACATCTCCTGCCAGTATTCTTCGCTCATCAGCTGATCGGTCGTTTCGATTGGTTGCAGAGGCATCAGGATGATCAAATTCTTCGTCATTGCCGCTGTTGATATGCATACTGATCCGTCTTTCGGTCTCACGGAAGACAGGCAAAGCCAGAACAGCATGTCCTTGAGATAGGATAGTTTCTCGGAAAGCGCAACTAAGAACACGTTGTTGCCGGCGTATATTTCCATCGTGCTGTCTTCTAGGATGCTGTCAGAACATTCCCTAGAGCATTGACATTATTAAGCTTACCATAGCCGTTGCCAGGGCTGGATAGCGCGCTGAAATGTTTTCCAGAAGCACAAGCCCCAGCGCCCCATACTCTTCTTGAATGTAGTCTTGACACGACATAGCTTTGACACTAAATTCGGTCCTGGTCAGGGTAATTGCTTCCAACATGAAGGTTTCCATGTCTTGCACGTCGGCGATAGCGGCCGGTAGCTTCCATGTCACGCTGAATTCAGGAATCTTCTTTCCATCTGAGTCGTCATTTTCGTCAGGCTCTGGGTTGTCCGGTTCTGACTCGCTCGCGTCTGATGACCGTCGCTTGGGCGCGTCGTTATGCTTCTTGGTCTCCATCGTTATTAGTTAGAGCGCTCGATCGAGGTCTGGAAATATATACAGTATATTCGTTTCTTTGTCATTTAGATCAGTCCATGTTGTAGTATCTCAGACAATGATCTCCTCGGGATCTTGTAGCTAAGACTCAGAGAGATATTCAAGAAGAGGATCATTATAATCTTTTATCACAGACTCAAACTGTACATTCCATAAAAAGACCAGGTTGATCCTCTAACCCACCAGAAAAGAGTAGCTGGGAATATTCTCAAACGGCGTGAGCACATACCATATAACAGAGAGCGATCACGGTGCCTGAGGCCCCATTTATATAAATATCCACCAATGGCTTCAATCCAAGCCAAGCGAATGCCGAAATACCAAGCCTTGTCTCAGGAACAAGAATCCGACCCAGACCAAATGGCCCATCGACCGATCAATCGATCAGTTCCCCAAGCAAGCAGATGATATCACCCGCTGAACCGGAAATCCCAGTGGAAGTGATGTTCGCTCCTGACGTCACCGCTACGCCAGCCTTGGCAGAGTGCGACAAGTATATAACGTCTCCGCTCGAAGCTCTGAGCTCCTCCATCAACATCTGTTTAATCGCTCAATTGCTAGTTCATCTGAACATATTCTATCAATTCATCTCATTGTACTATATTCCTATCTATCTCCCTCCACAATGGCTTCCTCCAACATCCAGTCCGCAGACCCCTACAAGGAGAAGAGCCTTGAAGACCCCCCTCTCGCCCAGAAGATCGAAGATCTAGTCGACTTCATCTCCGAGACGAAGTTCGGCATGCTCACGACCAAGGCTTCGGATTCGGATCTCCTGACATCACGATGCATGGCCCTGGCCGGAAAGGTACATCTTTGCCTCCCTCCAAACACCCACAATCCCTACACTCAGGCAGATACTAACAACTGCCCACGCAGGAACACGGCGGCATCGACCTAATCTTCCACACGAACCTCTTCTCGGGCAAGACACTCGACCTAAGCATCCACCCCCAAGAAACCAACATGTCCTTCCTCGACCCCGTCAGCGGCTCCTGGGCCTCCATCTCCGGCACCGCGTCTATCGTCGCCGACCCCGCCGTCGTCAAGAAATACTACTCGCCGACCCTGCCCGCCTGGTTCGGCGACCTGGGCGATGGCGTGCATGATGGCGGCCCGAACGATCCGCGCATCGGGGTTATCCGGCTGGAGGCGAAGACGGTGACGCATATGGCGGCGCGGAAGGGATTGTTGGGACGCACGATCACGACGATCAAGGGCGCCGCGCAGGGCGATGTGCCGGCGATTAATAGTTTGAGGGAGTTTACGAAGGAGGAATTGGAGGAGTGTAAGTTCCCTTCTTATCTTTTTCTGTGCTTTGTTGGTGGATGCTGATCTGATTCTGTGTAGGGCGTCGGACACACAAGGCCTAGATGAAGGTCCTTTTTTACGCAATGATCATGAGGTCACGGAACTCTGGAATAACTTATCCAGTTAATGTCTTCTCAATTAAACCTGGTATTATGCTCTGTGTTACCGAACAATCCACATATGAATCCAGAACGCCAAGAGCGCCGAAATGGCCGGAAAAGGTGTTCCTGCAAAATCAAACTAGTATCGTACAAATCGTAATGCGTGGTCTCGTAGGAAATAAACCCAATTGTGTTGTACATGTGGATGGTGACAGCCCATTAGATCTGTAGACGTTAGAATACGTTCTTTGAACATTTATGGGTCGGCCAACTTACCAGCCTCAAAGGCATACGCGCCGGGATCCTGCCGTTGTGCAAAAGCATCGCGATGTTCTTGTTGGGAGTCGCTTGGAGCTTGCGGTAGGCCTCGCGAATATGTTTAGGTTCCACGGGGGTGCGACCTTCCTCGGGAGGATCGAAAAGGCCGGTCTCGCGCTTGCGCTTCTTTGTGCTCTCGCCAGTTCCGTTCTCAGCTCCTCCGCGGCGATTCTTTTCACGCTCCTCGCGCTCTTTAACCTTGAGGGCTTCTTCGGTCAAGGTCTGCACGATCTCGAAGGTGAGGAAACCAAGGATATCAACAATATCGTCATTGGGTTTCGACTCGGTCACGATGCCAAAGCCGGCCCACTCCCTGAAACGCTTGCTCTTGCGGTAGGTGAACGATGCCTGACGACATTCGGACCAGAACACGTATTCTTCCTTGGTCATGTGCTTGGTGCGCTCGTCGGCGGCGGCCAGACGCTGCAGAGTTGCATAGTTCTGCTCCTCTTCCTCTTCGTCTTCCTCGTCATCTCTCTCGGGAACCTGCACGGAGTAGAAGCTGTTCACATCCCAAGCCAGACCAACTCGAGCCCTCTTGTTCTTGGGTTTGGAGGCGACATCTTGCGGACCAGCCACGACGCCGCCGGCGATGGGGTCGTCAGCACCGGCAAAATCCGCAGCATCAGCACCGCCACCTTTGTCGTCGGAATCCTTGACGTTCTTGCGGACATCTTTCCAGGAAAGGAAAGTCTTCAGGCGGGACACCTTGGCTTTGTCATGACGAATCAGAAAGATCAGATCATCAGTCGAGATAGAGCGGACTCCTCGGCGGGTAGCCAACGCAGTGCTGCGAACGAGCTGCGACAATGAAGTTAGCGGACTGCAACGTAGCTGGCGAGAATGGAGGACCATACAATTTCGACGACCTGCTGACGCACGATCTCCTCAATCAAAGTAGTAGTCTCCACAGACGGTTCGGCAGTCTCTCCAGAGACGAACATCATCTGGCGCAATCGATTAGCAAGATTGTCCTTGAACCCCGCTTCAGTCTCCGAAAATCCATCGCTGCCTCCTGTCATGTCTCTTGTCACTTCAATTCCCGCCGCCTGTTGAATGCCCTCCATGTATTTTGCGACGCTGATAAAGCCGTCCTGATACAGTGAATCCCAGTCTACCTCCATGTCTTCTTCGTTGCAGCAACTGCAGTCGGTCAGGGTAGCATCACCGTCATCACTGACGGATTCCACCTCTGACTGTGAATAGACAGTCTCACGGTCTGAGAAATCAAAGCAGAGTGACTCTGAGTCCTCACTGATATCGGAAGACATGGCTTCTCTTTCTCTCACGAGACAATGAGAAGCACGTCCAGTGACTGGGATATTTGGGGGAGGAAAGAAGAGGGAAGATGAACCAAAAATTGAGACACCGTTGGCAGGTGAAAGAACCGTCCGCACGTCAAGACACGTAAAGTCGGTAGACACGTGAAAGACGTGTTCCCAAAAAAAAACGACGACATCATCAGTCCAGCTCAGGACCCTTCCCTGCTCAGTGCCATACTGCCATACAGCCATGGCCATGGAATGAGTGTGACCCATTCCTCCGCGGCAATCAACTTCTGGAAAAATTCCAGAATCCAAAATCGCAAAGAAACAAAGACACGGACAGAGCTACTCTATCAACAACATCATTTTGCTTACCTGCTGGATTTCCTGCCGGTATTTAGGGGTACGATCACTCGACATTTTGGCGCGCTGTATATCAATAACCTCTCACATTCCACCACAGATAGCTCCCACAGAGCTCGAAATATGTCGCATATATACACCTAACGGTGCTTGCTGGAGGGAAGTTGCGCTAGGAATGACAGAACAAAGACACGGCGTGAGGTTAATGGAAGGGACATCCCGTGATCGGGGCCGCGATAACTGCACGGATCGACAGTTTCTCCGGCATCCCGACATCCGCCCGCATTTGGTGGGGTGATAACGGAAACTTTTTGGCTGCCATCTCGACTCGACGCTCTCATTGACTTGCTATTTTCACCTTTACACGCCGTCATGTTTTACCTTGTGGGACTGGGTCTCGCTGATGAGAAGGACATCACTGTCCGGGGTCTTGAGGTGGTCAAGAAGGCCGAGCGCGTCTACCTAGAGGCCTATACGAGTATCCTGCTCGTGGATAAAGAGAAGCTAGTGAGTGTCTTTGGCGATCGCATTGGTCTTATTTGACTTTGGACTGGTTTTTTAACTATGGATGAATTGGTTCAGTAGGAAGCTTTCTATGGACGTCCTGTTATCGAGGCCGATCGCGAACTCGTCGAGACCGGTAGCGATGACATCCTCGCCGGAGCCGACAAGGGCGATGTTGCCTTCCTAGTGGTGGGAGATCCGTTTGGGTAGGTGCCTTGCAAGATACGACTCGATCGTTTCTACGTCTAGTGAAGGAAGCTTATAAGATGCAGCGCCACGACGCATTCCGATATTGTCCTGCGCGCCCGCGAGATGGGCATCGAATCCAAGGT
The DNA here is from genome assembly GCA_023627535.1 of Aspergillus sp. S1802E. NCBI lineage: Eukaryota > Fungi > Ascomycota > Eurotiomycetes > Eurotiales > Aspergillaceae > Aspergillus > Aspergillus sp. S1802E. Next base: position 354,743 of record JAMAHN010000015.1, read on the forward strand.
TATCCCCAACGCATCGATCATGTCGGGCATCGGCTGCACCGGTCTGCAGCTATACAACTTCGGCCAGACCGTCAGCATGGTCTTCTTCACCGAGAACTGGAAACCCTCGTCCTATTACGACCGCGTCAAGGAGAACGTTCAAATAGGTCTGCACACGCTGGTGCTGCTGGATATCAAGGTGAAGGAGCCGTCGTACGAAAACATGGCCCGCGGACGCATGATCTATGAGCCCCCGCGCTACATGACCGTTGCGCAGTGCGCCAGCCAGATGTTGGAGACTGAGGAGGACCGTCAGGAAGGCGCGTTCGGGCCCGATAGCCTGGCTGTCGGAGCTGCGCGCGTGGGTGCGCCCGACCAGAAGCTGGTCGCGGGTACTCTGAAGGAATTGAGCGACGTCGAGATGGGACAGCCACTTCACAGTCTCGTGCTGCTGGGTAGACGAGCGCACGACCTGGAGAAAGATTACATCCGACAGTTCGCTGTGGATGCGGCCACGTTCGATGCGAACTGGCAGAAGGGAGGATACGGAGCCAGCCACTGATGTATAGAGCCTCCGCTTTCATAAAAAATTAGACGAATGACATGTTCAAACCAAGACGCCGTATATTGCTAATGCATAAGACTAATACTCCCGCAAGCCCTAGAAACCATGTCCCCATGTAAAGTTTTGACCCATCCCATTGTGTCTCGCGTAAATCATGTAGCCATCTCAAGTGGCTTTTTTGGTGAAGAATCGAGTCAGGAGCGACTAGACACGCAAACCATTAGCTTCTTTGCACATGACTCCAATCAGAACAACATGAACAAGAACAAAACTTACCGTCGGAGTCGACGGCGGTCGCGACGCCGTCCCATTCCCATTCTCAACCCCATTCATCTGCCCATCATCCTGCTCATCCTCGTCCTCCTCGTCGAAGCTATAATCTTCCTCATCCTCCTCATCCGGCGGGAAATACCGATCCGGATCGCCGTTGTACACAATATACCACCCGATCTTCTCCCCAGCGGCATACTTATCCCGCATCTCGGTCAACGCGTTCATCGCATCCGGCTCCAGCCCCGAACTCTTGACCAGCTCCTCCGCATCAAAGCTCAGACACGCCCCGGGGCTCCCGACCTCCGGCATCGTAATCACTTTCCCCGCGACGTATGCGTGCGTTTTGCTGACCGCCTCCTCGCTGGTATCTTCGGGGTCGTATTGCTCGATGAACCGCATGTCCGGTAGCCGCGAGACGATCCCCGGTTCGGTCTTCTTGAATGAGTCGAGTAGCAGCTGTGTCGTGAGAGGTTGTTGGAGGTATTCGGCTGTCGCGTCTTCCAGGTTATGTAGGACGATGTAGACTCGGATTCCTGTGAAGCCGGCGCGCGGCCATCGGAAGCCGTAGAGGAGGTAGACGGGCATTGCGGGAGGAAGGATCGGTTCGAAGGAATATAGGGTCTGTTCTATCGAGGAGTAACTGCTGTGAGCAGAGACGCATACAGTACCAGGCAAACGGAGTGAGGATGGATGGCGCAAGTCAAGGTGTCATATTAATAGAGGTGGATTCTATCAAGTCCGTCGCCATGCGGCGTGATTGCTAGGCGCATAATGTGGTTACGAGCAAGAGAAAAATAGACCTCGGCGGGAATCTCAGTGCAACCTCCCCGTCACTTGTCTGGACAGTGACACGAGCTCAGAATAGAATATTCCACATCACACTTCATTCTAATTATAGTTGATTTATTTCATGTCCCCTCATTTCAACTACTGTCAGCGTCTCCATCTCTTGCGCCATCCCATGGCGGTGTCCACCGGCAGAATCGGTCTCGAAGACCAACGAGGCGGAGAACCCCGGGTGGTTTCGACGTCGACAATCCGGAGTCGGAGTCTGATCTGCGTTGGTCGCAGGTGCACTTGAGACGGGATGGTTCTTTCTTTCATTCTGGTTCAGAATCGCCAGTGAGTGGCATTTGTCCTGGTTACACCTACGGTGGTCGGATCGCTAATCGACGAATTCAAGGGGTAAGACGCGCCTTGCGAAATGGTATGCGCCTTACAGCGTAAGTCATCTCCTCAGTTTTCCCCCGCGGCGATACGATTACGATAGACTGACACGGGAAATCTACAGGATGAGGAGAAAGTGAAGCTCAAAGGCGAGGTGCGTCATGCGAGTCCTTTCCGTCGGCGATAATCAACCCCCCGGCCCCCTCCCTACGCCCCTTTACAATCAACATGAAAATGGATGATGAATTGACCCGGTTCTTCCTGCTCGTCTAGGTCCACCGCCTGGTCGCCCCGAGAGACCAGAAATATCAATCGAATTTCGTCGAGTTCAAGCGCAGTACGAAGATCGTATATCGGCGATACGCGGGGCTGTTCTTCTGCGTGTGTGTCGATGCCACCGATAACGAGCTGGCGTATCTCGAGGCGGTGCATTTCTTCGTGGAGGTGCTGGATCAGTTCTTTGGGAATGTGTGTGAGCTGGATCTAGTGTTTAACTTTTACAAGGTTCGTTGCTCTTTGTGTTGTCTGGAGATTTGTCCAGCTGAGATAAGGGTGATATATCGTTGGAGAGAGGGGGAGGGAATCGAAATGTCTACGATGCAATTGTTTCGGGGAAATAGGGCTGACGGATTATCGCAGGTCTACGCCATCCTAGACGAGGTGTTCCTTGCCGGCGAGATCGAAGAAACGAGCAAACAAGTGGTGCTCACGAGGTTGGAGCACTTGGACAAACTGGAGTGAGATGTCGAGGACAGAGTATACCTGACCACGGAGGAGACCAGGAGACGGGCTGATATCATTCATTGCATTGAGCGACCACGGGACATGGTCCTCGCACGGAGTTAAAGGTTTCAATGGCTGTTACTGTATATTTGGAGAACCATGCTTGCGATCTAAGCTTGGCTTGGGATATTGATTCGAGGGCCTTTCCATTATAGTTTTATATTATCCGCAACATGTTAATAACCCGCGTCAGGGAAGAAGCAAGTAGGAAACAAGAATTATCTTGTACCTGAAACTCATGGCATAATCCCAGTTGGCAAATTGAATAAGGATCGACCAAACCAGGTAGTCCCACCATCCACTACCTCCGTCAAGGGTCATATTATCTGACCAGACACAGCGAGAGAATAGGGATGCCTAGAGCCTTGCAACAACCGACCTACACTGCCGGCAGCTTCGACAAGACCCTAGCGGAGCATGCCGACTGAAACCATAACCAGAGGGCCACTCATGGCCCTTGGCATTGCTCTTTTGGGGAAGATTTTATAGCTCAGATGGTCATGCCAACGTTCATCGGCACCCTTGTCTTACCCTATAGGGCTCAGTCGGGGGCCGCGGACGGACGTGGTGGAGGGTTTACCCGCATTTCGAGCTGGCTGGGTGATGTGATCGCAGGCACCGATTGCGAGTTATATTATGATTCTGACAACATATCTTGGCGGCAGATGGGTTTAAAAGGGGACGATGCCGCTTGTCGCGCAAGCTGGTCTTTCTTGATTTTTTTTGACTTGGAGTCTGCCAGGTGTTTCTATGTTTTTTGTCTTTTTTTCCCTACTACTTTTCATGTTCTACTGGGTTTCTTAGTGTTCGGGGATGCCCTCGTCACGGGACTGCCACCCATGTCGGCCTCACCTGACCTGGCCAGTCCTCACTGAGCACTAACTAAGCCTTAATCTCGGCCTTAGGACAAAGGACACGGACAGAAGGACAGACTGTCTCTTTCAATCCCAATACACGTCCATTCTGACAGATACATACGAATACCTCGACGTATTCATGCCAGCCCCATCCACCGGGACAATCACTCCTTCCAGCCGCCAGCTTCGCTCTGAGAATCAGACGATGGAGGGCACTCGTGCTCCGTAACGAAAAGCGGAAGCAAAAGGAAGATCGTCATCACCGTCTGAGAATTATTACCGCATCAGACGGGGCCTCTTGTCCACGGTTCCACGTCCGTCATGGGCCGTCTGGCCGTCTTGGCAAAGAGGACTTGTGTGTGCTTGTCAGCGACATCGAGTCCTCCGGGCGACGAGTCGATCCCCGACGGGCGGCCCCTGGAGTGTTGGGAGTTGATTGTCCATCTCTACCCTGTTGAACGGGGCGGCATTTTTGGCCTCCCGGTGCCCTGTCTATCAATCCCCCTTACGAGGCTACGAGAGGCTGGACGGGACATGCACGAAAGCGGAGACGCAACAGCAAGATTCCACCATTCGCCACCAGCCTTTGTTGATCTTGGGCTTTCCGTGGATGGAAGGAATTGATTGATTGATTGATTGATTGATTGATTGATTGATTGATTGATAGCCTTCAGAGTTCAGGGCCGGCAGGAATGCTCTCCCGCAATCCGCATCCCGAAACGAGTATCAAACTCTGTTCTGGATAGACTGGGATGGAATGCGAAGATACGATACCAAACTGATGGGGGGAGAGATGGGTAGACACTGGACAGTCACGTTCGAGAATTGACGTTCGCCGTCCGTCGATCCGTGGAATGGACGGCACAATTGGCCCGTACACTTGGATTCGACTCCCAGTCCCAGAGTTCCAGGCGTGTTCTCTTGCGGGGGCCATTCTGATTGCTGACTTGAACGGAAGCCCGACATGGACACCAGATACCCAGAGTCCACTTGACTCGTGTTAAACTATTGACTACTGGTATGCTACCGCAAATATGGCTAACCCTCGGGAGGTATCCAGACGGAGGTGACAGAGGTATGCGAGAAGCGCGTGTCGAAAGTCAACAGTCGACAGCGGACAGACAGTTCACCATGCCGTACGGACTACGGAGAGCACACCGACGGTCGATATCTGCAAGTCGAAACAAATAAGCGACGGTCCTTGTCAACCGGTTTCTGATGAAACCCAAGCATGGCAACGATCAATCTGATACATGATTTTCCTCCGCCACCACAATTCCGAGGAGGTCGGAGAACTAACAAATGGACGTCGAAAAAAAGGCACCGCCAGGAGATTCGCAAGTTGCCAGACCCAAGCTTGAGGGCGGTGGATCCCTTCGTTTCAATGGAAAAGCCGAAACGGAGAAAGGTACGCGTCGTCCGGACTGCCGCCAATCAGCGCCCCGCCAGGCACGGTTCGTCCGGCCGGTCTGGAAGCCTCAGGCGATCCAAAGTCTTGGCACGTCTCGCTCATACTACGGAGATATTATTATTCTATTCCATTCATTCATTCCATTCATTCTTCGCCCCGCCGCCCAGTCTCGTTCCTCGTTAGTCATTGCTCATGAAGCGTCGTCATGGCTGCTAGTCCCGGCGTCTACGGTGTACGGAGTATGCTAAATGCTAAGTGTGATGTGCTACTCCGTAAGTGCAAGTTAACCGACCAGTCCTGAGATTGGCATGGCAAACGTCCTTCGCCCGTGGAGAAATTGGAGAATCTACCCATCTACCCGCCCCCTGACTATCGCAGCGAGCGTCAGCCAGTGACGTCGTCCGAGCTTGCGCTGGTTCTTGTCAACCGTCCAGACTCCCCAACGTGGGTGGAAGACCCGCCAAGGGGGTGTGATTAACAAATTTAATGAATTTCCCAAGCACAAGAAAAGAAATTGGGAGGGGAAAAAATATAAAAAATAAAAAATAAAAAAATTAACAAATGAAAGACCGAAAAAAAAAAAAAAGCCAGGATGGGTAATATTGTGGTTTCGTGGTCAATGTGGCTGCTGCTATTCTTGACACTTTTTCTTATTCCAATTTTCTAACAACTAAACAATTAAACAATTAACATTTACCAATCGAGTCGACGATTCCACTCCGTCCATCTGAGTTGCCACTTTGGGTCTGGCTCGGACTATCCCATTAGAATACGTCCTCGGGTGTCTGTCTTTAAATGATTGCTCTCCCAGTCGCCCTTCAATCTTGATTGCTGTGGATTCTTCGCCTCGTCTTTCATTCTTCACTCGCTTTCGCGTCTCTCTCTTTCTCTTTCTCGTCCATATCTATCTTGGCTTTATCCCTTCCTTGATCGTTCCCTCGATCGGTCCTCGGTTATTGAACGCGGACTTTCTTATCTTATACACTTCTACCTTATAATAGACTGGAACTTGAATCACATTACTTCTATTTGATACCCTATCATAATACCTCAACATGTCTTTGATTCACTCCGATAACCTGGCTCCCCAGCCCATGACCGACGTCTTTACCAGCGACACCTGCATCGACCGCCGGCAATGTCACCGCACGGTACCCATGAAGGTGCTGGCTCTGGGTGTGGGAAGAACGGGAACTGCCTGTACGTGACCCCGATGTTAAAGACTCACCTTCAGCAACCAAACTGACCGCAATGAAATAGCTCTCCGGATAGCTCTGGAGCGTCTGGGATACTTGAAGTGTTACCACATGATGTCCGCCAGCGTTGAGAATCCGCCGGACTGCTTGATGTGGCACGACGCTCTGGCTGCCAAATACGACGGCGTGGGCGAGTTCGGAAGAAAGGAATGGGATCAGCTGCTGGGAGAGTGTCAGGTAAATCATCCGACAATCTGAACGGTGCATTCGAACAATAGACAGAAAACTAATGGTCTATCTCCAGGCTGTCTGTGACTGGCCTGCCTGTGCCTTCGCCAAAGAGCTCATCGAAGCCTACCCCAATGCGAAGGTCATTCTGACTACCCGCGAGGTGAACTCGTGGCATGCGTAAGTCCTCTCTTCTACACACCCCTTCCGTCCATCAATTTAACGGTCCCCCTTCCAGTTCCGTCATGAAAACCGTCTGGTGGCGCGTGTCCGACCCGGAACACAGCTTCGTTTCCAACTTCAGCTGGGCCGCCGGCATGTACTACCCCATGTTGAACAAGTTCTTCCAGACCTTCTTCCGCGGCGACTTCCCCAACAAGGGCAAGCAGGTGTACGAGGACCACGTTGCCGAGATCCGCAGCTTAGTGCCCCCCGAGCGTCTACTGGAATACCAGATCGGCGACGGCTGGGGCCCGCTGTGCGAGTTCCTGGGCGAAGAAGTTCCCGATACCCCCTTCCCTCGCGGGAACGACATGGCCGACTTCTTCAAGCGCTGCCGCACCCGCAACAGGCACCAGATGCTCAACGCTGCCCTGCAGGCCGTCACCATGGGCGGTGCCATCTTGGCCACTGGCTTGGCTGCGACCATGGCGTTCAAGCGATTCGCTCGGTGAAGCGGGGAATGCCATATACTAAAAAGGGGGCGATTTTGATTTCTTGGGGTCTTGGTTGGGTTTTCGAGTTTACGGAGTATATCGTGCGCCGGGCGCCATTCACGGTCTTCTAATCAGTTTCTTTATATTTTTCTGGTCATGTTTCAAAGCAAGGTTTGCTACCTATCATATCCTACAACAGTATCTAAATAGCGTCTCATCCCTTTTATCCGATTATTGTCAAGGGGCGAAATAGATAATATCCCACAATCAATACAATATTGAAACATAAATATCTGGATCAACTCACTCTTCGTATTCCCAGACAGACAGACAGAACGCTGTTAGACAATACAAACTTAAGTTAACACCTCCACTGTCCGTACCCGACATACGACAAGCCCCTTGGCCCTTGGCAGTTCAACTCGCGTCTTGTCCAACCTCCCCTCCTATCCGTGAATCGCCAGAGCAACGCACAAACCCATGTCTCCGCCCTTTTCAACGTCTCCCTACTACACACACTACAGAGTACTAAATCGTCCCAATCGCTGCTGCCTGGCTTTCCTTCCCTATCACCGTTCCACCCGCTCAGCCCTGCCATCAATCATCGATCATAACGCCGAAGCTAGTCTGTCTTGTGTATAGCGCGTAACGGAGTAACAACACGGTCGGCGTGCGCAATCATGCATGGCTGCTAGCTCGGAGTACGCAGTCGTACATGCGTATTCCCTTGCCTGGTTAGCCGCCGGTTTGTTGGGTTGCGGGCTAGAGTATCTGTACTTGAGTGGCTTGGAGGGTTACGGGTAACGGATTTGATTTTTGGAGCAGGGGTGGGGGGGGGGGGACAAGTCTATTTTCTTGGCCCGTTCTTGGAAGGGACATATAGCGTCTTGGAGGGGGGTGAGTGAATCAGGTTTTCTTGTGGGAATATTGTTCGACATGGTGAGTGTACTGTACACATGTGGCTGACAGGGAGGGATACGCGTGGGTATGGACAGTTGGTCGATATGATATAATATGTATCCATGTTCCATGTCATATCTAAATGCAGCGGCTACCATTGTTCATAACCGTCTCGTGTGTGTCGGAGATATTGCTGCGTTGTCTGACTGGAGTTTCATCCCTGTCTACAGGTACGGTGTACAGATGGATCTGCGCATACTTCAAGGAGAACAGGTGGAATGGATGGTATGTAGTACTATGTTGAGAATTTGAGATATATGTTAAAAAGCTATAGCTCTATTACCCCTGATAGTCAATACAAAGTATAAATTAACCCAATGTCCATCTGATCTGTAGCAACAGCGCATGTATGCTCCGCGGGGAGAATAATAAGGATCTTCAGATGCGACCGTTGTGCACAGCCATGACGATTCTGGAAGTGCATATTCGAACCAGGGGGAGGATCCTGCGAGGAATGTCACTGATCCAATGGGGGCATTCTGCAAGCGAGTGGGGAAGAAGTACATTAGTTAATTTAGTTCTCCATATTCCCGACTCCATAATGCTGTGATTTCCAGTCTTGACGGTTCAATCAGAATCAGCGGAGTCTTCTTCGCCGATGACATAATCCATGCCATGACGTGGCTCCCCCCTGGTCTCTAACCCGATCGGTTCTAGCGGTCTCGGTCTTAAGGTGGGCCCTCGGTGTTACCGTATTGTCATTTTGGTATGCTCAGTACCGAGCCGAGTAATATACGCGGATCACGTTCTCTCTAGTAAGTAGTTGTTTAGTTGTTTATGCAACTGGCTGACTGCTTTTCCATCCTCCCATGCCTTGACAATCTGGAGCCGAATTGCGGATGGCAGTCTCTTTGTCCACCTCTGAACATGGAATCTCGATCAGGATATCCGTCTGCCCGGTCGATTTCTCGCCGGCGCCGACAGCTTTGGGGAATTGCCCCGGCTAATTTCATGTCCGTATACGCACCATCCGCACCGCCTACGTAGTCCGCTACGTACGCTCTCCATGCATGAGCATGGTGCTCTCACTTTTCTCGCCCTGACGGTGGTTCGACTCGGTGGACTGGCTAGGCAGCTACATTCGAATTGCTGCTATCGCAAAGAATCATGGCCCCGATGCACTAAGAATGGGTGACCTGTGGAGGCGCTAAGATCGTGTCGAACCACCGGAGGCATCATGGCAGATACCACGAGAAAAGCTGCGTCAGTCATGACACAGACTCTCTTCCTCTTTTTCCCGCTGACTTCTTCGTGGGAGGTTTGCTGATTGTTGACTTCTGATTGACGGGTGCAAAAAGCTTGATCTCCCGCTATAGTTTACTATGTAGAATCGGATCTACAATCAAAGCCACCATCGAAACGTCGTCTTCTTATTATTATCACTATTACCAAGCAATCATCCATTGAGAGCCCCGCTCTCGTCGTCGTTTCATGCACCAATCACCATTGTGGATATCATGCATCTACCAGATTCCCACGCAGCTAGACTCTGGTCGGAGTCGATTTAGCATGGACAAGTGGGTTTCATGTCTCCATGGTCTGAAGCTTCGCAGATTTGCGTTCCATGTGCCGTCATAGCTTGCCGCTGATCTTTTCCTACATTCTTGCTCCTGAACATTCTACCCCCTTGCTTCGATCACGTTTACTTACCAGGGTGCTGCTCTTGGTCTTGGTCTGTTCTGTTTCTCCTCCAGTGTCTGGCTTCTTCTCTGGCAGAAGAAAAGAAAGAGACTGCGTGAGTAATGTGAAGAATCCATGTCTTTTTCAACGCACTTCACTTCGGGAGGAGCTACTCCATCCTCAATCCCTCGGCGCACGATCATCGTGTCGTTGCTGCTGTTCCTATGCGTCCTGCCGCGGGCCGTCGCGGAGGTGGACGCTTTCTTCAAATCTGTGTGTTTACTTCATCCCTTGATTACGTTCTGCGAGGGCGTCCAACCAATCGCGCCTCGTCTGATCCCGACGGCAAGCTAATCGTTGAAATTCTATCACAGAGACCTGATCTCTATTCCCCGGTCTTGACTCTGGAGCATCAAGTCTCTCATAAACTCAGCCCCGGCTACATCTTTCTCGGTCCTTATGAAGCAGACAACTCGGGACCTTATATCTACGATAACGAGGGAGTATGTATCCATCTTGAACTTGCCTGCATCTACACTTGTGCTGATCACTTGGGAGTAGAATCTAGTATGGAGCGGATGGGGGAACTCCGGCCCCGGCAATGCCCACGGCATGCACGTATGTCAATACAAGGGAAAGGACCACCTCTGCTTCTTCCAAGGCATCCAGCAGAACGGCTACTGTCGAGGCCATGGTGTCATCATGGATAACCAGTATCGCATCGTGAAAACGGTCACTCCCGGCGGCGGGATCGCGTCCAGCGACATGCACGAGTTCAAGCCTATCAATGACGGCAAAACCGCTCTGATGACCGTGTACCAGCAGCGGCAGTTTGACATGAGCCTGTGGAACGTCAAGACGGGCATGGGATGGCTGATGGAGAGCATCTTCCAAGAGGTGGACGTCGAAACAAACGAGGTGCTGTTCGAATGGAAATCGCTCGATCACGTCGACCCGTCCGCCAGCTACACCTACCCCGGCGCCACAGATACTTCGGGCACCGGATTCGAGCCGCGCTCGCCGTGGGATTACTTCCACATCAACTCCATCGACAAGAATAAGGACGGCGACTACCTGATCTCGTCGCGCCACACGTGTGCTATCTACAAGATCTCAGGCCGGGACGGCTCCATCATGTGGCAGTTGCATGGGGCGAACCCAACCTTCCAGAACCTCAATTTCGGCTTCTCGCAGCAACACGATGCACGCTGGCTCAGCGAGAACGGCACGCACACTTTGCTGTCGCTCTACAACAACGGCTACAACGGGTTCAATCAAACCCACAGCTACTCGTCGGGCATGACGATCCTGATCAACCACGTCAACAACACGGCCGAGCAGCTGCGCGACTACGCGCCGCCCGGACGAGACATGCTCAGCTCCAGCCAGGGTAACATGCAGACGCTTCCCAACGGCAACGTCTTCATGGGCTGGGGCAACAACGCCTACATCTCGGAGCACAGCGAGGCCGGCGACCTGCTGCTCTGGGGGTACCTGGACGCTGATAAACGTATCATGAACTACCGCGCGCAGAAGTTCCAGTGGGACGGCATGCCCACCGACGTGCCGGCGCTGTGGACCTACTCGCACTCGACGGACGCCTTCGCAGCGACGACCTTCTACGCCAGCTGGAACGGCGCCACGCGGATCCGGTCCTGGCGTTTCTACGGCGCCATGAATCGAACGGGGCCCTTCACGGCGCTGAAACAGGTCTCTAAAACGGGGTTCGAAACGGTGTACAGCGAACCGCACTTCTACCAGTGGGGCTACGCCGAGGCGGTGGACCTGCAGGGCCAAGTGCTAGGACGGTCATCGCCGCAGTTCACCTTCACGCCGTCACCGGAACTGCAGAACTACTGCGGCGAAGAGGTCTGCGACAACACTGCATCATACGGCGTGCCCGGCGAGGACGCTGCGGTGGCATTCGTACCGCCGGCGGGGATCAACACGGTCCCTTGGGTTGATCCCGAGCAATCACAAGCTCACAACGGGGATCAGCAACCACCATCAGGAAAACAATCATCCGAGACATCCCCAGACGGAGCATCGGCGATCCTGAAGCAAACCTACCGTAAGTGAAATTTGTTTCAACCTTTTCGGTCTTCCCCTTTCCTTTTTTGGATCTTCCCTCCTGGCTGGGTCTAGTTACCGTCCCTTTCACCCCTTTGGTTGAAACCGTTTCAGTCATGTTTCAGATGAAGCTTCAATTTGGAGACTTGAATGAGCCCAAACTAACCGCACTACGTATTAGATCGCGTGGGATGGGCAGGCCCCGCCTTGTGCGTTGCGATCGTCGCGGTGGGGGTGTTTGTCACGTTGCGGATATATCGCCGGCGGCGGTCGCTCTCGCAGTCGTACACTACGAAGGAGCGAGAGTCCTCGGAGATGTTGGACCAGGAGCGTAGTAGGGCCATGATTGCTATCGGAGACTGGCCGTGGTGGCATTGGCGACGATGGATAGGGGGCAAGGAGCCGGCGCATTATTTTCCACTGAGAGAGCCGGATCCGGAGACGTCGCGATAGATTCCGAAATGTATACATGATTTCTTTTTTTCACTATTCAAGACCGTAAACACCGATGTAACTGGGTGAATAAAAAGTTCACGGATAACGGTAGACGCACGGATAGACCGGCAGTTCTTATTTTATTTCTTATTTATTGAACCTCGATTTTAATATCATAATCAAGTGGAAACGCGGAGTTGCGTATTCGGTTGGGTCAGCAACTTAGCATGCCTTAGCGCTGTCTTTTAGTCGGTGGTGCTTGTGGAGGAGCCTCGGCTTGTGTTTGTGGCTGGGATGGAGTCATGACCACGTAGACGAGACGTACGCAGTGTGTAGATGTTGAACTATTTATATGCTGATGGCTGACGAGGTCTACGTACGCATGTAGGTGGTTGCAGTTGTGATGATGTTTATTTGACTTGTTTCTATTCTAATTTCTATTATATTCAGTTTCGGCTTCAATTTCCGGAGATGTCTAAGTTGTATAAAGTATAACCTCGAGTCATGCGAATGAGGTAATTGTGGAATCCACCATAGTAAATTCTACCAAAACAATAGCGTTGATTAAATCAGTGAAAAATAAAACTACTCCGTAAAAGTCGTCGGCAAAGAGGAAGAGCAGCTGCCAAGACGCCTTCAGGTGGGGACGGCGTCGCAAGCCACTCGGTCTAGTCGTACTTTAAATATTTAATTAAATATAAAATATAAATAAATATTTATTGTTAAATGTACTGCCGGTACAATACACCGTACCGCATGCCTGTCCCGCCGCGTATTGTTATCGTCCCCGTCTCCACTCCATCTTCTTCTCTCTCTCGCTTCATCTTTCATTCTTCCGAACTACATCTCCGTCCTTCCCGTCGCTCTCTTTGCTTCTTTCGTTCTTTTCTTCTGAGTTCTTCTGGCGGTGTCTTTCTGGTCATTCTTTTGATTCGTTCGGATTTTTTTTTTTCTCGTTTCCTCGTTTAGACTTCCACTTCCACTTCCACCCTCATTCGTCCCTCCCACTGACGTCGCCCTACTAGCTTGGCGCCATTCCCACGCTTGCTCTTAGACCTTCTCTTGCGCCCTCAATGTCCCAAGGAACCGGTCGTCGCTCATTCGCGGGAAGCGCCTCGCCTTTATCTCCCGCATTCCCTCCCTCTGCCACCCCTTCGTCCCATTTGAACAACCACAAGAACCGGAATGCCCGCCACACCCGCACCACTTCCTGGACAACCGGTCACGACAAGAACGCCGATTCCACCCAGCAGCGCCGTCGTCGCGAGTCCAACGTCTCCCTCGACGACGTCTCCGAGGGCTCCTCCAACCATTCCTCGGAGCACGACCCCGCCACCGCCGGCATGGCTCTTAGAAACACCTCCCTAGACTACTCGGGTCATGTCCGCAGTCGCTCGCAAAGCCAACCGCAATCCGCCCTCCTAACACCATCAGAGCCGGAGCCCCTCGCCGGTGCGCCGGCAGGAGCGGCGCCCACGCCCCGGCCCGGCCCGGTGACATGGATGTCCCTGCCGCAGAAGAAACAATTGGCGTTGTTGGGGCTGTGTCGTGTCTTCGATTTCCTGCAGATCGCCTCCCTGCAGGCCTACATGTTCTACCAGCTCAAGTCGTTCGACGAGAACCTGTCCGACTCGGACGTGTCGACGCAGGCGGGTATCTTGCAGGGCGCCTTCACCGCGGCGCAGTTCGCAACCGCCATCCCCTGGGGTCGCGTGGCCGATGCCGAGTGGGGAGGTCGCAAGTTCGTCCTGCTGGTCGGGCTGTTGGGCACGGCGGCCTCCTGTCTCGGGGTCGCCTTTTCGACGTCATTCGCGCAGGCCGTGTTTTGGCGTTCGTTTGGCGGTGCGATTAACGGCACCGTCGGTATCATTCGGACCATGATTGCGGAGAATGTGAAGGAGAAGAAGTACCATTCGCGCGCGTTCTTGATCTTGCCGATTGGGTTTAATATTGCCTCGTTATTTGGGCCGGGTGAGTTTCCTTGCATGATTACGGTATGGGGTTGGAAGGACGCGGGCTAATGGTTTCTAGTCATGGGTGGCATGCTGGCCGATCCGGTCAGGAGTTATCCGCGCTTGTTTGGTCCGGACTCTTCGTTTGGCGGCCAGACGGGTGTCCAGTGGCTGATCACTTATCCCTATGCATTGCCCATGTTGGCCAATGCAATCTTTCTTTCTTTTGCTGCGGTCTGCGTGGCCATGGGCTTAGAAGAGGTATGCCTGGGTGTATTACTATGAGAACACTGTTCTGGGTAGCGCTAATGAATTCAGACTTTGGACGCATGCAAGGGCAAACCCGGCTTGGGTGTTTTCACTATGAGGATCTTCTCCCGCGGCGTGAAGTCCGTCGTCCCGTCGTCCTCCGGCATCTACCAGCGACTCCCTTTTGCCGACTACGACGAGGACGGCCCTCTTCTACATCGGTCTCGCGACCCGACGGAAGGCTACGAACTCGAAGAGAAGGCAGCGAAGCCTGCGCGACACGCTCACACCTTGCCTTTCCGCCAATTGTGGACTAAGAATGTGTTGTGTACGCTGTTGGCGCAGGCCTTTTTCGATTTCCAGATGGGGTAGGTTTTTCTCTAGTCGCTCAATAGACTCAAATACTGACGATCTCCAGCGCCTTCAACAACCTCTGGCTGCTCTTCCTCTCTACCCCCCGCTACGACTCCAACGACCCCGCCAGCCCCCAGCAGAAGCTCCCCTTCATCTTCACCGGCGGCCTCGGCATGCTCCCTCAAAGCGTCGGCTTCGCCACCGCCATCCTCGGCATCATCGGCATGCTCCTCCAATTCACCATCTACCCAGCCATCAACAACCGCCTCGGCACCGCCAAAAGCTACCAATACTTCCTCACCCTCTTCCCCCTAGCCTACGCCTTCGCCCCCTACATCGCTCTCGCGCCCTCCAGCACCCCGCCCCCAGGCCAGGCCAACGGCTCGTGGGTCTGGTTCTCCATCATCGTCGTGCTCTTCCTGCAGGTCACCGCGCGGACCTTCACCTTGCCCACGTCCATCATCCTGCTGAACAACTGCTCCCCGCATCCCTCCGTGCTCGGCACCATCCACGGCATCGGCCAGTCCGTCTCGTCAGCCTTCCGTACCGTGGGTCCCATCTTCTCGGGCTCGTGGTACGGCTACGGTCTGGATATCGGAATGGTGGGGTTCGCGTGGTGGTTGATCGCTTTGGTTTCGGTGTTTGGGTGTGTCGCGGCTATCTTTGTTTATGAGGGCTCGGGACATGAGATTCTTCTTCCTGGTGAAGAGGAATATCGGGATTGAATCTTCTTTTCTATTATTATTCTGATGTGTGAGGTGATGTTTTTTGCTTGGGTTGTATATACTTGTTATTCTTTTCTTTTGTGGTATATGTTTTAGATATGTTAGTATATAATCATACTAGAAACCTGGTTCTCTTTGACATCATGGTGGAATTTCTTCTCAGTTCGCGCAGGGCCTTATAGACTTTTCTTATCGTGTCTTGAGCATCTCAGCCGTGTCAATATGCTATCTGAACTGATGGACAAGCCAACTATGGCATTCTATAGCAAACCTAGTTCTCCAGAGAGTTTGACAGCCAAATGATCAATCCAAGTAATGGTACTTATAAAGATCTAACTAAGGGGAGAATATCTAGTTACGCATACTGAACAAAAGAAATCTCTGGCTTAGTGCTAGGCTGATTGCCTCAGGCATACAGATCGTCCATACGTGCTTTAATTTGACAACCATGAAGCCATTCAGAGGGAAAGGAATCGAATTTATTCAATGAAGTATTTGGGTAAGTATCCTGAAACTTTAATAATCAGATCAAGGCAAAGGACGAAACGAGGAAAAATTAAATTACAAGACACGAAGATGCAGACAGTATATGCAAAGCCTGCTACAAATATACCCCCTGGCCTCGGAATCAAGTTCCGAGAATCCCAGTAAACAAGCACCAACGATGCGCGCGACAATTCACGACTTCTGGGGTTTTTAAAGAATACTGCGCGCCGTGTTAAATAGTCAGCTTCATGACATCCAAGCATTCTAGGTCCCCCATCTCCAGCCGAACGGGTGAATATGTTTAAGTTTGCAGCTTCATGGACCAGTTCCAGTATCTGATTCGAATTGGTGAAGGTCTTGCTTTTAACCTTCACGGATGGTCTATTGGACTAATCGGGCGATGAATGGGTGAATATATCGCTACCGTGGTATCCAAGATCTTTCTTTTCAAGCGGTTTTGTGTCTATACGAGATAGCCATCGTTCTTGTCGGCAAGTTTTCCGGGGCATCAGCTGTTTCTGGCCAGCTTAGCCGGACTATATGTGTATTGTGCATGAACTGTGAAATGGTAGCAAAAGGGCTGAAGGTCCGAGTATCTAGCTACTGAGAGTGAACAAGCAGAGGGATACCATATCATACATGCATCAAACAGTTCGTGAACCTTGATAAAGAGTAAATAATCGTCATAAATTCATGATAATAGTAAGTGCCGTCACATCTACAGATACACACAGTAATAGAAGATGCTACCGCCGTAGCGCAGCAAACCGTTTCGTTAACTCGTCCAGCTCCGGAATGCCTCCGCCCTTCTTACTCGACGTCTGAGTCTCCGGCGCACCGTCCGTCACCTTTCCAGAGCTGCTATCCGGCACCTTGACGCGCGGATTCGGATTATCCGATATCGGTCCCGGCGGCGCAACGCTGACTGGGCTTTTTCCTGCCTGCAGGCCCCGTGGTGGCGTCACGCGGTTGAGTTCTGCGGTGTCCGACTGGCGACGTTGCGGTTTGGCCGGCGTGGAGGGGAGATCGCCAGGTCCGGCATCATCTCCACCCTCGGCTCTATCCTTCGACTCAGCTGCATCATTATCTTGGTCCTCAAACTCCCCCGGTGCCTCCCCTAATTCTTGCTCTGTATGACCCTGCAAGTGCGCCCCCCAGTTGACTCCATACGCGCGCGCAATCTCCAACAGATAGCTCTCTACCAGCTCCGTGCTCGGCGGCTTCGCGCGCAACCCCTTGACCAGTCGCGCCGGGACCTTCACGCCCTCGCCACGCGGGAACTTATTATCGGCCGCCAGCGCCATGAAATCCTTCCCCCAGCGATCGGCCAGCAAAGTGCGCAGAATCGTCAGCTCGCGCACGTCATGCGGGAAGCGGGGATAAGCGTAGAAGATGGCCGCGGCGGCCTCGTCCAGCGCAGGGTCGATATATTTGCTCTCCATCACCTCTTCGTCGTCTCCTTCCCCTTCAAGGTCCTCTTCCCCCACGGCGCGCCCAGCGTCCGAATCCTCAAGCTTCGCTGAATCCACCGCGCCAGCCGCAACCGACTTACTCGACCCCCCAAACGGATTCCAAAAACTAAACCCCGACGACGACTTCTGATGCCCAGCCTTCCCTCCACTGGTAACCTGTTGTCCCTGGCCCTGCGCATGTCTCAAACTCCCCCACACCTCCTTGGCGCGATTCCTCGCCAGAACCCCCTTCTCGCCGAACGCGGCCTGGTCGACGACGTTGGCGCGCGCTA
Source organism: Aspergillus sp. S1802E (assembly GCA_023627535.1). Lineage (NCBI taxonomy): Eukaryota > Fungi > Ascomycota > Eurotiomycetes > Eurotiales > Aspergillaceae > Aspergillus > Aspergillus sp. S1802E. The sequence continues at coordinate 372,453 of JAMAHN010000015.1, forward strand.
AGATCAGTTCGCAGTATAACTCGACCATCTCGAGCACCTCGACGGAAATGTCTGTTGCGATGACATTTTCGACGCGGATGCGCGCGGACGCTTCGCGGCCTTCGGAGAGGAGGTGGGAGAGCTCGCGGCGCTGGACGACGGAGGAGGCGGTGGATTTCTTTTGGAGGAGGCGGAGGCGCGGGATGAGGAGGTGGAGGGTGGATGTTAGTTTTGTCTGGTGGGATTTGGTGGTTAGCTTGTTTTGGAGAGAGAGGAGGAGGGACTGGGGTTGAGGCTGGAATTGGGGATGGTGGGGTAAGATTGGGCGGGTGAAGAGAAAAGACACGGGGGGTTAGGTAGAGAGAAGGGGGGCGTACAGTTTGTGGTGAGGGGGGCATTTCAATCGGAAGGTTCTTTTAGCGTTCGGAGGGTTGTTGATTGGAAGAAATGGCGAGGAGTTGGATGGGGAGGAAGTTGTAGAGAGAAGAGGGAAGTGGAAGTGGTTGAATTATGATTATGGTTATGTCACCATCACATGGCGGGTCTTGGCTGGGGCTGGTATACCCGGAGTAGGCGGCTGCATTTGGTGTCCTCGATTTTATATCCCACCATACTAGACAGCTAACTATTATAGAAAACTCAGCTATTGAGAAAGATTTAGAGTGATTCTTATACAAAAATAAGATTGCTAAAACATAGAATACACCTATAATGTTTGCAATTAGACTACACGTACAAGTGCCCCCGCAATACAGTAATTATCATATTCTAGGACATAGGCAATTATAGGAAACGGGGCGCAGGGAGTTATCAATCGGCTACAGGCTCATCGTGTCGCTCAACTAGGATGTGAATGTCATCGATGGAAACACCAGAAATTAAATATATTCCTATCTAAACGAGATCTTGGGGGCCCACTAGCTCCTCTAGGTGCTTCAACTATCTTGAAGCCATTAGGGAAACACTATGGTAAGACATCCCCGCATGCCGAGGCGGAATGGATAATATGGTGTCTCCGTAACACAGAATATTCTATCTATAATAACTAGTTGATATGGGAACCTAAGTAGAGCGAATTAATCAAGAGTAAGGGGCATTTTCACCTAGGCATATAGCAGGCATGTCTATGGAAATTAGGCAATTGTTACAAGAACTCCACTAGGGTTCTATTATCAACTCTATCTCAGGTATCGTGTCCTAAGGATTCGAATTCAGGTGTTAAAAAGATCACATGTTAATCCCTATTAGCCATGTCAGAACTCCAACAGCCCCTTGGCTTGAGTTCTTCAACTATTCCATCGTATATCGAGTATTAACATCTAGGGAGTGAGGGATAAAAGATCTAGTATTTTATAGGTGAAAGTGATGGATAATATCAGAAGCTAGGGGGTCTAAGGGAACATATTTTCTTAATAACTATAAAGCCCCTTGCTTGGAGATCGGCTAGTATTTTACCCTTTACTACAAGCAACAAGATAGGTATATATAACTACTGTATAGCTAGATATACTGCATATCCTATTAATATTTATCAGATAAGTACATGTATAATTTTTTACTTATGCTTCTTAGAAATGGTGATTTCCAAGTGCCATTTTAAAACTGGAGAAGGAAAAGTAAATTCAGTTAGTGAGCAATTTTCAGCAGATAACATATAGATCTAGAAAGTAAGGAATAGAAGATCCAGTATCGTATGAATAATAATGGCATATAATATCAGATGCAAGGAGTCTAAGAGAATACAGAATAGCTGGTCCAGATTCTCGAGCATAATTCTATTCTAGATTAGGTTTATTCTAGATTCGATTTCTCAAAGAAGTAGGTAAGAGAAGCTTGTACAATGCACTTCCAGCAGCTCTTTATGGTAGAGAGGCAAGGAGGCCCTTAGGTTCTAAATTAAGGTAGATAAAATTTATATTGAATTAAAGGTAAGGAGCTGTGGAAAATCCTATAAAGAGGGCTTCCCTTCTACCTGGAAAGATTCTTCTTATTCAACCAAGACAAAAGTCTATTATTCTTTACCTACTACATCAGTCTTTCTCCAGTGCTCTATACTGTTTTTGATATGACATGGTTATCATTCATGACTGGCTAGTCCTTGGACGGGAAAAGGTCCTGTGGCTTCCTATTGAATATCGACCTTCTTTCTGTTCAATGGTGCGTGGCGACAAAGTGATCGTGGGAGTGAGGTCGGGCGAGATTTCCATTATTGAGTTAAATACCAGCGTTGGACTTGATAAGTGGCAATAGATAATTGCAGCGCAACGGTGTGTCCACATTTAAACTGTTTTCGTCAGATTTTATTCGCTGCTTTATACCCATAGTCTGCGAGGCGCTGCTTAGGTACATGTTCGAGGCTGTCAGTGCATACCCGAACACCCGTTACAGAAATGAAGTATGGTAGGTAAGAATTATGCGTCCACGTCAATATTAACTAATAAAGAAATCATATGACTAGTCACTGATTAATGATAGAATATAATGAATATATCAGAAAGAAAATAGAAAAGAACAATAGTAATAAAGAAGAAGTTATCCACCATAATCATGTATGTATCCATCCAAAAGAAAAGAAAAAATCATAATAGAATAATCCATCAATCGTCAAAAAAAAAGAAAAGAAAAAAAAAGTAAAATCGAGTATGGTATCCCGAACGAGAAATAAAAGATATATCAGTCAAAATGTCCAAGTCACCAAAAAGAAGAGAGAAAAGAAGAGAGAAAAGAAGAGAGAAAAGAAGAGAGAAATGAAGAGAGAAGAGAAGGGAGAGGAGAAGTCAAAAGATATTATGATGAAAAGATGATGTTCCACACATCCATCACGTCAAATCAACATGGAGTCTATCATCCAAGGCAATGATTACTTTACAGCCACATTGCTGCGCCCACCGCAACAATCAGCCCCAGCTTTGACATGTCCAGATTCAGGCCGGATGCGCCGCTTTCCGAGTTTGTCGGCACGGGCGTCGTGGTGGGCTGGTCCGTGGAGTCGGCGTAGGCGGTGGCTTGCGTCTCGACCAATACCGCCGGCTTGACGGTGTAGCCTGCCCATCCGGAGGGGCTGTGGGTGGACACGAAGCCGGAGCTGGGGGTGCGGGTGGACGACGAAGGGGTGAAGGTTGGCGTGGGGGTGGAGGTAGGGATGAAGGTTGAGGTCGAGGTAGGTGGCGACGTGCTGGAAGTCGAGGTCGAGGTCGAGGTCGAGATTGAAGACGAAGTTGAAGGCGACGACGGGGTGGGTGTAGTGGAAGTAGTAGTCGGGGAAATGTAAGTGCTACTGGTCGTGGAAGTGGTGCTAACAATAGTGCTGGTGCTGCTGGTGGAAGTAGTGCTGACAATGGAACTGGTGCTGATGCTAGTAGTGCTTTCGACCGTGCTCGTGGATGCCGGCGCAGAAGAGACGGACGAGGAAGACGAAGACGATTCGTCGTCGCCACCGCTGCTGCTCCCACCCTTGTCGAACACAACAATGTGGGCCTTCTCGCCCTTGGGCACGGTCACCACGCAGAACGCGGCGCCTCCGGCACCATCCTCCGAGCTGCCAATCATCTCGTTGACGCTGTTCACGGCGGGGTCGATCTTGCAGGGTAGACCGTTGCACCCGTCTCCTTCGCACTCGATCTCGACACCGAACTCGGGCACCTCGTTGCGGAACGGCGTCGTCGGCTCAAGATAGATCGGGTTCCAACCGATCTTCAGGAAAGTGCTGCCATCAGAGTCGGTGTTCGCGCCGGCCACGTAGGGCGACCAGTTTCCGTACGGGTTGGACGAGGTACCCCAAACGCAGGCGGTCTCGGGGCCAAATCCAGGCGGGTTGATATAGAAGCTAATATCGTCAGCATGATCAGTTAGAAGATTTGGGGCGAGTAGGGCAAAACATACTGCGCAGCGGTCTCACACCAGTACGAAGAGTCCGGCACCGCAAGGGTCGCCAGCTCCTGCACCAGCGTCGGGATCAACATGGCCTCGTTACCAGGCAAAACGGTCTGACAGACAGAGACGTCTCCGCCCTTGCATTTGTTGCGCACGCCCACGGACCCGGTGCCGTCCTTGCAGTAGGGCTTGTTGGGGAACGGCTTCTGGATCTGACCGTCCTCGTCGCAATACAGTCCACCATTCTATACTAGTCAGTACACAACCACTCAGGAATGCACCACGGGAAAAGCGATTGCCAACTCACCATCGACATGGGATAGCTATACGAGGTTGCCTCAGGGTCCCACTGCATAGACACCTGTCCTGGGGGGCACGCATAGGGACAGTAATTGCCCGGTTTGCAGGGCTGATCGGGGCTCATAGCCCATCCGGCGTTCTTCATCTTGGGGGTCACGGAAACCAGACCGGCATCGGAGGGGAACTCGCACTGTCCTCCGCGTTTCTTCAATGGCACTTCGGTTTCGACTTCCACTTCGGCTTCCGCCGGGGAGTGCAGATGGCGGCGGTTATGGTGGTGGCCGTGCTGGGCTGCTTGGGCAGTCGCGAGGAAGGCGAGCACGGCTGTTGCGGTGGTGAACTTCATTTTGCTGGTGGATTGAATATGGATATACAGGTTCTTGTTGAATATACAGATATGGATGAAACCGGGCAATGAATGCGGTTAGTATATACAGCGTTATACTGGAGTGATAGTGCTTGTGATATTGTAACGAACGACTGAATCGCGATGATTCGGATAGGCGTGATACCACAACGAATTGAAGGTATATTGATAACGAAAGACTAGGGTCAGAAGACGATCCCCAAAAGAAAGACTGAAGTGAGCGACAAGAAGCACGAAAGAACGGAGGGGGATCAAGAATCAACGACCCAGAAAACACGCAACGGAATCACGGCGGCCTCGAAGAAGAAGAAGAGGAAGAAAGGAAGAGAAAGGGAAAACGGCGCGACGGCCAGGAAATACCACCTGCCTAGTCTCTACTCTAACGACAGTCCCAGCAGCTCAGGCCAACTCAGGGCAGCTCCCCGCCAAGTTTTCTGCTCCCAAGGCCGAACCATCTCAAGGCTATTGAGCCGATCCTTTCCGCTTTGGGACACCTCGCCGGGGGTGCTGTTCAGGGGTCGCGCCAATCAACGCCCCCAACGCCCCGGGGGTTCATGAGGTGAGACCCACCCGAGCTCCCGCCATTGGTGGACAGACGGTGCAGGGTTCGTCTCCTTTTGCCGTCCTGCAGGTGGTTACACCGTACTATACCTCTTGGAGCTGTTAAGTGTAACCTTCTCCCTCCATCTGTTTATTGATTATCAAATTTAAACCTGAGACTCGAGTCAAGGTAGCTTCAATAATCCGCACGGGATGCCCATCATTCAGCCACGATCGGCAGTGTCCTTGTCAGGTGTCAATTATTCTCTTGATTATCTCCTAGGATCCACTGCAGTTTGCTGCTCGGGTCGTACAAGAACTAGAGAATAGGGGCAATTGGCAAATCTCCAATAGTGGGCTTAGACGACCAAACTCTGTTTGCCTAATGCCTAGACAAGACCCAAGGCGCTCGGTATCTTGGGGAGGAACTGCCGAGACGGGTTTACTGCTTGGGGCTTAGTCGGTCGTAGACCACCGACCGGCTGAGTCGCGGTCTATACTTCGTTGCTGGTGCAATATAACTCCTGTACGGAGTACAAGCCAATTTATGGATGCCTGGGGTGTATGCGGTCATGCACTATAAAAAGATTGTCGGTGGCTTATACCTGAGGGACTCGAAAGTCGAAACCCAGAAAACAAAGAAGTAGAAAATCTTACAGGGCATAACTGTTTTACGGCTGACGAGACTCGGTGCTAACTGCCTGCCCTGCCAAGGCCCTCCTGTTGGCTGTCAAAATCCTTCCACCCCTCAAATCCTCCTCCTCCGGCCAATCCTTCCCGCCAACCCCAAGCGACGCAATAGTGCTGCGCTAGCAGATTCCACTCCTCCATCTCGTCCAACATCTCCAGCCCCGCCACCCGTTCCTTCTCCATCTCGTCTACCCACCGCTCCCAGATGAAATGCACGTCCCCTGCTGCCTGCCCGTGCGCGAACCCCTGGTCGCGCAGCCGTTGTCGCTGCGATTCTAACGTCGCGTACTGGTGCAGCGTCTGCAGCTGAATGCCGCGCGTCGCCAGGTTGGAGACCATCGTGCGTCCGAAGGCGTCGTGCGGTCGGATTGGCTCGTACAATATTAGACCAAGGGGCGCAGCGCCGTCCTGGTTACCTGTTGCTGCCGGGAACAGCGTCTGCGTGAAGAAGTCGACTACGTCTGCGGCTTCGCGCGGTGTGAGGTAAATGAGGCAGCATTCGGAGATGAGGAGCGTGGGAATTGTAGGGTCAACGTCGCGTAGCAAGGTCCGTGGATCGTCGATGCCATTATCCCCGCGGCCCTCCTCCCCTAGTGGGTTTGTGGTTGTGGTTGTGGTTTGTTCCGACTTCGTCTGGGGCTTCAGCCACCGTAAATCCAACGCATGCAAATGATACGTCTCCGTATGCAGCGCATCCCCGCCTTCCGAGATCTCGACCTTCGCATTTTCCGGCGCCGACCGCCCGATTATTCCCAACGCGCGCTGAAGCTGCGGCGCCGCGCGAATCAACCGGATCTTGGCCGCCGTGTTGACGGCGAAGTCGATCTCGTGATAGATCAAGGCCGGATGAGAGGGTAGGAGCCGAAAGGCGCGTGTGTCGGAGCCGGCTCCGAGCGAAATGATTTGTTTTTTGCTTTTCGGGTGAGGGGAAGAGGGTTGGGTGAGGAATCGGTGGACGAGTTGGTCGATCGCGGCGGTGCGGACGTAGGTGCCTGTCGGGTTATGGCGTTAGTTGGGTGCAACGGTCAATGGCATGGGACGGGATGAGAAAGGTAAATGAGTCACCTCTGTTAATAATGGGCAGTCGTCGTGTCTCTAAATCGGGCGGTGTTAATGCCCTGGCAAACGGATCTTCGAGGTATCCCAATCCCACGGCGCTCAGCCGGGAGACGCTGGCGTCATGGTCGGTGCCCTGAACCACTCGATCTTTGCTCCCGCGAGAAGGAGGGCCGCCACCGAGACCGCCTCGGCCGCGTGAACGACCCCGTCCGCCGCCTCGCCGGAGAGTGTTGAGGTTGGGGATCTGCGAGGCCGACATGTTTGCGAGAGGAAGCTCCTAGAAATGGAGAGACGCGGCGGGATGATTGCTGGACGGGTGGGGTCACGTTACCCCACCTGTCGGTTTGGATGGATTGCGTCAGTTTGCATGCTTTGTTTCATTCCTCGTTATGCTGTGCTGTATGCTATACTATACACGCGCTATCTATCTATTGCCACCCTTTATATCGCTCTATACATAGACAAAGTTGTTCCGGCACAGCGGACACGTACTCTGGTTGCTGCTCTTGAACCATCGGAACAGACACACCGAGTGGAACGTGTTCTTGCAGGTCGCGCATCGCTTGTTCGGCGTCTGCATGTCCGTTGAAATCACCGAGTAGCAGATTGCACACTCGCTCTGTCCCTTCAATGCGCCCTGCACGTTCTTGCGGAACGCCAACAGCCCATCCACGAGGCTGCCGTTGGCAAACATAATCACTCCCTGGATCGTTAGAAGCCAGTTCTTCCACTTCTTCTCGTCGACCAGCACCCGGCTGCGACCCACGACCACGGCGGGCTGCAGGGGGTAAGCCGGAGGAAGCGAGATAGACAAGGAGACAGGAGGCGACTCTTCGTCGACCGGAATGCTGGCAATGATCTCGGCCGTCTTCGGAGAAACTTTCACCGCCAATGCGCGCTCTTCGTTGGGATCCTGCGTCGACATCCAGTCCGTGATGCCTTGAAGTGCATCTATGATAACTAGGGGCGAGACCTGTCGGGCTAAGTTAGCTTGCGCATACTAGGGTTACAATGCAAACACCGTGCGGCTTACATGTTTCTCGGTCCACGCCTCCACTGGCCCCTTGATGCGCTTCTTCGTGTCAATCCACCAATTCTTGGTCATATTAGCCACGTGCCTCAGACACAAGAAGTACAGATGGACGAGAAGCCACTGGGTTTCTCTCTCGTAGGTCTCCGACTGATCCAGCTCAAAGGACCGAATGTCAAACTTAGATGCGTCTATCATCTTTCCATGGGAGCCCTGGAGGAAGTCAAACATGAATTCCAGCAACGGCGCCAGCGTGTCGTTTTCCTTGATGCTAGTCACGTAGTTTTCTTGAACAGTAAGAGACTATCCCAGGGTCAGCTTCCACCGTGATTATCCCGTTCATTGGTTGTGGTCAACATACTGCATTAACAAAATGGTCAAACACCACCTTCCAGCTCAGAAGATATGACCGTATATCCGCCCAAGTCCGGTCATCGTCATAGGCAAGGTTGACGGATGCCATCGTGGGAGCTTCGAGTAGCAGAGACATGAGTTCGTCGGGGAGTCTGACGGCCGTCTTGGATAACGCCACGTCAAAGGAAATCTGTTCTTGAACGCTCGGGATATACCGGTGGAGGATGTTGTAGGCAGCCCGCTGGACGGTGACACTATGCGCGGTCAAAAGAGGGAAAACTTTGCTCACATCCTCAAGACTGTCGGTAGGAATGACATTGAGCAGGCGGCGCAGGCAGTCGACGGCGACATCGCGAGGTTGGTAGAAAGTGGTCGAAGAGTCTAGTCCGTCAGATGTATGCCTTGCGTATGGAGTACCGTAGCAGCTTACCAAATTTGTGCAGCGTCGAAGTCAATCGGTTAAATAACACTGTCTTGCGACCCGCCCAAGCATCCTTCGCGTCATCATTACTCTCTTCGTCATCCACAATTGACTTCAAAGAAGCGAGAAGTCGGAAAGAGGCCAAGAGTAACGGCAATGCCTCATCGCCACCACTGGTGTCTTGCCAAAATGTGCTGAGAACATCCATGCTTTCCTCCCAGTGAGAACCATACATTTCGTGAATGCAGGGTAAGACGTATGTCAAACTCTGCAAAATTTCAGCCTTGACGCTCAGAGGCGCACTTTCGGGCCGAAGACACTGGATGAGATGCTTGAGGAGGAACATCAATCTCTGCGTCGGAATGGATGCAGCTACACTCTTATCACCTGCCAGGAGAAGGTTGAGCAGCGACAACTTCCGCAGGCCTGCTCATTGCACCATTAGCGGTTATATCACAATAAAGTTTGGAAAACTTACCGTCCTTCTTCTCGTCTTCAGGCTTTAGTCCTGTAGAGTCCGCAACGAGTTCGTTACAGAGTCGTGTTCCGGCCGGCGTAGAGAGAATCGACTGACGTAAGAGAGCCACCCATGATGCAGTACGCACAGCGTTGGCTGTCCGAACACTTTTACATAGTTCTGTAAGTTCCTCTGGAGTCTTGGATTTATTTGACGAGTCCACACTGCCCATAATTTTTACAAAAGATTCTCCGACCCGGTAATCCGATGGCGAAGTACCTTGAAGCCCTTCAAGCTTCCGTTCCCAGAAAGAGGTGATCGTTGTGGCAAGAGTATCTTTAGAGTGGACCCATCCGCTGATGACTTTTCGACCATCATTGACGACCTCCATGTACTCCTCTCGCTGCTCGGGAAGCGTAAGTCCCGTTATGCCGTTGGAGTTTTCAATACTGAGATCGTCATCGACTAATTGTACTGCAAGAGGGAGATTGTGGAAAAGGGTTTCAAGCTCATCCGTGCCGAGATGTCCGGCAAGGTCAAATAAGGAGAGAACTTTGGTGGTGTAATAGGCCAGTCGGAATGCGGACGAACAGTGGCTCGAGTCGCGCGGGACAGCTTCATACCGCTCCTTGAAATCAACGGCCAGTTGCCGGTTAACGAGATGCACCGTGCCACCAAGAGGACTAGTGATAGCAGTCGATGGCCGAGGAGGGAGCTCAAGGAAGGGACCAAGAGCATTCTCCCAGGTCTGGCGTCCTGGCAGGATGTCCTTTGCCACGGAGCCAACGTCCTCGGGTTTAGTACTGTGCAGTAGCTCCTCCGCTATGCTCAAGAGAGATTCGATCCTTTAACAGTCAGTAACGTCGCATTTAGACCTGCCACGGCAATACTTACGAAAGCGACTCAGCATTGACAAATTCAAAGTTGTACTGGAGAATCTCAACGCTTGACCGAGCGCTTGTTTCGCCGACCACTGTTTTTTTCAACGTCTTGATCAAAGATTCTGAAACATCCGCAACTTCTTCCGACGGCGATTCAGCGAGGAAGTGCAGTTTTCCGGTCAATCTGGAGCCGTGCGAGCCACTCTGGAAGCCCCGAATGGCAGTCGGGACGGAGTTGGCAATTTGGGAGAGACCGTGAAGTGTATCCAAAGCCTTATTCTCATCCGAAAGGGCATCGATGAGCGATAAAAACATTGAATCCGTAAGCTCTCCATGGGAAGACTGGTTCTGGAGAACGGCGATAACAATGGACCAATGCAGGCTGCTACCCTTACAGGCTTGGTCTAGGGCTCGCATGATCAATGAACCAAGCACACTTTTCCCGTCCACCTCTTTGAAATTGAGGGTGGAAAGTAATTTCTGAACAGCATGTGCATTCGACGACTCCGGTTCTGACTTCGCCACTTGTTCAATGATCCTACCAAAGCTCTCGCCAAAGCCGTCCCAAGACCGACAAGTCAAGATTATCGAAATCAGACGATCAGCAGATGGCGACGACAGAAGCTCCGGGGCGTCATTCTTGACGAATTCTACCAAAGCCTGAGATCGCTGAGCGATCTGCGCAACGTTATTGACCATGCCTTCAACCACCGCGGCCGCTCCGTAAGGCTTGCCGTTGCGAGTCTGAAGGACCTGGATGCAGTTTTCAAGTAACGGCGAATTCGTCCTCTCGAATATACCAAGCATTTGAGTCTCACCATCCGTTCCGGCGACCCGCGAAAGCACCAGCGCCTCTAGAACTAGAAGGCGTTCAGCCTGAGAACATACTTCGTCCTGCGACAATTTAAAGTCCTTCGATTGCTCCGGGGAAGATAGTTTGACGGCCTCAAGTAGACCATCTGATAGTTCAGTCCACACCCTCTCCACTTCACTTGCATGGCCGTGAGCCAGTAGTCCTTCGAGATAATCAATGGTGATGTTCTTAGCGGGCAAAATTGGGAGTGACCACTTCGACCGATCTGGCGCAGGCTTGACGTATTGCGCTAATAGAGGGGAGAATCGTTCTTGCAGGAACTTAGTTTTCTCACCGGCAGACAGTTGCTCTACAAGCCACATCCCAGTATCAACGTAAGCCTTCCAGGCAACGGCGTGGTTTTGTCGAGGCTCGTCCCTCGAAGTTAGCCCTTCTTGGAATGCTTCGGTTAAGGCGATTGCCGTTGTAAGCCCAATCTGCGATTCACCGTTTGCCAATGTCTGCACCGGAATTATCAGAAGTAGCTGGTGTAGGTTTGGCCAGAAGGAGCCTGCGCCGCCCTGGGAACCCTTTTGCATGTATTGAAGCAACCTCTTCGTTGCAGAAGATTTACCGGAATAATCGTCCGTCCATAATTGAGGCCTTGCAGATGTGGCCTGGAATAGAGATTCGGACAAGTCTGAGGACGATCCTAATTGAGAGGCGTGTAGTGATTTGCCAATCAAGGCTGTGCTAACGAGTTTCCAATCGAGTTCTTCGGGCTCCTTGGCCACTGCCGAGCGCACAAGCGTATAAATGGACCTGCGGACGAAGGGGTCATCATGGTAGCATAGAGCCCATAACGATTTGCTTGTAAGGAGGTTTTGTATAGTTGGAAGGTCCTTTTCAAGTTCTTCGTGGGTTGAGTTGCCTGAGTTTATGGTGAGAAAAGACAGAACGAGAAAGGAAGAGAAAGCGCTTGACGCTATACAATGAGTGGCCATACCTATGATTCGATTAAAAAGTAGAATTGCAGTTCCTACCACGCGCGCATACTTCGCTTCCGCGTCGTCGGGCTTGACGGTGCGCTCGTCGCTCAGAGTTTGAGGAGTTTGTTGAAGAATGACATCGTCTACAAAATCCAGGATGGAGGTCTGATAGACCTTCCACACGCCTTTTCGCTTTTCATCCGTGGAGAAAACTCGCGTGAAGGATTCTAGAGCAGAGCGATGGACGGGCTTGTCATTATCATACAGGCCTGCAAGCCATGCGCCGACTACTTTGGGTAAAAATCGGGCGATTCTTTTCCCTACCAGCGATGAAACCGATCCTTGAATAGTATACGCCGTTTGCCTCACTCTACGAGACAGATCGATCGATGCCCGCGGGTAGATTTTTACCTGTTCACACCGTAAGTTGGGTTCTTGTCATTACTCCATCCTATACAATCCACCATAGTCGCTTACCCAGGCTTCCAGGAATCCATCATCGAGAGTTCCACCGCTGCTTTCTACACCCGAAACGAAATTCTTCAGCTCGTCTAATGCTCGCGTCCTCGTGACCTCGTCCTTTTTCAGGAAATTCTTGAACGCGATTGCCAATTGTGACTCCGATATGCGCGACAAGTCCGGAGGCTCGGCCACGTAGGTCAGGGAAGAAGGCTCTCTTCCCTGGGTCGAAAAGGCTCCTGAAAATCCCCCAAATGTACCAAAGGCTCCGGCCGCGGCCCGGCTACTCGACGCTTGGGACTTGAACTTTTTGCTCATAATAATGTGGGGTAAAGTGGGATGGATATATGCAATTGAGATCGAAGGAACGAGGGGCGAATTTCACAGGAATCCTCTAGAAGCGAAAGTCAATAATCCGTTGGACAGAGTTCAGACAGAGAAGCGACACAGGAGGGAGGGTCGTTCATCCCAGAATGCCGGTCGAGGACGAGAAGATGTCGCAGTGAAGAAGGATGACGGCGGGCAATCGGCGTCTCTATCGGGACGGTCACGTGGGCTGGTGTCATCGATCGCCCGAACAGGAAAAGGCGCGGGTCTCTTTGACCTTTGGAAAGTCCGGAAGGTGAGAGCTTCTGCTGCTTCTGCTGCCCCGTCCAGAGCATCGTGCTGGCCCGTCACAATGAAGTTCTTCATTGAGTAAGTCTTTGTTCCCTCACCTGCAGCTCATGCACAGCTCTGACCGTTTCTTTCTCTCTTCTCTCTCTCGCCAGTGACCTGCCCGTCCTCTTCCCGTACCCTCGTATATATCCCGAGCAATATGCCTACATGTGCGACCTCAAAAAGACCCTCGATGCCGGGGGCAACTGTGTCCTCGAGATGCCTTCGGGTACCGGGAAAACAGTATCGCTGCTGTCGTTAATTATCGCCTACCAATTACATTATCCGGAACACCGCAAACTCATATACTGCTCTCGTACAATGTCGGAGATCGAAAAAGCGTTGGCCGAGTTGAAAGCGTTGATGAAGTTTCGGACGGACCAACTTGGATACACGGAGGACTTCCGGGCGCTCGGTCTGACCAGTCGAAAGAATCTGTGCCTGCATCCGTCCGTCAAAAGGGAGAAAAGCGGCACAGTCGTCGATGCGAGGTGTCGGAGCTTAACGGCGGGATTTGTCAAGGAAAAGAAAGAGCGCGGTGAGGATGTCGAGCTGTGCACGTATCATGAGGTATGGATAAGGAGCTCGTGCTCCATGGAACTAGAGACTAATGCGTCAAATAGAACCTGGATCTACTCGAGCCGCATAACCTCATCCCTCCCGGCGTTTTCACTCTCGACGGTCTACTCAAATACGGCGAGGAGCACAAGCAATGTCCCTACTTTTCGGCACGACGGATGGTGAATACCCTCAAGCCTCACTGTTTACTAAGCTCCGGTCATACTAACCTGCTTCATGTAGATGCCATTTTGCAACGTCATCATATACTCATACCACTACCTATTGGATCCGAAAATTGCGGAGCGGGTATCGAAGGAATTCTCAAAGGACTGTATAGTGGTCTTCGACGAAGCACACAATATCGACAACGTATGCATTGAATCCCTCAGTATCGACATCACGGAAGATTCGTTGCGCAAGGCCACAAGGGGAGCAAACAACTTGGAACGGAAAATCCACGAGATGAAGAGCTCGGATGCCGAAAAGCTGCAGAACGAATATTCCAAGCTTGTCGAAGGATTAAGGGAGGCAGAACAGGCGCGAGAAGAGGAGCAGTTCATTTCGAACCCCGTCCTTCCGGATGACCTGCTGAAGGAAGCCGTGCCGGGCAACATCCGTCGTGCAGAGCATTTTGTCACCTTCCTCAAACGATTCATCGAATACCTCAAGACCCGAATGAAAGTCACCCATACCATTTCCGAAACGCCCCCTTCGTTCTTGACCCACGTAAAGGACTTGACGTTTATCGAACGAAAACCCCTTCGCTTCTGCGCCGAACGACTTACATCCCTCGTACGAACGCTAGAACTTATTAATATTGAAGACTACCAGCCCCTTCAAGAGGTGGCGACATTCGCGACTCTGGTCGCAACTTACGACAAAGGGTTCCTTCTGATTCTTGAGCCGTTCGAGTCAGAGGCGGCCACCGTGCCGAACCCCATCCTACATTTCACCTGTCTTGATGCTGCGATTGCCATCAAACCCGTCTTTGACAGGTTCAGCTCCGTTATCATCACTTCGGGAACTCTGTCGCCCCTGGAGATGTATCCCAAGATGCTGGACTTCCCCACCGTCATGCAAGAATCGTACAGTATGACACTTGCACGTCGGTCTTTCCTCCCCATGATTGTGACGCGAGGATCCGATCAAGCGCAGGTCTCTTCGGGATTCCAGATTCGAAATGACCCCGGTGTCGTCCGCAACTATGGAAACATTGTCCTCGACTTCGCCCGCATCACCCCCGATGGTGTCGTCGTTTTCTTCCCCTCCTATCTGTACATGGAGTCCATCATTAGCATGTGGCAAGGCATGGGTATCCTGGACTCGATATGGAACTACAAATTAATTCTGGTCGAAACCCCTGATGCGCAGGAATCTTCCCTCGCCCTGGAGACGTACCGAACCGCCTGCTGCAACGGACGAGGCGCTATCCTTTTCTGTGTCGCACGAGGCAAAGTATCCGAAGGGATCGATTTCGACCACCACTACGGGCGCGCTGTGCTGTGCATCGGCGTTCCCTTCCAGTACACCGAATCCCGCATCCTGAAGGCCCGTCTCGAGTTCCTCCGCGAGAATTACCGCATCCGCGAAAACGACTTCCTGTCCTTTGACGCCATGCGTCACGCCGCCCAATGCCTAGGTCGTGTCCTCCGTGGCAAAGACGATTACGGAGTCATGGTCCTCGCCGACCGACGATTCCAGAAAAAGCGCAACCAACTCCCCAAGTGGATCAGTCAAGCCATGTTGGAAAGCGAAACGAATCTCAGCACCGACATGGCGGTCGCCACGGCCAAGAACTTCCTGCGCACCATGGCCCAGCCTTTCAAGGCTAAGGACCAGGAGGGTATCTCCACGTGGAGCCTCGCTGATCTGGAAAAGCATCGCGAGAAGCAGATGCAGGAAGAAGACCGGGTCCGGCGCGAAGAGCTGGCCAACGGTAATGGCGCGAACGGCGTCTATCGCAGTGGCGTGCCTGATGATGCGGATGAATTTGACGACAATATTGACGAAGACCTCATGATGCTGGATGCGCAGTGAAAACACCAACTTAATATTACTATACTTCCCCTTGTTAAATTAGATTTGCTGCTTTTTGGCTAATTTCTGTGTTCTGCGATCTCTGTATCTGCTTTTCACTTACTGGAATAAGTCTGTCCAACATGATGATACCACGGTGGTTCTATATGGTGTTTTTTATATAAAAGAAAATTCTGACTCGAATGTGATTCTACTCTACTGCAAGAAAAACCTTGAGGGATCCAAAACGAAATAAACTAATTTTGTTCTGCTTGTAGTATAGTATGGAAATGCTATCTAGAGATAAGAAAACAAAACAAGGCTTTTTCTTAATTCCGCTGAGACTGAACTCCAGAGGTCATTGGACACATCAAAATCACACAAAAGAAAATGCATAGATAAATACACACATACACATCAATCACTCACTCACTCACTCAAGCTGACGAACATATACAACAAAAAGAAAAGGATAATAGAAAATGATACAGGCAGGCTACAGCAACCCACATAACGCACTTATCCACACCGACCTTAGGGATTAAAGGATTAAGGTGCTTTAAGCCACAGGAGCAAGGACGTCGAAAGCACCGGTTCCCACGATTCCAGGACGACCAGCAACGATACGACTACTGGGACTCTTCAGGTTATCAAAGTCTCTCTCGATGACGGCCTCCTTGAGATAGCCGACGGTGGTTTCGAAACTCATCTTGGACAGAGGCGAAGAGCTGTCCTTGACCAGGCCGTTACGGTTGAAACCGCGGAAGCTACCGGACTGGGTCATCACATCACCGATCAGGTTCAGGTGACGGTTGTCAACGGAGATACTGTGACCCTCGAAGACCTCGGACATCTCGCGGACGATGGTGGCACGAGCAGCCTCGACACCGTACAGGGCCAGCATGTGGTAGATCGAGTTGGTGTAGAGAGAGTGCGGCTTGATGTAGTCCTGGTAATCGCGCATGGCGAGCAAGTTGACACCGTCGGTGATGACGGTGGCGGGCTCACCCTTGATCGGATCGGCATCGACATACGTGCAGTTGGCGAGGCCGGGGATATTCTGGATGACAGCGCTGTGGGCGGCCTCCTCGACCAGAGGCAGGATCAGAAGCTTGGGAGTCGCAATGTCGTATTGCAGCTGGACGGTACACGAGTTGCCCTTCTTGGGGCTGAACTTGAACTTGGTGACTTCCGCGAACCGGCCCCGGATATCGTCTTCCCGCAGTTTGCTGTCCTTTGCCTCCTCGTCCTCCGAGTCGGAGTCGTCGGAGTCGTCGGCATCGGCCATCTCAACATCACCCGTCTTAGCCTTGGTCGCACCGCTGCCCTCGTCCTCATCCTCGCTGTCCTCCTGGTCGTCGAGCCGTCGGATCATGTCAACTTCCTCGTCCTCAGGGCCCTCGTAAGAGATCTGGTTCGAGCGGTTCTGTGAACCCTTGGAGCGCTTGGCATCGTCTCCGTCCTCTTCGTCGTCATCATCTGCGTCAACCTCCGCATCGGCGACACCAGAGGCCTCCTGGACGGTACCGACGGAGGCACCAATCTCAGGCTGGGCGGTCGAGTAGTTCTTCACCGTCTTCTCATCAACCCGCTTCTTGAGGGCGGCTCGGGTGAGTCGCACAAGCTTGGGGATGAACTTGTTCTGCAGCGTGTTTTGGATGTCCTTAGTCTTGATAGCATACTCCGCAGTATACTCCTCTGCCGGGAAGAATGTAACTTCGACGTCGTAGACCTTCGCCTTCGTGCTGCCGGTTGAGATTTTCTCCGACACGGTCACCTTGTCAACAACCTCCGCGATACTGAGCTTGCTGATTGCCTTGGCAAACCTTTCGGAGTGCTCCTTGGACATTTCCTCGTTCATAACCAGGGTCATGGTCGGGGTCATGATGTGGGGGCTAGCAGTCATGACGATTTCACGTAGTCGAGGAATACCCAGCGTCACGTTCTTTGCCGAGTGACCAGCCAGATGGAAAGTGTTCAGAGTCATCTGAGTCGAAGGTTCTCCAATAGATTGACCAGCCATGATTCCGACCGCCTCACCAGGGTCGATGACGGATTTCAAATACTTCATGTTCATCAAAGTATTGAATGACTTCTTACTGATAATTCCATTCTTACCGATGAGTCCACTGGTGGTGGTCTTCTTCTTGTCCTTCAAGAGATCGCGGGGATTGGTATCCTCGTACTGTCAAGGCCTTGGTTAGTCGCGTGTGCGTTGGGACGAGATATATCATTCGTTCACATACCTTCTTGAGCGCTTGCGAGAAGAATTCTGACGTACTGCCCAGGTTACCACCGGGGTGATAGAGAGAGAGTACCGGGTCCTTGGCGTCAA
The DNA here is from genome assembly GCA_023627535.1 of Aspergillus sp. S1802E. Classification (NCBI taxonomy): domain Eukaryota; kingdom Fungi; phylum Ascomycota; class Eurotiomycetes; order Eurotiales; family Aspergillaceae; genus Aspergillus; species Aspergillus sp. S1802E. The sequence goes on from JAMAHN010000015.1 coordinate 390,214, forward strand.
TTCCGTTTTTGCGCACAGCCTTCATGGCATCCTTGTGCCAGTTGGTGACTTCATCCTTCGCCAGGTTCTGGAAGTCGCTGGTCAGGTTGACTTGAGACATGATGGACTTGTAGTTCGATGCCAAGAAATCGAAATTCTTAAGATGAACCTGCTTCGTGATATCCAGACCGTCCTCACCGTACAGGAACTGCACGATGGATCCATCGGATCCTTCTCGGACAGAGGTGTCATATTCGGCCCTCAAGCCTTCCATACCCTTGATCAAGCAACGCTGCAAGTAACCAGATCTAGAGGTCTTGACGGCGGTATCGATAAGACCCTCACGACCGGCCATGGCGTGGAAGTAGTACTCTTGGGGCTTGATACCAGTCAAGAAACGACCGCAAACATAACCACCAGCCATAGGGTTCGTGTCGAAAGCCCTGAACGACGGCAGGGTCTTACCACTGATCATGACAGGAACACGGCGACCTTCCAAAACCTGTTGACCCAGGTTGCAAGAAATCAGGTTCGCGTTAACACCGGAACCCTTGGCACCAGAAATGGTCATCGACTGCATCTGGTTCCACGGGAAAGGCTTCGCCAATCCGCCCGGAAGGCAGGACTTGGTGATCTCGGTAGACAGCGTAGCGGTGCGAGCGTTCGAAACGCTATCCAAACCAGCCTGTTTCTCTTCGTCTCGAAGCACTTCCTCCAAACGTCGTCGCAATTCAGCGTCCTCATCGGGTACGTTAGCGTTGTCGAGAGTCACGTACTTCAGCGCAACTTCGCGACCAATTCCATCAGCCTTCTTGAGAACCTCCTTACGAGTGCGATCACCTTCCTTAGTCAGACGAAGATCGTCGATACCGCAAGTGAATGCTCGCATGTTCAGGAATCTCGTCAGAAGACGTCCAAGAATACCAATCAGTCTTCCTGCGATAGTGTGACCGTAGATTTCGTGAATAGAGTCAATGAGACCGCCAGCGGTAGGTCCAAGCTGTTTCTTGTCGAGAATACCGCAGAGGAACTCGCCGTCATCGAAGATGACGTTTCCTTCTTCATTGCCTTCGCCCCATCGGTCACCGGGCGTCGAGGACTTACTCGTCATGTTCAGACCAGCTCTTCCCGGGGGCATGATGTTCTTGAGAATGGTTGTGATGATCTGCTTTCCTGTCCAAAGGGGCTTCGGGCGAATGATGGTCGGGTCAACCAACTGGATGCGCTCCGTGATGGTATGAGAGTTCTCCGGTCTCAAACAATTATAGAGCAGTTGGTGGTAATCATCCTCATCAAAGAAGCTATCTCGGCAAGTGAACCACGTTCCCATCGAGATATGATCCTGGATCAAACCACGCAGGGGTTTTCCAGACGTCGCAACAAGGTACTGGTGGTCCGCGTCCGCAAGCATCATAGCCTCTGACCGAGCAAGCTCGTTCTGCGGGAAATGCATGTTCATCTCATCACCATCGAAATCAGCGTTGTAGGTGTTACAGTTTGCGTAGTGCATGCGAATGACCTTCTCGTTGGGGAGCACACGCGCTTTGTGACCCATGATAGAGGGCTTATGGAGCGTGGGCTGACGGTTCATCAGGACAACGTCGCCGGTGGTCAGATGGCGGTAGACCTTCTTGTTGCGATTTCCCTTGATGCGCCAGTTCGACGGTGCCAACAGCTGGTTGGCCAGCGCGGTTCGCTCATCCAAACTCTTGAACTTGAGGTTCGTGACCTGTCCCACCTCGTTCTCGATTGCCATAGCACCGGGGTATTTGTCGGGGCCGTTGATAACTGCCTGCTTCATCTCCCAGAAGTTGTGGTTTGTCACCGGTTCTGGGTAGGTCAGCTTCTTCGCGAAGACCAGCGGCACACCGATCTCATTAGTTTCGATATTAGGATCAGGAGAGATAACACTTCGGGCAGCAAAGTTGACACGCTTTCCCATCATGTTCTTTCGGAACAAACCCTCCTTCTTTTCCAAAATTTGTTTGATACCGTTCGGAGCCGCGGCGGCTGCCGCTCCCGAAAGTCCGCTTCTATCACGGTCAATCAGACCGTTGACCGTATCCTGAAGCTGCACGATGGCAGCAAGCAGATCACGGTAGTCGCGCACACGAAATGAAGAGTTGGCGCTCGATGTCTGTCGCTCCTTGCTGATCTGGTTGATGAAGTCGCAGTGCTTCAAGATTTGTCCGAAAGGTTGGTTCTGCTGGGCCTCCATGATCTCGCCGGGTCCCTGAGGAGCAGCCGGGCGATACTTGTTTGGCGGCACCAATAGGTTCTTGATGAAGAACATGTCTGCGCTGACTTGCGATTCTTTCTTCGATAGAGGTCGAGAGTTATAAAGAAGACTAAGAATTTCCGCCTCTTTCTCGAAGAGCAGGGTGATCGCAGCATGGACCTCGGGGGAGGGCATGTATTGCCCACCATCACCGGCCTGTCTCTTGCTTTCATCCTCGGAGATGACGGCATTCCCACGAGCAACTTCTTCCTCTGCTCCATGAGTCTCCGAAATAACGCTGACATTATCCGAGGTACCGTTCGCGAGAGCCTGCTTCTCTTTCAAGTTGGACTTTTTGGCTTGTTGAACGAGGACAAGGGAGTTTGGCGCCTGGAATCCACCCTGTACCATAGCAAGTCTCATCTTCTCGGGCAAGGCTTTTCGGAAGATTTTCGAGTACCGATCTCTTCGGAATCCTGGAGATACTCTTGACTGTGTGTCAATAACTGCTGACAAGCCTGAAAAAAATCATGCGGGGTGCTCGGGCTGTCGCAATACATACCCTTTACAAGTGGCACACTTCTTAATGCTGACAACATCTCTAAAGAACTCCTTGACCAAGGTACGTCTCTCTTCTGAAGCAATGGGATTCTTGATTCCAGCCATGAGGTTGGCCAGTTTACCCGCGGCCTTGGCCTCCCGAATGGCTTTTTGAACGTAGTTGTTTCTTTTCGCGATCAGATCATCCTCATCTTCATCCTCGCTGCTGGAACCGTCGTCATCCTTTCCCTGCTTCTTGTCTTTCTTTTTGCCCAAAGAGTCGATAACAGCTGCTTCGTCAACCAATCCATGTTGCAGCAGTCGCAATTTGCAGGTGTAGACATTAAGTTGGGTTCGGGGCATTTGGAAGCGATGGCAGTAAGCACATTGCGCTCGAAGTAGACGATACAATTGGTCGAAATGCGTAACATTGTAAACATGGACCGGAAGCTCAATATGTCCAGGGTGACCGGTACAGGACCACGAGTTCAAGCGACAAGTCGTACAGCTACATCCGGTCAGTTTTTTTCAACCTGCTTGATAGAAAGATCAAGCCACTCCAAGAATTCTCCGAAAAGAAAAGACTATGATAACTTACACATGATCACCCCACGCTCCCATGGCCGGATCATACAATCCACCAGGAACCGGATTGTTGAAGGAATCCAACGTCGGCGTATTGTGGATTCGCTTTACAGAGATAGCTTTGATGTCCGCATCGTTGTAGACCCCAAAGTCAACCCCCGAGATGGCGGAGGCCACAGGACGTGCGAAGGTCGCCATGATTTCCTGCAGCTCCTTGAGCGACGAGCGACGAGCGACGCTTTGAACTGTGGTGGTCCTTTCTGGGGCTGCTGGCCTTGGAGAAGAAACGGCGGGATTCGACGGTCTCGACGCTGCGAAAAAAGTTCACCCAACTTTTTTTCTGCCGTGCGATGCCGCCCGTCCTGATCCACACTGGGCCGCCCCGTGATTCCCGCTGCAACTCTCATTCAGTTATTCCTCCCGCAGCTTCATCTCGGTGCCCGTTCTTGCGATCGCCCTTTGGACCCCGTCCCCTCTTGTCCTTTGCGTCAGTCCTTTGGTTCAGCCCTGCTTACATCCTATCACCAGCTGTGAGCTGCTCTGCTGGTCCCAGCGGGTGAGTGGAGTGTCTTTTTCCATCTCTCCAGAAAAATAAACCATGGACGGGTCAGGGCTGAAGCGACCTCATCCCGAGGAAGAAAACGATAATGCACAGAAAAGATCTCGCTCTAACAATGGCTCGCCACTACCGGGCCAAGGAGCGCCTGCTTCGGGAAAGGTCGACATTGAGAAAATGGTAGCCGAAGCAAAAGCAAAGGCAGAAGCCGTCCGCGCTCGACTTCAGGCCGCAAGAGGAGGATCTTCGACAGTGACGCCTTCCCCTGCGAGCGCAAGCCCGACCCCTCCAGCTGCAGCAAGCCCGGCGATGTCGAAACTGGAACAGATGAAGGCGCGAGTGGCAGCAGCCACCGGAAGAGCCAACGCTGCAGCCCAGGAACGGCCCCCGGCGCCGGCACCGATCCCTCAGCCTCCCCCGCCTCCCTTTGACGAACCTGATGATGGCCCATCACGAGCTCGAGGTGGTTTGGATGTCGGTCTGCATCCGGCACTTCTTTCGGATACGGTCGAATTTCGAGGTGGTAAGGGACGTCAATCGGCACAATCCAAACGTCGCACCGAGTCTCCTATCACGGGTGGAAGACCAGATCGCGCAGGTCTGGATCTCTCTGGACCTTCTTTGGAAGAAATTAAGAACAACCCGTACTATGATCCGAGTCTGGGGCTCAAGGCGACGATCGCCAAGCCGCGGCAAACGCGCCAGTTGCTTTTCAACCAAAAAGGCAAATACATCCAGCAGGCCGCTGCTCTGCGTCGGCAGGCGCAGCTGGAGGCCATGAAGAAGCGAATCGCGGAGAGGGCACGACAAGCGGGTATCGATGAAGACTTGGACGTTGAAAAGGCGTTCCTTGTCCCCGCCCCGCCGGCGATTGAATGGTGGGATGAAGGTTTGGTGAGCGGGGAGGACTACTCGGGTGTTGATGACGAGAAGAATCTCAAGATTGACACTCCCGACTCTATAGTGACAGTCTACGTCCAGCACCCCGTTCTTCTCGATCCTCCTCAGGACAAGCATCTATCGGAACAGAAGCCTATGTATCTCACGCCCAAAGAGCAGGCAAAGATTCGTCGGCAGCGGCGAATGGCTGATCTCAAAGAACAACAGGCGAAAATCCGTCTCGGATTGGAGCCAGCACCCCCACCAAAAGTCAAGAAGTCCAACCTTATGCGGGTTCTGGGTGAACAGGCCGTTAAGGATCCTACTGCCGTCGAAGCACGCGTGACGCGCGAAATCGCGGAGCGCCGTGCTAACCACGAGGCTGCCAATGAGGAACGTAAACTGACCAAGGAGGAGCGCCGGGACAAGCTTGCTCGGCAACAAGAGAAAGATGCCGACAAGGGTATCCACATGACGGTGTATAAGATTGACAGTCTGGCCAACGGGCGCAACCGCTTCAAGATAAGCAAGAACGCGGAGCAGAACGCTTTGACCGGGGTCTGCGTCATGCATCCTCGATTCAACCTGGTGATTGTGGAGGGGGGTGCTCACTCAATCAACAACTACAGAAAACTTATGATGAACCGCATTGACTGGACGGAGAATGCAGGGCCCAACGCTGTGCGTGAGGGTAACCGCGAAGCCGAAGTAGCCTGGCTGGCCGCCGAGGACAAGCAGACGGGTGATCTGAAGGATCTCAGTTCGAATTCCTGCAGTCTTCTGTGGGAAGGACAAGTCAAGGCCCGAGCCTTCCGCAAGTGGCTGGGTGCTCGAGTCTGCGAGACCGACTCTCAAGCCAAGGACGTCCTGGCTCGAGCCAAGATGGATAATTTCTGGGCCTTGGCGAAGAGCTCAAAGCAAGCCGAATCATGATAACACTTTTAAGATCAAATCTGCTCTCCACATCAAATCGCGTCATGTATGATAATCAATAATCTTTCATAGCATTCCAAGATGACATGTTGATATTCTATATGTAAAATCCATGACCCAAAACGCAACACGTAAACTTTTGTTTTCTAATCAAACCCATCCAAAAGAAATACCCTGCTCCGTACAAATGCAAAACCCATCCCACATAATGGCTAGGATCCAGAACCTCACCGTAAACCAAGGTATGAAGAACCAAAAGGGAAGAAAGATGAACGTATAGTATCAAGTAATTACAGTACTAGAAAGGAGGTGGCATTTGGTTATTCTGGTTGTTCTGGAGTTGTCGCAGAATATCCAATTGCGCTTTGACCTGGTCAAAGTTCATCGAAGGGTTTTGCATCTGCTGCTGACCAGGAACTTGCTGTTGTTGCTGTTGTTGCGGATACTGCTGCTGCTGCTGCTGTTGCTGTTGATGCTGCTGCAGAGCCGCAAAGAATAAGGGGTTTATGTGGGCGTTAGAAGGAATTTGCTGGTACGGGTTGGGTTGCTGGTAGGCCTGTTGGAACGGCATTTGGAAATTGAAAGGTAACATGCCCTGAGGGAAAGGCTGTTGCTGTGGCTGCTGCTGCATTTGGGGCTGGAAACCAGGGTAAGACGGCATCTGCTGAGGCATGCTGTAAACAGGCTGTTGGTTTTGTTGGTAGGCTTGAGGGTTGAAGTGAGAAGACTGGGGCTGAGCCTGGGGCTGCGACTCGGGGCCCTGCTGCTGGTGAGAGGGTTGGCGGTCATGATGCTGAGGTCTGGGGCCTCCCCGTCCACGGCCTCCTCGGCCACGGTCAGAGCCTCGGCCACGACCACGGCCACCGTAGAAGCCAGCGCCCCTGGAATGAGGGTCGTCACTCTCCACCGGCGCCTCCTGCCGGCCCATCATCTCGTGCAGATTCTTAGGGCGCGCCAGTGGCGTGTAGCCATCTTCGCCGGCATTATCATCATAGTTGAGCTCACTATGGTTAAGCTTGGAGGGACCAGGGGGTCCTCTTTTGGCCCTGGAGCCATCGCCATGTTTAGCATCCTTCTTCTCCTGGCGCTTCTGCTTCAACTTCCGCTTGTACTCGGCTTCGGCTTCGTCGTCAGAGAATTCAACCTCGTCCTCGGCAATCTCTTCATCGTGGAAGTTTGACGCGTCGCTTCCCTTCATTCCCTGGAGGGGTTGGGTGAAGACGAATGTAGATTGGCTCTCGACGTAGTAAATCGGCTTGTCCTTGGTGAGGCCGCGCGCCTCGATGGTAGCGGCGTCGGGGTATCGCACCGTATACAAAGGGTTCTCAACTCGTCCCAATGTCTCGGAAACCACGCCAGCAACGCTCCTATCCTCGAAACAAAGCAGGGAGCCTCCCTCAAGCACCTGGTATTCTCCGGTGGTGTTCGCCGAGATCAGAACGGTGTTCTCGACGATGGCCTGCACATTACCCAAGAGCACGATTTTCATATCCGGGGTGATGGTAACTTCGGGGAGGGCAGGAGCCTCCTCCAGAACCTCGTTTGCCGTTCGAATGTGACCACCCGATTTGCCTTTGCCATCTCCTTCGTCGTCGGAGCCAAGTTCGGCCTGCATCAGGATGCGCGCTTGTTCTTCGGGACTGAGAATCGGATAATCTTCGTCTTCGGATGAGCTGTCATCGGACGAATCGGAGCTGTCGGAAGAGGACTCGTAGGGGGAGGAATCAATTTCCCATTCAGGGTGCTCTTCTTCCCCCTCTTCCCCCTCGGCTTGCGCATGTTCGGTAGGGCCTGCGACGGCGGCGTTGCTGGGTTCGTTGGCGTTCTCGCCATTGGTGACAGTCTCCTCGGGCTTAGAATTCGAGGTCTCGTTCTGGTTGTGCTGTTCCCCGGTCTGTTCCACCTCCATCGCATCGTGATTTTGGGGGGCAGACTCCTTGGTCACTGCTGCGGCCGTCTCTGGCTGATCCTGCGGCATGAATGACTGGGAGGCATTCTGATCCTGTGTTGTAGTAACACTTTCGGGGTTGGGAGAACTCCGGGCAGTGTTCGACTCGCTCGTTACCGGCTGCAGGTCCTTGAGGCTATTGTTGACCAGATTCAACCCGGGGATAAGCGGTGCAGAAGTAGCCGGTACAGGTTCGCTGGGTTGGGTCGGAGCAGAGTTTTGTTGCTCATTATGGTTCACTGGCGTCCCTGTCGCCAAAGGAGTATTGTAGAAATCGCTTCCATCGTCCGCCGGCGTCAATGCGATCGGCGGCGTATCGTTCATGCAAGCTCGTTTCACAGGCGGACCTTCGTTCTGGATGTCCTGAGGGACAGGAGGTTGTTGGTCACTCATTGTCGAATTCCCAGAGTTTTTGAGAGGGCGCGACCAGACTCTAGGGCTTTGAAGAAGAAAGGAAGAAAGAAGAGAAGGGGAAGTGGATTGTTGCTTGAATGTAGAAAGCGACCGCTAACTTTTTTTTTTTTCTGCCGGAAGTGCCAAAGTTGCCGTTGCGGTCACCGGAGCAGCTTTATCGATAGTCGCGAGGTGTTCGGAGCTTCCATCTCGACTCTTCTCTCGACAAGAACTCCATACTATACTTCGACAATGGCTTCTGCCGGGAGGAACGACGAGGTTCCCCCAGTTCCCGCAGGACGGGCTGCTCCTCGCACCAAGCAACGGTAGAGACTTCTGAGAGCTCAGATTTGGCCGTCCAGCTAACACTCACCTGTCGCAGTCCCCCTCCGTCACCGTTCTACATTCCCTTAAACATCACTCTCTACGTGTGCCTCATCTCCAATGGAATCGCGGCCTTCCTTGCGCCGATCCAGGATTGCGACGAAGTGTTCAATTTCTGGGAACCCACACATTACCTCAATCATGGATACGGGTTGCAGACGTGGGAGTACTCGCCCGTCTACTCGATCCGCAGCTGGCTCTACATCACCATCCATGCCTTTGTCGGCAAGCTCGGCTCTTTTGTTGTCGGCTCTAAGAGGGCCGAATTCTATGCTATCCGAGCCTTCCTGGCCCTCTTCTGTGCTGCCTGTCAGACGAGGTTATACTCGGCCATCTGTCGGACGTTGAGCCCCCGGATCGGCCTACTCTTTCTCATGGTGATCGCATTCAGCCCGGGCATGTTCCACGCGTCGGCCTCGTTTCTTCCGTCCAGCTTCACCATGTATATGTCCATGCTCGGTCTGACGGCGTTCTTGGATTGGAGGTCCGGTCAGAAAACGGCCCAGGGCATTATGTGGTTTGGACTAGGGGCGATCGTGGGTTGGCCGTTTGCCGGAGCATTGATCGTACCTCTTCTGCTAGAGGAAATCGTCATTGGTTTTATTTCTGGGTCTTTGCGCACGGTGTTTGCCAATATTCTCAACGGAGCCTTGAGATGCCTGGCAATTTTGGTAGGCTTTTATGCGCTCGTTCTAGAATCCTACAATCCAGGCTAATCCATCCAGGCTGTGGAAATCGGCGTCGACTTCGCTTTCCTCCGAAAGTTTGCCATGGTGCCCTGGAACATCGTCGCATACAATGTCTTCGGAGGCGAGGGCCGGGGCCCGGAAATCTTTGGAACTGAGCCGTGGACGTTCTACATCCGGAACCTGTTGCTCAACTTCAACATCTGGTTTGTCTTTGCCATTTCTGCGGCGCCTCTTCTCTTTTTTCAGGCCGCCTTCCGACAGCAGACGACCAGCAAGGAGACTCTCTGGCGCACCGTCACCCTCATCACGCCGTTCTACATGTGGTTTGCGATCTTCACCCTGCAGCCGCACAAGGAAGAGCGATTCATGTATCCCGCGTACCCTTTCCTCGCGCTCAATGCATCCATCTCCTTCCACATGATTCTCTCCTACGTCGGGTCCGGCAATCCTCGAGAGCTCATGGGACGGATTCCGGCCAAGCTGAAGCTGGCAGCCGTCATGGCCGTGGTTCTGGCCGCCGTCAACGCCGGCCTGTTGCGAACCGTTGGTATGATCACCGCCTACAACGCGCCTTTGAAGGTGTTCGCCCCATTGGAGCAGCCCAGCGTTGCTCAGGCGGGCGATTCGGTATGTTTTGGCAAGGAGTGGTATCGGTTCCCATCGTCCTTTTTCTTGCCCGAGGGGATGCGCGCCAAATTCATCCGCAGCGAGTTCCGCGGGTTGCTTCCGGGCGAGTTCCCTGACGCAGCGAGTGTGTCTTCGCTACTAGAGGGAACTTCGCGGATTCCCGAGGGCATGAACGATCTTAATGAGGAGGATCTTAACAAATATGTACGCCTTGCAATTTCGTTCTACTAATATCTCAAACTAATCGGCTGCTAGGTGGACATCTCGCAATGCTCGTTCCTCGTCGACTCGTCCTTCCCCGGACAGGCAACCACGGAGCGCGAGCCCGACTACGTGCACGACAAATCGCAGTGGGAGCGACTTTCCTGCAAGGATTTCCTAGATACGTCACAGACCGGACTGCTGGGGCGACTGGTTTGGGTGCCGGATTTCCCTCTCATCCCGGATCAATTCCGCCGCCACTGGGGCCAATACTGTCTGCTCCGACGCAGAAGTCAGGATACCGCGGCCTGATAAGCCAATTTATATAAATCCATCGAATAGAATGAGGGCAGAATGTCCCTGTTTGTAGGCCCGATGCGCCCTCGCATGTCATGCTCTGGGCGGCATGCGGGGATTTCCTATTCGAGATAAGAAATCCCAGAGATAAGCTCTGCCTTTCCCCATGACTTCTGGTCGATCCTCGCATCCGACGCCTCTGCAGATCGGATGTGCATGCCTATCTGGTCCGATATCGATTCCCTGTAATCACTTAAACAGGGCCGTGGTGGAAATGGCCCTGGTAGAAAAGTATCGTGTAGTCAGTGTCAGTATTGGCTTCATCTCACGACTAGTATAGCATAACACCTTACAAACCTCCAAGCACTCTATCCAAAAAGAAGAATCATGTCCCACCTAGGCCCCCTTCACCTCCGCATCGGTCCTTATCGTATCCAAGACGTCACCGCCATTCTCGTCCTCGCGGCCCTCGGCGCCTTTCTCGTCTCACGCTTCCTTCAAAGGAAATCGGAAACATCTACTCGATCATCGACACCAGATCTTGAGCAGAAATCGCCCGAGAGAAAACCAGGACGTATGTCTACTTCCTCCCGGCACATATCCATCGCCACCTGGGTATACTGTACCATCGAACTAATCGGTCTAGAATGGATCCCTTCCGACTTCAAACGCCCTCCTGCATCGCCGTATCCAGACTGGGACGTGCACACCACCAAGCCGATCCCATACCGGCCGTTTCGATACGGGCCGTGAGTTACCACCAGACTTGCATTCTGCTATATCATGTTCTAACGAATCGCTACAGGAAGTACTTCATCACCATGGGACTCCGGAGCATGAACTGGGATGAGTGGATCGGTATACCATCCAACACCCTTGAAACATATGAAATCGGATCTAATGGATGGATATATAGAACTCGATAACCACTACCTCCGCTACCACGCCGACAAAGCCCAGCGCATTAAAGACCGGGGCTCGAAATGCTGCCGGACCGCGCCCGAGGCTATGGATGCGGCGATTGAGTTGTTGGAGGAATTGTACGTCTTCTCATATCTATACCCTTCGTCCCTATCACGCACAGATCTAGCCCTAGGTCTATCCCTCCACAACCTCCCCTACACAACTCAGCACAGCATACCTACTCTATCAAAGCATTCCCAACTAACCCATCCCTCATATGCAGAACAAACTACCTCCCCGAACGCTACCCAACCCTCTTCCACCGCACCCCCACCGGCCTCACGAACCTCATAACCCACGAAACCTTCGACATCACAACACGCCCCCTCCCAGAAGACCCCATGACGACATGCGCCCGTCTCATCCAAGACGACATCGCAATCATGATCGAACGCCCCGACGGCGACTACTACCTCCTCGCAGGCGCAATCCTCCTGGCCGGCTTCTGGCGCCTCGAAGACAAATACGGCCTGCGGCTCTCCGAAATCCACACGTCCGGCAACGTGCCAGGCTACAAAACCAAGCTCGAAAAAGGCATGACGAATTTCTTCCGCCGCCTGAAGCCTTCAGACCCGGTCGTTCGGAATAACTACTTCATCCAAGTCGACGAACACCTGCCCTGGTCTGTTAGCATCGGCGACGAAGACGGCGACGGCGTCGGGTGGAACACAGCGGAGAAGAACAAGGCGATTGAGAACCATTTCTTCAGGTCGGAGAGGCAGTCGCTACGACGGCTGCCGAGGTCAGGAGGGGTCGTGTTTACGATACGGACGTATTTCGAGCCGATTGTGGAGGTGGCCAGGGAGGATTATGTGCCTGGGAGGTTGGCGAGCGCGGTGAGGAGTTGGGGGAATGATGTTGCGGTTTATAAAGGGCGGGAGAGGTATGGGGAGGTGTTGTTGGAGTATTTGGATCGGATGCATGAGGAGCAGGTTAGGAATGGGTTGGATGTTGAGGGGGAGGAGGAGAGGAGGAAATATCCTTTTTGATCATGAGTATCGTTTTATTTGACTGATGAGGTTGTCATGGTCTTATACTAGGTAGATGCTATTATTCTTATTCGCGTTATTGTCTGTCAATTACATACATCTATCAGCCATCTCACACATACATATATCGTAAACACCCATAGGTAAATACATGATAAACGCCAATCACCCCAATCCACTATGTATACTAAACAGCAGCCGTCGACCCTCTTCTTCCCCTCTTCCGCCGAGCAAACGCCCATTCTCGCTCCTGTCGCCACGAGCACTCATCATTAAACTCGCAGATGCGGCACTTCCACGCCTCCATGACCTCGACGCCGCGCGGGTTCCGCTCGCCGCGCCACCACTCCATCTGGTCGCCCAGATACGACGTCAGAGTGGTAGGGTCGAAGAGGAATGAGCGGCTGCCAAGCTCCCGCCGGGACGAGTCCTCGGCCGGCGTGGAGGAGATGTAGCGCGCCGTGAGAAGCGGGGAGAGCACGGTCGGATAGGGCTCGAGCAGGGACGGTTGGAATTCCGACGGGATAGACGGCGCGACGGAGACGGTCGACGAGTGTGGGGGAGGGAGGAAGGTGAGGCGGAACTGCTCTATCATGAGATTCCAGAGGCTGGTGAGGTTGTTGTGAGTGAGGAGCACGCTGGTGGAGTCCTGGCTGGCGGAGAGAACGGAGCCGGTGCTGGAGCTGAAGCTGAGATCCTGCGACGGGGAGGTCCGCATGCTCGCCTCCTCTGGGGTGGGGATGACGTCGGGGCCGTATTCGGGGGACGACGGAGCGTCGAAGAACTGGTCGTTCAGGCCGCCGACTTCCGTGATGAAGGCGTCGGTGAACGCACGCTGCGCATCCAGGCCGTAGCGCGCCGCCAGAATCTCGATCGTGACGTCGTCGCTGGTGACCAACCGATTCAGCATATGATAGTACATCTGCAGCTGCAGCGACGTGGGCCGAAACGACGTGCTCTTGACGGTGGGCATCGAGCCACTGCCCCCGCGCGTCTTGATATCGGTCATGTATATGCGCGGGAGATGCACCATCTCCGCCGTCGACTGGCTCCCCATACTGAACGAGTCGTCAGACCCCTGCTCCGGCTCCTCCTCCTCTCGCAAGTTCATATCCGACAACCGCCGACCCCCCTGCGATGGCGACAGCAAATAATCCGTCAACGACATTTGATACTCCGGCAAAACGGCCCTGGAGGCCTCGACGTCCGCATAATGTTCCGCCGCGGAGTCCTCCAGCTCCGGGTCCGGACACTCATACGAGAGTTCATCAATCACGCCATTCACCAGCTGACCATCCACCACGCCCCAGACCTCCAGTTCCCGCGTGAGCCCATACTCGCGCAGCGTACGCAACCCCTGGATGACATTCCAGAGCCGCAGCGCCAGCGCATCTTCTTTCGTCGTGATCTCCACCGCGACAGTCGTGTAGATCTCATCCTCGAACGTCTTATGGATCGTGGTCCCCTTCTTCATCGCGGGCGTGCGCCGCTTCCGCCCGAACTTCGTCAGCGTATACCAATACTGCAGCTCGCACCACGCCGGCGAGATCAGATCCGTCACCGAGAAGGCCTTGTTCGGTGGCCGACGGAACCGTTCCAGCGGGGATTGAGGGCCAGGTCCGACCGATGTGTCGACATATTGATTCTCGCCCTGTCCTTGCCCTTGTCCTTGTCCTGCCTGTTGGTCTTGGTGCCGCGCCGCCTCTCGTTCGCGGTCGCGGTTCCGTCCTTCCGTGGAATCCGGATGCTCAACTAATCGCTTCGCGGATGAGATGTCAGCCCATCATGTCTCGGAAGGGACCTAATTATGAGCAAAGCAATTGGAAAGGGAAAGCGATCAGGGAATATTACCAAACGCGGCGTTCCCGTAGCCGTAGCGTGGGTTCTGAATTGGGTCTGTATTCGCCCTATCCCCTGCCCCGGACCAGACAGGAGCCGCTGTAGGTGTACCTGTAGGTCTGTTGATATTCCTCGTCTTCGCAACCTGCCACGGGGGCATCTGACGTCCCAGGACGCGAGGAACGCGCCCAGACGCCGGATCCCCATAATAGTCCTCGATATCTCCGACGACGGCAGTGATACTCGTAAAAGTCTGCTGCGAGGGCGAACGCGGAGGAATGGGCGGGGAGTAGAGGGGAGCAGTAATAGGAGTCGTGGTAGCAGCAGCAGTAGCAACTGTGGCGACGGTGGGAGACGATGATGTCGCGGGAGGGGCGACTTTGTCGAGGAGCTCGTGCAGCAACGCCTCTTCGTCCGGGGTGAAGTCGGAGCCGTAGTCGCTGCTATCGGCGTCGGGGTTTACTGCTTGCGAAGGTGATGGGCAGGACATGCCTGCAACTCTAAGGGGGGGATCATGTCATCTCATGCGCTGGGATGTGGAGAGGAAGAGAGAGGGAGAGAGTTGATGACGAAGTTGTGGTGGTCATCTTTTCGTCGGCGGTCGGATGGGCGGGTCTTCGGGTCGCTGACGTTACATTCGATCAGTTCCATTTTTATTTTGAAGGTCTCTTTATGTCTTGGCTTGATGTATTTCTATGTATATATTCATGGTCTATTCAACTCTATCTAGGGTATTGCATGTATGCTGAAAGACACGCTAATCTATGATCTATCCTGAACCCAACCCCCAAATGCCCCAATCTATGTACCTGAGGTCTTGGAAAAATAAACATAAAAAAAAGAAAGGAAGAGAGAAAGAAAGATAATGAAACTTCCTATGCCTTCATCGTAGCCCCCGACGTATCAAGTCCAACCCGCGAGACCTCAGCCTCAACCAACTCAGCTGCCTCGACCTCCCGGGCAGCCTTCTGGTTCAACCAGCTGAGATACGTCTGCCAGCCGACCGCGATAACCCCAGAGAAAATATTCCGGAACTGCGGCGGCACGTACATGAAGCTGAAGGCTGTGACGGCGGGCCACAGCTTCGCGCTGTTCGTGATGCTGACGGGGAGCGCCTTCTTCAGTCGTTCCCACGTCTCCTCCAGCGAGGCGCCGGACAGGAGAGAGTGCACACTGAAGAAGTAGGTGTTGAAGACAGGGGTGAACACGGCCTGCTGTACGACGACCTTGGTGAGGATAGAGAGGAATTTAGACGCAAAGTTGAAGTTGTGGTGGAGGAACATGAACCTTCGATGACTCAGTCAGCATGGCGCATACCTTACACAATCTTCTCCAAGCAACAAGAGGAACTTACCAGGTATACGAGGGGATACTCGATCCCGAGCCAACAACCAAGTGTCGCATGGTTCGCCACGGGTCATAGCCACCCTGGCTGGTCGCTGCATCTCCGTCCTCCTCTGATTGCGATCCCTGGCTATCTTTGTTCTGGACCGACGTATTCTGTGACGGGAAGAGAAACTGCGCGCTCAAGTCGCCACACAGGTACACGATAATCGAACTCCATAGTTGCGTAGCGTATGGTCGCCGTTCCTGAACGCGCGAGTATGACCGACCCAGTTTTCCCAAGGGACCGTCGGAGATGATCTGGCGCAGCGATCGAGGGCCCGGAACGGCGTTCGACGGGGAGAGGTTATTCTTGTCGGAAATCGGTTCTTGTTTTTGCGGCGATCCGGAGGACTGGTATCGACGCGATCGTAGACGAGAGGGAAGCGAGGATCGTGGAGAGAGGGTTGTTCGTCCTGTGAACTGGACCAGCGTGTGCCTCATTTCGCATGCGCTGCCGGTGGTAGTTGGGCCTCCGTCTTAGTAAATCAATATGGAGAATGCGTCGGGGGTGAAAAAGAAAGCAGACGCAGAAACGCTGCAGACCAGCGACGACAAGACAAGAAGGACAAAACGAGAGACAGCAGGTGATCAGATCAGGTGTGAGTAGGAGAAGGAGAATTAAAAAAGGAGAATAACGAGAGGGTGAGAGAAGAAGACCAAAAGTCGCAATCGGCGGTACTGACTCAGGCAGACAAAAGCCGAGGTCGGCGGTTTCCGGTCGGCACGAAATCAGTCGTCTTAGTCTTAACTCCGAGAAAAAGGCAGTTCAGTCATTAATAATATGATATTGTGGAGAATGCTAACTAAATATGCCGTCTATAACGATGACTGGATGCTTCCGTCCAACTCCTCCGTCTATCATGCTAGAATCAAAACAACGCAATGACACTGGGTATATCAACATGGAACAAGTCGTGTAGAAGCCAACAAGGCTAGATGCAGGTTTGACCAAATATGCCAAAAATAATAACGATATAAACAATGCAAGAAAGAACTTTTTTTTTCTCTCCATCAATCACATCTCACGTGGACACGTCGCGTGTCTAACCATCAGTGGTTGGCAGAAAGAGTCAATAGATACTAAAAATTATCCGCGATAGTAGTGCGGAGTATGGATGCGCATATGTATCGGCGAAATCGAATGAAGGATTCTATTTGAAAGATTCACGGGTGTTGACCCGGTCAATGTCGTAGGGGTTCGCGTCGTAGATCGACTTGTTGGTCTGGGAGGCGACCGTGCGGACGGTCGACGCCCTGCTGCGGGTCTGGTGGATATTGGGGAGCTCGTCAACGTGGGAGTCGGATTCGCTGTCGTCGGAAACCTCGGGGGCAGGCGCCTCCCGACGATCGTAGGCCTCTTCGTCCTTCAGCGCTTCGGTCTCGGGCTCCGGCTCGGGATCCTTCTTGAACTGCTGCAGCATCTTCCGCATAAACGCATCCGACTCGGCGGCGTACTTGCAGCGAGTTCGGATGGCCGGGCCGTACTTGTAGAACAGGAAGGGGAACGGCACGCAGGCAAGGGCCAGGAAAGCCGGGATGGACGAGGCCCAGTGGATACCCAGATCCTGGTACATGTAGGTGGTGAAAAGAGGGAAGACGGCGCCGAAGACCGAACGCAGCACGGAGTTGGCGGCCAGAACCGAGGCGGCGAAGATGGTGTAGGTGTCAATCAAGTAACTCATGATACTCAGAAACACCAACACCATACCAAATCCGAACGGGGCGCCAGCGGCAATACTGGCCATCCAGTGGATGGAGGGGTAGTTGGTCCAGGCGAACCAGAACAGACCCACGGGGATAGCAATGGACGCGATCATGCACGGCGGCAAACGAGCTTCCGGAGGAGCGAATCCGCCGTGGTTCGCTTCAGTCTTGACGTAACGCTTGTTGTCCATAATACTATAGACCACCGCAGCCATCATACCAATCATGATACCCAAGAACGGGAGACTTCCGATACCCTGGTTCCAGCCACGGTACACCTGGAACACGATGGGGTAGGCGGCGAACAGCATGTAAAGCGTGCCGTACACGATGGCCATGTACAGACTGAGCAGGAGAACGATGGGCTCCTTGAACAGCAGAACCCAGGGACGCGACAGGGCTGTCTTGAAGGCCGCCTGGAGAGTGGTCCTGCCCTGGTCGATGTCGAGCTTGCTCTTGTACACTTTACCGGTGAGCTGAGAAAGTCTTTCGGCACGACGACGCAGAAGCACCGGGGCGTAGGTCTCGGGGACCAGAAGAGAGCCGAGGATCCAGACGAAGCCGGAAAAGGCACCCAGGAAACCCATCACCCAGCGCCATCCAGCGTTCATTCCGAGGAATCCACCAATAATCGGACCCAGGACGGGGCCTGCAAAGATATCGATTAGCTTTGAAAACCAATAAAGCATTGAAAATGAGGGAACGTACCGAGGAAAGGAGCAGCCGCGAACAGACTCATGGCAACACCTCGCTCCTTAGCAGAAAACATATCGGCGATGACACCACCGGCGTTAGTGAAGGGCGAGGCACCGAAGGAACCGGCGAAGAAACGAAGGATGATCAGAGTCCAGATGTTCTGGGCACCGGCGCTGCCAGAGTTGAAGGCAGTCAAGGCCATGTAGGTACCGAAGAAGACGACCTGACGGCCGAACATTTCACTGAGGGGAGCCCAAAGCAGGGGACCTAGGAGCCATGTTAGTGATATCATCCCCGGTCAATGTTGCCAGCATTCTCAACATACCAACTGCGAAACCCAAGACGAAAAGAGAGACACCGAGAGTCGCGACCTCGCTGCCAATGCCAAACTCCTTTTCGATTTCCGCAACACCGCCCGTGTAGGCGGACGACACCAAGGCAACGGCCAGGGTTGCGATAGCCACCATCATTGTGATAAACCACTTCTTCACCGGGCTGAATTGCATGGGATTGCGGGGGTCGTCGGGGATCCAGGTGATGGAGTACGGGTCCTCCTCCGTTCCCGAGCCGGGGTATGGGTGATCGATAACATCCTGCGTCACGGCGCCCTGATCGGCGACAATGCGCCAGTATGGGATATGGCGGCTGACGGGCGCCTCGATCTTGGAGGGCCCAAGATCCTCCTTTTCGGACATGGCGAAGCGATGCGAATGACGAGGTAGATCAGAGCGTATATATAAGGGTGGGCGAGGTAGATGACAGTAGTTGGAGTTGGATATTAGTTGATGAGATTAGATAGCGTAAGGAAAGTCGAATAAAGCAGCCGATGGCGATAGTGAGGTGGTAAACAGAGTCAGTGGAGCCACTCAAGATTAGGTAGTAGAGCTAGTTGGTTAGGAAAAGAATGTAAGTGGTAGGAGATAAACGGAAATCAGAATTATAGATGAAGATCAAACAGGGCTAAACTACATGCAAGAGGGGGGCAGCAGAACGGTTTATATACCAGGCGACCCTCCAACGGAGTCCAGGCCAAAAATTTTCATTAAATCCATCTAGTGATGGACTGACTCCGTCAAGCTCTGAGCCTCGGATCTAAACCGGGCTCAGGGACAGACGACAGAGGGGCCCGAAAGGACCAACTACCCAAGCGGGTAATAAAAGGGGACAATCCGCCGAAAACCAGACATTAACCCGGGCTTATGCAGCGCATTAGGACTATTCACGGCGGGTCGAAGCTGTCGAGACTGGTCGGATTCGGCCGATGTGGGTCTTTTGTCCGTTCCTCGTGGCGTTGCCGCGGATCAAATTTTCAAAGGATTAGTTAGAGAATTTCAAGCTGGGTGATTCGATTCTGTGTCGGTCCATCTGGTGCAGCATATTAGTATCAGTTGAACATTCATAATATGCTGAGAGGATGCTGTCCCCAGCGGAGAGATGTATGTATATGGTCAAGTGTTCATTCATAGATGTTCAACTCCAAAATGGTCTCGGGAGAATGCTGATTACTCAGCGGCCAACGGGGAGGAGCAGCTCCCGCATGGGGATTAGCGCGACTGGTCTCCGGCTGGAACGGCATCTCCACCGGCTCAGAGTTCAGCCACACTTCGCTTTATGCACCTCGGGGGGGACGCGGTGTTGGACGGCATAACATTCCCTGACGGACTTCGGAGACGGAGAGGCTCTGGCAGATTCGCGAACCCTCCAGATCGGACCCTGGAACATCTAGATACGTGTATCTACTTTCTACAATCTCGAATCTACCGGTTTCGACTGTTTCAGCTCTACTGTGTACACCGTATATTCTAACCCGACTGCCAAGTGATCTGATAGATGCTTGCATACTTGGCAGTCTGCCTTCGTCAGTCATGCATCATCGTCATTCGATCTACCGAATGACCCATTTGTTCATCGTCACATCATCCTGGATTGATACTCGATACTATAGTTGGAAAATGAACACTTTATGATTATATGTTATGTCATCTTGACCACGACCTGACCTCCATGATCTGTCGGGGTGTCCGTGTTGGACCCACTAATTGTTGGCCTTTTGTCCCGATTAGATATAGCCCGTCCAGTCTACATATCTGACTCATGTCTGAGCTTTGAATCAGTTGACGTACTTGAATTGTAGGGTCCGAGTCGTTGTACATCTAGGTTTCTAGGAGCGGCTGTTGGCTGAGTGGTCTTAATGGAATTGAAAATTGCAACCTTCGTCTAACACTGATCGACCCTATTTCGCGACGCGCATGAACATGTACCTTTAGGGCACGCGCGTATACTATACAATGATACAACAGAGATATATATCTCCTACAGGATCAACCTCGGTCGGCGCCACTCCGGAACAGGAACGAAGCCGACCGGGACCAGATAACGAGACCACCGGGGCCGGATCGGGCTGCTGCGTCCTCCCTACTCCTAGCGCCCTCCGACGGAGTGGGCTTGATAATTTTATTGCTTATGCTCATTATCGGGGAGATTAAATTAAGGATCCTCTGAATTGTGGGTTTGTCATTTGGTTTGGTTTGACGAATAGGGGACTCACCGGGCTTGTTCCCTGGGTGCTTGGATGAATTAATCTATCCGCTATCGTTTGGGGTTTTTTTTTTTACCTCGGTTGATACTGGCCTGATTACTGATCTACCGAGTTGGGCAGATTTTTAATGAAATGTCGTTGCCTGCGGATTGTTAATCAAGTCGTAGGAAATTATAATCATGGAAGAGGAAGCTGGGAGAACTGCGTGGCTTTAATACTAAATCCGAATAGAAAGGTTGTGTCTTTTGAATTTTGAATTTTATTTTTTGCCTTTGATCTGCCGGCTAAATATAGCTTAGCCCGATGGAGCCTGGCACGATGGAAATGGAATCCCCGTGGAAGATTCTCTCCGTCGTTCTAGCCAGACCATCTGGAAGCTGTCCGTTCATCCAATGCTGGTCTTGAACTCCAGACTGAATCCAGTCGCTGAATTCAATGCAAAGCCAACGAACTACTATATTGGCACCGTAACTGAAGCAGACTCAACCGTTCAAGTTCATAATGCGAACAGGTCCTGCCGGGATCATTTGGGCAACAGACGCCAAGAACATACGATGGCACCATGATCCGAGTCCGGTCCTATCTTGTCGCTCTATCAATCTGGCTTTCTCGTTCAAATTGAACATTTTCTACATTGAAAATTATTTCTCTGAGAAAAGCGCTCTCTGTCCCGAAGATCACTCGGCAAACCGAACCATTCAATCTCTACTGCCAAGTCCCGTAGTTAGGCGAGCAGCCAAGGGAACCACTGCCTTCCGTCCCTTCAACCGTGCTTCTCGTTCATCTTTCCTCGATTTCGCAGCTCATTCCTACAGTGGCTAACAATGGCTGTTCTTCTAGCTTTCCACAGAGTCGCGACCTATGCGACCGTACGGGTCAACGTACAGCGAAAGATTCAGTTCGAAGATACCGTGGTCCATCTCTACAATTCGATCGGAGGTCAGACAGCCAGGATCCCGAGATAACTATCATTTCTGGATCTCTATCCTTTCTGGTTCTTTCTAAATGGACTCGCTTGGACTCGATGTCGCTGCTTTGGCACTTTTGTCCAACGAGCTTGTGTCTGAGGATATCAGCGCTTTGCATCGAGTATCGGCACGGCTTATATATAGATTCTCCTAGGGTTTAGGTCATCTGAGATAACTAGCTTCACCATAATAACATTTGAGAGCATGATAGGCAAAATTTTCACGACTATTCTGGAATCAACCCGAGAGATATACTTCGCCCTACCCAGGCAAATATCGATGTAGATTTACTCCGTATCCAACTACCCTACCCCGTACTTCCTACCGTACTCAGATCCCACAGATTCTCCCCAGCACAAAAGCCCAGTCGCCACCCAAACCCACAAAGGACAAAGACAACACATCCAACCGCGAAGACTGCGTTGACTGGGACAATCGAAATGCCGAATGTCCAGAAATTCCCATTCCTCTGAGCCTTTCCTCTTCTCTCTTGGATTTGGAATTATCCTTCCATTGTATAGTAGATTCAACACACACCTCTTATCCGACAAAACCTACCCCGTCGAACTGTAAGACAACCTACGTGGGCTGATTCCACCCGCCCGAGGAACCCCTTCCTTCCTTCAGCATCGACAACAGAATCGATCCATCCATCCATTCCACCCTTACCAAATATCCAGCACCTGCACTCGAACCAAATAACAAATATCGTATAGGGACGACCCCTCGCTTATGCACTGCAGATAACGAATCAAGAACTGTTGCGAGAGAACTTCCCGATTTCCGAATGCAGGTCGGACGGAATCGCCCGGGGTGCGTCATCCACTTACATTGCCAGCAGGGATGGGACAACGTTACATTGACTTCTTCTGAAGAGTTTGCGGTCGGAGATAGGCGTACTCGACTGTTCGTAGAATGGGGTTGCTCGTCAAGCACTTCATAGTCCGTATTTCGTAGCGACGCATCGTATTCTAGGTGGCGATTAGGGTCTTTGGGATCACTGACTTGTTCCTACGACAATTCTACTCGGAGTCACCATCCTGACAATGCGACCGAGTCTACAAAGCTGACCTACAGGCAAAAAAACGATTTCGGGAAGACACTTGGATTGAGTATTTCATCATAGAGACTGCATTGCGCGTCTATGCCATCCGTTCGGCTATCTCGAAGTAAGATCAGAGACGCCCTGAGTCAAATCAGAATTAATATACAAGTTCGGATGCATCCGTGAAACCCAATCCACCCAGCCGCTGACTAGGCAGCCTACTATTTGTTGCGCAGCAAGAAATAAAAACTTGAAACCCATAGCCGGAACCCATTGATATTCGAAAAAAGAAACCCGTCATGTATCGCCAGTAGTCATGAAAGAAAAAAGCAAAACCCCATTATCGCCTTCCCAGGAGCCAACCAGAAAGAATCGACTCATTAGACATAAATCTAAGAGCGCTCACCACGGAGACGGCGGGCAAGCTGGATGTCCTTGGACTGGATGGTGACACGCTTGGCGTGGATGGCGCAGAGGTTGGTGTCCTCGAAGAGGGAGACGAGGTAAGCCTCGACGGACTCCTGAAGAGCACCGATGGCAGAGGACTGGAAGCGGAGGTCCGACTTGAAGTCCTGAGCAATTTCACGGACCAGACGCTGGAAGGGCAGCTTGCGGATCAGAAGCTCGGTGGACTTCTGGTAGCGACGGATCTCACGGAGAGCGACGGTACCTTTGATGATCAGTCAGCAGGCTGTCCACGATTTGCCACTTGAGAGGCGACGGCGATGAGAACTTACCGGGCTTGTAGCGGTGAGGCTTCTTGACACCTCCGGTGGAGGGAGCGGCCTTACGGGCAGCCTTGGAGGCGAGCTGCTTACGGGGAGCCTTGCCACCAGTGGACTTACCTGTTGAGGGAAGATAGGTTAATATGGGTTGACGATAAGACACGGGAGGTCGGCCAAGAGACGCGACCGTGACGCGAAACAGCGACACCAAGAGAAGGGACAGTGAGGTTGGGACTTACGGGCAGTCTGCTTAGTGCGAGCCATTGTAGTGGATACTGTTTGATGGAAACGGTCGACTTGAAGATGAAAATATGACGTTGATGATAAATAAGTCGATGGAGAGGCGATGAGGTTGTCGACGGATGGAGGAGATGAAAGAAGGATGGAGGGGGCGGGTGGGGGAAGGTATTTGTAGCAAGCGAAAGGGAGGGTGGTTGATCTGGGAGTGGCTGCCTGCAAAGTTGGGTGGCCTTAGCGCGGCTTGGGTTTGATCAAAAAAACGCTCGGAAAGCAGCAGATGGTAAGCTCTGATTTCCGGCAGTCACTTTGGCCTGAGAATCAAAGGGGCTTCCCGAAAGAGTCACGTTGGCCCCTGCGCTGCGCTAAGCGAGACCGTCCGCTTCGGCCAATGAGAACGTAGGATCACGCATCTAGAATACCTCCCTGCCACATCTTGATCCCAACCCCAGAGCTGGAATGTTGCACAATTCACTGGATCAGACACATTCGACGTACTCACCGGAATGCTCCCATCATTCCCGCCACGCTGATTCTCGTGGTTGGGTGCCGTCCTGGCAAGATCACCCTGCGACCGGCGGATCACCGCCGCCAGGTCACGGGACCGCCAGATCACTTCCGCCAGCCGGATCCTGCACGCTGATTGGCTGATACGCAGTGTCCGGCGTGATTCCAACGCGCTCCCCGCGATCCTCCCTTCGCCAGGCACCTTATACAAATATCTCCCGTCCCAAGCACGCTTCTCCCATCTTTCCTTTTCCATCTATCTCATCCGTCATCCATCTGTCTCTCCACAATCTCTAAAACACAACTTTATCCTCTTCTCCCTCTTAACTTCTAATTAACCTTCACAATGACTGGACGTAAGTTTATCTTCTCTTCTCCACAACATCGATCATCCATCTGGATTTCATCTGGTTTGGTCGGATCATGAACCATCCCAACTGACGCGTCTCTCCAATAGGTGGCAAAGGTGGAAAGGGTCTCGGCAAGGGTGGTGCCAAGCGTCACCGTAAGATTTTGCGTGACAACATCCAGGGTATCACCAAGCCCGCTATCCGCCGTCTCGCGCGTCGTGGTGGTGTCAAGCGTATCTCTGCCATGATCTACGAGGAGACCCGTGGTGTTCTCAAGACCTTCCTCGAGGGTGTCATCCGTGATGCCGTCACCTACACTGAGCACGCCAAGAGAAAGACCGTCACTTCCCTCGACGTTGTCTACGCTCTGAAGCGCCAGGGCCGTGAGTATTCCTTCTGTCTGTTTGACCGTCAATCCGTGTCTAACCTCCCTCCTAGGTACCCTGTACGGTTTCGGTGGTTAAACGTTTTCTCTTTCTTCTTTCGTGCTTCTTTTCTCTTTAGCCATCCTGCGCGGTCGGCGCGTCAGTTTGTCCTTCCGCAGCAGTGACGCGACGGGTTGCTTTTTCGGGTTGGTTCATGGTATGACTGGGACGTTGGGGTGTTCTTGATCTTTTCTTACAAGTGTCATGGGTCTCTGGGTTTCTGCTTTTTTCTTACGCATCTTACTTTTACTATTCCACGTCCACTACTGGTCTGCTGGTGTTCGTGCTTGATTTTTCTGTATCATAAGCGGCCTTTATGCTTCTGGCTGGTGCCACGCCTAGAAAGTATCGCGTCCTACTATCGCGCGATCGGGTATGAATACAAACGCTTAAAAGGATTTTGCTTCTTGTAGATTTTGTCGTGTGTGGTTTGGTGTCTTCCGTGTAGTCGGTGTTGTTTATCGACGCGTATCCAGCAGGCGCGTCGGAGCTGCTCCACCGAGCGTCGATGCTCGCGCGTGACGGCATGCAGGCGTAGGCAGGATCCAACTCGGATTCAGCAGCTCGCTGGTAGTGCTAGGCTTTTCTCTGCGATTGCGGATTATAATGCTCTCCAGTGTATGATTAATAGTGGTAGCTTAAATGCATGTACTACTGAATGTATGACTTCTTGTGGTTCTGATTTTGTGGATTGGGCTCACGTCGGCTCGTCCAGCAAGTGATTTCTGTAGCTCTCTGGTTAATTTGTGGCTTTTCTGGCGCGTTCTATGTTGTCGTCTTGGGGCCTATGTGCTCGGTGATTCTGTAGTGTGTCCAGTGGCATCGGTACTATGACGCGTAGCTGAGCAGTAGGTTCTGGCCAGGGGATAGGGTATGTTTATAATAATTGAGCTTGATGATAATGGGGTTTTTTTTTTTTGCTGTTCTTTCTTCTTTCCTTACGGCTGCCAATGGTGACGTGTTGGGCTGGTGGTGTGGTTGCTATAGGGGAGAGACTACGGGATATATATACTACCGCACTAAACCTGAATTCCACCAACCCCATATGAAGCACCGAAGGTGGTCACCACACAAGAGATGAGAACATCCCAGACAATCATTTATCGCCACAAGGAGAGGAGAGCGAGTATACACACGCCGACACAGTACCGCGAGAAATACAAGCTCTCGTCGCTGTCACCTATCCCATCGCGGTTCCCGTATACGCGGCAACCGACAGAAAGCAGTGGAGTTGTAGCACACATCCTGCTATCAAACACCCAATAAACTGCATAGACGTGGTACAGAATGTCAAGGGACAGATCGCGATCGTAAGACCCTCATCTATACCGCACCGAAGTCCCAAATCTAAAAGAATATTCGTCCCTACAACCAAATGGCAGTTGAACCCCATTACTCCTTTTGGGGGTTCAACCTTATCAGATCTAGGGGTTCAACCCCTCCATATCGGGGTTAGTGGTCGCCTGACGGGCACGGGCCATTTCGTAGCCTGAGGATTCCAGCGCGTCACAGGGTTCTTCGGTCGCGAAGGCCGTCTTGGACCGCATGGTCTTACTGTAGTGGAACAGACGCGTGGAACGATATGCTCTAGCATGACCACAGTGTACAGACCGAGCCCCCTTGCTGAGCACTGGATACCTGAGGTGCAACCTGCCAAGTATTTCGCGCTTGCTAGTATCCAGGAAGACCTCTTCATCAACTTTTGGTTATCTCGATTGATCGAATTTACTCATGTTGACCGTCGCGGATAGCCTTCCCTGCGTACACCGAAACTATGTTGGTGCCTCACGGTATTCCTCGTGTTTATTCAGCACAGCCTGGTCCGCTAGATGGTAAGCCATACATGGACTCGATAAAACATGTCTATTCCAACGTTGCCAATCTCACACCAGTACTGATCAACGAAGGGAATAGTCCGAACATTAAGCTCCTATGTGCTACCAGAGACACTTCCCATTCGAACCCCTGTCGCGTGTGCTCTTCACCACGCAACGCTTGCCACTGGCGACCCATCGCATCCAGACCATATCGCAGAGTTACCCCGGATGATCTTTCTATAACCTGTCTCGAGAGGGAAGAATGCCGGCGTTCTCATAAGAGCGGAAAGTGCTGACCCAGGCCTCGTAGGAATCATCGATACGAGTCCAGCCAAACTTTCGCGCCTTCTGCACACTGGTCATAAATGCCGCCCCAGGGGTACTAGGGGAGAAGAGCCAGTCCAGCATAGCGAATCCGTGCTTCTGGAACGAGTCGACGTTGCCTCCACACCGTGCCACAATGGTCCCCCATACGGGCCGTTTATCTTGAGCCCACTCAGCCAGACTAAGCTGGCGAGGCCCATTCTCGGTCGGGGCTTCGGACGGGTCCATAGGATTGCCAAAGTAATCGCCAAACAGCGCCCAGAGGAACCTCCAGACCACAGCATCGCCGTTTCCGTGGTTGAATGCCTGATCCTTGCAATTGTCCCGCGTTGCAGCCCAGACGTGCATGTCCGCAATACTGGGAGCGTAGCACTGGCCCTCAACCTGGTGATAGCCATTGAAGCTCCCAGGCCATTTCGGGCTCTGGCCAAGTTCGCGACAGATCAGGAAATACTGCGCGATAGGCAGTGCTTCGTTCATACCCAGGACTGCGAAGAAGATTAACCACCAGGTATCACGCAGCGCAATGAGCAAACAAGAACCTACACTGAGGAGTGAACCCAACAATGCCAAAGGGACGAATGATATTATAATGCCAGGTCCTACGCCGCTTCTGGATGGCAAACAGACTGTCCTCTTGCTCATAATAGAACAGGGTTTCTTTACCAGGGCCATCATACCGCGGAAGGCTTTCATAACAGGGGGTGCTCAAGCCCTGGAACTGTATGCCATAATGCTGTTCTGTGTTAGTGAGTCCCGCTTCTTGTTTCTGCCTCGATCTTTTTATTGTCAAGAGCATAGCGACAGGACCCATACCTTGCCGCCGGTCTGCAGAGCCACGCGTTGCAGTTTCGGACAAGCCGAATCAATGGCCTCCAGGAAGTTGCGGAACAGCGGACAGTTCTTCTCCGGCAGCTTGCTGAGCTCACTGTCATGGACATAGGAGGTGAAGAATGCATGAGTAACATCCTTGCAGACGTCCTGGATGTTGCTCACGATTGCTTCCGTCGGCTCAAGAAAGTCAAGTGCAATGAACTTGACACGAGGATCAACCCAGTAGGTAGAAGGAGGCTTGCGCGACGTGATAATTATCTGGGACCTAGGGACGCCATGAGAAAATGATTATCTCATCCGAAAAGGCATGTTCTTCCGAGCATGAATTGACATACCACTCATGTTGGGGTGTACGTATCAAATGCTCAATGATCGCATGACCAGTGATTCCATTGGCACCAGTGACAAAAGCAACCCGAGGAGAGGGAGGAGAGGGAGGGACAAAGAGCGTGTAGTTCATGATGGTGCGTTGAGCCTGGCAGTACCACCTACTGGTAGTATACAGTTCAGCTGCTGAGCCTGCTGGGGCGCCGGGGAATGCGGTACCTACCCAAATTGACTGCAGTGAGAGAACTAAAGAATTATTCAATCAATCAGCCAGGAGCACCGTGAATTTATAGCACACTGCATCCACGATGCCCAGAGGTCCAGAATTATGCACATACGGTGTACACAGACTACCCAGTCCCTTTATGCATCAGGTCAAGCCTGGGATGCGAAGCAAACAAGACAAACCGCGGTGTAGAGAGCGGCAATGATCACCGCCAAGCTTACTCCATCTCTCGACGTTCATCTCCCTTCATCTCTCTCCACTGCTGCTTGTCCAATGACTACATGATGCCCTACGCCTTTATCAAAATTATGTGTCTCACTATCTCTGCCGGACAGAGTCCGCAACCAAGAGGAAGAGATCGATAGGTCGGCCAGGCCGCTACACACTCTGTTATGTGACTTATGCCCGGCGTCCTGCGGATCTGGCCGGTTCTTTGTCTTGCTTGGTGACGCCTCTGGAGATGAAGCCTGCACGGATGAATCTTGAGGCAGCCAGTTGAAGACGAGCTGAAGACGCTCGTGTGCCGTATACCCGGAGACCCCGAGGCCCACGTTTGGATCAACGCTTTCGAGAGCGCTTTTGTCGGCACCGCACTCTTCCGCTGACACTTCGAGGTCGGCTGCATCCGTCAAAGTGGACTCTGTGTGATCAATGGGTGGGCATGTTTCTACCTGGACCGGCTTTTTTCTCGTCAACCCCAGGATGGACTATCTTGGCATTGTTCATCATCTCAACGATGCAGACACGTCTGACCATGAGTCTTTGACACCAAGTGAATAGTTCATCTATCTTACAAGGATGCAGAAGACAAAGTGAAACTTCTGAACATAGCCAAGAGAATGTGGAGGAAGGCAGGAGATCCGTCAAGAATATGATACTGGGCTGTCAATCAGGACTGTGATCCAGGCCTATCCTTCTACTGAACGTGGGCTCGCACCACTTACCAGCCATACCAGGCAGATGCATCAAATTGCTCTTTTCACTTCTCATTACTATCAGGGTATATGTCATGGCAGTGCTATTGGCCTTTGCATCTTGAGCTGAAATCAATTATACAAGGCTAGCCCCTCTACATTTGACGAGCCGACAATCTTGTGGATCGGCACAGCCAGAACCGTGGACTGCTGAAATAGGTCGATAGGGAGGTTTCCACGGGTGATGTCATGAATTCGAAGGAAGGTATTTAATGTTTACTATTGCGACGAGTTTTATTCAACGCCCTGCCTTCATCTTCTTTCCGCACTGGCTTTTTTCTTGCACCGGGTAGTTCATCATGGCTCGCGTCGCCAGCCGGTTAAAACAACGTACCAGCAAACCTGCTCCCCCCAGTGAAATCCGCGCCAGCGCCAGAGGTCCTAGCCTCAGCAAGAGCCCTCGGTCTACCAAGAAATGGGATGCATACCGTCGTCTCGGTGGCCAGTCTCCATTCCCTCATTTTCCACGTCCACTACCTGCGGAGTGTCGGCTGGCTCGACTCATCCTCGCCAACCTGCACGGAGATCGCGATCCACTCGCCGGCAATGCAATGACCGCGGATGGAATGGACAGGCCCTGCGTCTTCCCCGATGTTCTGGACGGACTACTATATGGTGTTCTATGGCAGGCGACAAATGAAAACAACGCCATCCGACAAGTGAACAGCATGAGGTACGTGTACGGGGACTGGACCAACTATGAAGCTATTGTTCGGAATGGGGATTCTGCACTTCAGCAAGCACTGCAATGCGGTGGCTTGCATGTCCAAAAGTCCCAAATGGTCATGAAAATCTTACAACAAGGTCAAGGCCACTCAAGGCACTTACAGTCTCAGCCACCTGCTCCATGCAGAGGACAACGATGCCATGAAAGAGCTTTTATCCATATAACGGGGTCGGACCCAAGACTGCCAGCTGTGTCTTAGCACTGACGCTTCAGCGCAGCAGATTTGTTGTCGACAAGCACATTCATCGCATCACTGGTTTCTTGGGATGGCGGCAGAAGGAAGCTACGGCAGAACAAGCTCGCGCTCATCTTGAATGCAAAATTCCCGATCAGCACAAGTATGGCCTCCACCTGCTACTAATTACGCACGGTCGTGAATGTCCACAGTGTCGCGTAAGTGGGGGATGAAGCATGATTGTAAGCTTCAACGGTCTATCAGAGATCAGAGGCTGACACTAGATGTTAGCGAAGGGGGCGAGGACGTGAAATCTCCGCTATGAATCACTGCTTAGTGATTGCATTTGTCTTCTTCCCAGCGCCTTTAACGTTGCTCGCAGAATGTTAACGGACGGAAATACCAAGACTCCAAACTCCAATTCTTTCCCCACGCTTCCTTCTGACTGGCCTCGAAGATCTGGTCGGCGTAGCCACACGCCTTCGCTGGAACACCTCTCCATCGTTCCGATCACGATTCGTTCAGTCATGGCCTCAATTACACTCAGAGCCTCCACCTCTGAGATATCCCTAGTGGACGAACAGGATTTTGCCCCGTAGCAGCGTCGACGGATGATTCCAGCCGCAATGCCTATATTTTACGGAGGCAGAGAGGTGTCAACGAGACTACGAGGAGATCTATGTCCTAACCTTACCTCGTTACCCTGGAGGTCTAACGGGGTGACTCTTCTCGATCAAGCCATACCTATCACCTGGTTACCAGCCGGCAGGTGCTCACTGTCAGGGATCTAGTAATATTGATCTTTTGTTTCGGTCTGAGGTTGGGACAAGACGTGAGTCACGACCTTCATGTCCTGATCATAGCCGCCGAACAGGACACAATATATGCCCATGCGTCGGCGCATCAAATTACTATCAAAGCATACACCGTGATATGCGGCGAGCGATCCAAAGCCCTTCTTTACCCAGCACTGGTTATAACTCCCCATGTACTACGCTAACGAGTGACAAGCGCATATAAGAACTGCTAACACGAACGTCCTAAGAACGGCTCTGACAAGTGAGACTGCCAATATCCTCCCAACCCACGAACAACCACAATTCCAAATCCCCCAAGGCGCCATCGCAAGCGCAGCAGCCGACTCCATCACGAGTCCCGCAGTCCCGCCTTGTGCTCGCCCGGTCTTTGCTTCCTGCTCCCCAACTCGACAATAGCACCGCATGGACAGGGCGAGCAGCATATCAGGGATCAGGGATCAAGGACTAGCATCCAAACAACGCAGCGTATCGCCGGAAACCACCTGGCGCATCGATACGATGATAGGGCGAAATGCCAGGGAGAGAGCATGCCACCCGCTTGCTGCAGCTGCAGGATGACGGGGCGTTGCATGAGCCGGGAGTGCGGGAATTGCCGGCGAACAACACCGACGCAAGCAGGTAGATGTGATCGTATGTACGTAGTATAACAAGTTAGATCTGCCTCAACTCCTAGCTAGTACCTTGTTATGACAGTTCGACTGTTCATTTAGTAATAAATAACAGAATACGAAACTCAAGGACGAGACACCAGAATCACTTGAAAATGTATGTACTGTATACCCCGATCATCGATCAGCCATTCAGCCACCCACCCCCTGTCACTCTCACAACCCACATCACAACCCCTAGGGAACCGTTGCCATTGTCCGTTACACGATGAAACCCACCCCGAACGCTCTTTTCTCTCCAAGGGTTAAAGTAAACCCAAAATCTCCCGAAAGGAGGCCTCGTACGACCCGTATCCGTGGAAATAAATCTACTTATACCCCGTCTTGAGTATATACAGTACTGCATACGAAGGAAAGATCATGCCATAGGTGAAGCACCCCAGAGAGAAGATTGAGTACTCAAGTAAGACCGAGTAAGTGACCAGATGTACTCTGTAGGAAGGCTAGACGGAAGGAATAGACTCTCCACAATTTCCCTTATCTATCTAGTATCAGAGGACCAATACGTACTCCGTACTCCATCTGCTCCGTACTTGTCCTCGCCTCATGTCCATTTCCATTCTATTCTCCACAGCTGTACGCATTAACCGCCCCATCAGCTCACGGGATCATCCTACCTACGGTGTACACAGACACCGTTCGGCCGGATGCTAAATTCTAAACCCATAACCTAACTGTTTAGTGTATACGGGAGCATGAGGCTTGAGGACTGAGGGGAAGCCCCCTCCTCAATTACGAGTCCCTAGTACCATACAAGAGATCAAACCGTTAGAAAAAGTACACCGTTGACTGTAGAATCGAGAACTGAATCACCCGATCAGAGTGGACCTCCTAACAGTCTAACAGTAGGACCCGAAAGATCTGAATTATCTATTCATTATCCGGTCGGTTGGGTAAAATGCCCCCCCCCCCCTCTTAACTCGAGTGGGTACTGGTGGCTGTACATGCAGTGTTAGGTGTAAGTGTAACGGGGTAAGCATAGGCACTAGGTAAAATGTACGGGAAGGATGAAACAAAACAGGTAAGTTTTCAAAAGATGAAACCAACCCCAAGAAGAACAAAAGAACAAGATTGAAATTGCAATCCTAAGGAAAAATTGAACTGGCCCTGCGTATACCCCGTAAATTGCAATGTCATTATTAGGCCATTGAATGGTAATTCTATCCTTGGTACCTACACCCAACCAACCCGGAAAGAGGGGGATAAGTCATACATACGCACATATAGTATCATCATTCATCATACATACACTTCCGTACTCCGTTTACCTTTGGAGGTAAGGTGGACAGGGGCAGGGGTATGTGGAGTGGATGGACATGGAAGTTGCCCAAACGGAAACACATCAATGGAGAACAGAAAAGAAAAGAAGAAGGATGCTGGGGAAGCTACGGGCCGAGCTAGGGAAGAGCTCAGTCAATTCCTCATGCTCAGTGGAGGAGGTGGTATGCGCGATGGTGTCATGATCGACAAAGTGGGTGTTGACAGACAAGGGTGAGTGAGTATCGATGTACATTTCATTTTCATTTTCATTCTCATGTTTTTGAAATTGCATTCTACACCTGTACCCAGTAGGTCCATTTAATTTCATTAAATCCACTCGTCCAGCCTCTCAGATTATTAATGTACATCATTTGGGCAGACTCACTCAATCTGAATCTGTACATCTACCTAAATCCGTGGTCCTAAAGTAGGTACTTGTCTGCATAACGGCACCGGCAGAACAAATCACCGGCAAAGAACGGAGAAACCGCATCCACTTTCTCAAGCCACATCCATCACTTTGGCCGTAGTTCCCTCCTGTAATTTCTGCCTTACCATTCTTACTAGGGACAGAATCACAGAATAATACATCCTCGGTAGAACTGATACCAGCGGAACATCAACCACTAGCTCTCCATTCCTTATGGATAGACTGTTAACTGATTATTGAGAGTGGGAACCCCCAATCCCCAGTGGGTCCAACACCAGTACTCCCCGTAGAGGAGAGAACCTCGTCTGACAGGGCCATTCTAATTAGTAGGATGTTTTCTCCTTGTGGTCCAGCCATACCGCAGGTGGGCAAAAAAAAAAAAAAAAAAAAACAATGGAGACAGCAAAGAGGGGAAAAAGGGTCCCCGCCGTTCTGCAAATCTGCAGATAATCGTCGATGGCCGGTAGCTTTGAGTCCATCTTTCGTATTCCCCTTCCTTCCTCGGTCTTTGCTTCTAGGAGGAGAGTAGGTGCTCACCGTACGCGGAAGGATGTCCATTGTCCACATCAGCAATGGCATGGCATGGTGCCCATCAGCATGAAGAGCGGGGAAAGCATCCACATCAGACCAGAGTACGCGATCGATTCACGCGAATTAGAGATCAATAAGCCATGGATCGATATCCTGGAGATACGCAACATGAAGCATGGAAGACGGAAGTATAACATCATCTATACATAAGTTGGTGAGTTATTGGACAGGACTTGGTTTACTTACTGTACGTCCGGGGAAACCCTCATCTTCTGACCAGATCTAATGATCTCAATCTTCCGTCAGGGAAAGCTCATCCCTACCTATCTACTTAGCAGGCTTTCTGACTTTGATCTTCGGATCTTCGACCTTTCTGACTTCTGACCTATTTCTTACACCATAGACATTCAGACTAGTATATTCTCTGTTCATGCACAATGTAAGTTACTTCGTAAGTAGAGTTAACAAGTCCCAAAAGTAAGAAGAGTACTTTTGCTAAACCAACAACCACATACCCTTTTAAATCCCACGAAATTCACGAAACAACGAAAGAATGAACAAAGTACCACCACCACCACCAGGCCCCGTAACCCGTAACCCGTAAACCTTACTCAAGTCATAAGCGCACAAAGTCCCCACAAAAAAAAAAAGCACCACCCCCGATCAACCCTCAAAGTTCATACTAAAAAATCAAATTAAAACTAAACATTCTCGCTCTCCCTCGTTGCATCTCGATGGACCAATTGGCGAATAACCACCGTTGGGATCTGGTGTGTGCCAGCGAGGAGAGAGATCGTCCGTTTCCCTTTTTCGCTTTTGTTTGCTCTCTCCCTCTCTCTCTAATGGGGCGGGGGTTTAATTTATTCTTCCGTCCTGTGATTCATTATAGATTTTCTTAAGACAATTTTTGACACGCACAGCAGTCCTTTAGATTAAGGTGCTTGCGATTGGTGACTAGATTTCCTACAGTAAGGTAGCTGGAGTTAGCGGTGCTGGTGCAGGTGTCAGTCCGTCAGGCAGTAAGGCTTAATGTGTCTCAGTCTGAATTTATAGCTGTTATCTACTACTCAGTACATATGTAGAGGATGTTGTATAAGGATAAATGGTAATGTACAATCCTAAATAACAGATAATAAATACTGTACAGCAATTTGTACCGAGCCCACAATTTGTACACCACCCAACCCAAGACCATGCCAAACCAATGCAAATCACCGAGAACAGCAGACCAAAATATGCTCAACATCATAGACAAATAATCATACAGAAGTAGTGAGTATAGTACATCGTAACGGAAGGATTCTCCCCTCCACGTAATAGTAATCAACAGATCAGTCAATCGTCATCTCGGCTCGAAAACAAAAAAAAAAAAAAAACAAAATTTGCTTCTTTTGATGCAACCAGTGTAAAAGCGAAAACACCCACCCAAAAAACAGACGAAATCTATGACCCACTCGAGAAATGCCACGAAGAAAAAAAAAAGCAAAACCAAATAAATACATGAAAAAAGAGCCTGCTTTCTGAATTCATAAACACCCGTTGCCAAGAAGAAAAAAAAGCAAAACACAAATAACAATAGTCGGAGCAAACAGCGTATGCGTCATAAGAACATAGGACGGTGATGCAAAGAACGAAGAAGATGGATGGAAGCAGAAACCTTCTCGTCGGGAATACGTCATTGTCCCGACGGAGCTGCAGTGATGTCATTCATTGCTGCTTCAGGCTGCAAGGCCATTCAGACCAGTCGCCCCAAACGGCAAGACCGACCGGCGATCCGGAAGGGTTAGCGAGTCCTTTCCCTTTTGGGTAAGGTCTATGACGTCGGCGGCTTTCTCTCGTCATCCTGACTCAGGCCGAAAGGGTCGACAGCTATCGCCGGGGTGGGACCCAAGGGAATAAGGCCGTATTTCGAAATTACGGTCCCATTCGTTGGCCCTCAAAGGGAAAGATAGGAAGAATGGAAGAGAGGAGGGTCACACCCCTTGGTTCTCACACATTTACTCCCTGCCCTTCCGTCGCTGCTTGCCTGGCCAATCAACTTCGGGATGGACCACTCGCATGTGCCGGGTGAGCGCATCATTGCGTGAGAAGGTCTTCTCCTCCGTGCACAGATGACACCGGACCTTCTGCTTGCGAGCGTTGTGGATCGTATCCTCATGCCGGGTCAGATCGTAGGGGCGCGAGAAGATCGAATTGCAGGGCTTGCCCGTGGAAGGGTTGATCCGCTCACACCGGTGGGGGCCGGCCTGAGAGTTACGCGACGTTGTGTCCCGGCCGACAAGGTGGCCTCCAGGGGTCGTCTGACGGTGGGCCTCACGCTTGTGCTTCTGGAGCCTGGCGGGGGTCTCAAATCGTAGAGTACAGCCGTGATAGGTGCAGGTGTAGGTGCCGCTGTCCGCGGAAGTGTTTTCCGGCCGCGTAATTTCCTCGTTGACGGGGTGAGCCGCCAATTTCGGCTGAGCTGCCTGAGGGGAGGTCATCTCGGTGGTGGGGAGCGCCACGTCGCTACCCGTCGACTCGAAGGTGGGTAGAGACGGGGGGAAGTTGGGCGTCTGCTGCAAGAGGTTGTTGCTGCCGTCCTGCTGCGACGATTGCTGCCGCTGACCAAAGGGGAATTGCTGATCGACTCCCAAGTTCGTAGCGTATTGACCGGGGAACGAATCCATCGAGTTGAAGTTCTGCGACTGAGGGAACGAGGAGCTGCTTTCCCGGCGCAGTCCCAGGGTGTCACCCAGGTTGAAGTCGGGCTGGTTGGACGGGAACAGCGGCAGACCGCCGTCCTCGCCTTCATGGAAGTCCAGCAGCGCATCCTTTGGGGACATCGTATTCGGTTCGCCTTGGCCCTGTTGTTGTTGTTGTTGTTGTTGTTGCTGCTGCTGCTGCTGCTGCTGCGAGTTGACCATGGGTTGAGTCATGGGCATGCTGGTGGCCATCTGGGGCTGCTGAAGACCGGGGTTGTTGAATTCAGCGGCCAAGGGGGAGTTCTGCCGGAAGGGAGACCGTTCCCGCTTGATGCCCGACGTGGGCGATTGAGAGCGAGCCGACATATGGCCCTGGTTGGCGGCCTGCAGTCGGTCGGCAAAGACATTGCGGTAGGGAGTCAGAAGAGCCTGCTGGTTGTTGTTGGCCGATTGCTTGGGAACTTGGGGAGTCGGCATGAGAGCGGGGTTGTAAAGTTCGTCCTGATAGATATCGGAGATGGTGCGATTGAGCTTGGGGATGCCAATCGACATGTTGGTTCCGTTGTGGACGCCGTAATCTGCAAATGCATCGGCGTGTAAGTAATCATCCATCCACCGATCGATATCGGGAAATTTCTCACCATTAACCATGGCCTTCGATGCGTCGTCGGGGTCCTCGAAGCTCGTCTGAGGTGTGACAGGCGAGTTGTGGCTCACACTGGACACCGAAGGTGCCAAAGAGTATTCACTGGATTGTTGTTGTTGCTGCTGCTGCTGCTGCTGCTGCTGCTTCTGTCGCTGCTCCATCACAGCCCGTCTCATAGCAAGCTCCACTTCAACTTGGCTACCATCGTGGGACGAGGGGTCAAAGTTCTGATAGGGAGTCGCCAGGAAGTTGTTCTGGACGGGCGTCTGAACGGGAGTGGGCAGAGGCTTGGCGACAGCGGACCCGTTCGAGCTCCTCTGGTAGGAGTTGCTCGCCGGAGCGGACCTACTCGACGAGGAGGAACTGGGTGACGTCTTATGCTGCGAGTTCTTCTGAATGCGAGCGGGGCTCAAGAGCTGCGGGTTTCCCTCCCAACCGTGGACACTGGTGACGGGTTGTTGGGCCAACATTGAGGAGTTGTCAAAGAGAAACTGCTGGGGATATTGGTGCAGGTAAGGTTGGACGGACTGTGGTGAAGCCGATCCTTGGAAGTGGTATGTAGGGTTGTAGGAGGATGCAGGTGTCATCGAAGGAGCCTCGAGAGTGTAGTCCGCGGGGACTGCCGAGGAGGCCGGGTAGTGGGAGATGGAGGAGGCGGGAGAGGAGGAAGGCGAGGAGGGAGCGGAAGACGGCGGAGAGACAAATTGGAAGTTCTGGTGGTGGTATTGGAAGGGGGACTGCAGACGAGTCTGCTGCTGGTGCTGGTGGTCGAGGTACTGCAGCGACGACGCGTCCTGGGAGAGATCCGGGAAGAGCAGGCCGTCTTGTATGCAAACGGAATCTTGGTAGTTGACGAAAGGAGCCGACGTTGGTTCGGTGATGAGACCTTTACGTACAGAGGGCTGCATGTACATAATGTAGCTCTGTCACGATTGGGCGTTTCAGTGGGTCAAGAGAGTTTGCCACTTGGGGGAGGGCGAGTTGAAATAGTAGTTTGGCCCGACGGCCGTTGGGCAAATGACTGGCGACCGAACAGAAGATGGGAGGAAAGAGGGTTTGGCTCGGCGTTGAAAGACAAATTGTAAATCAAGGGCTGAGGGATCGAAGAGTCTGGAAAGGTCCGAGGCAACCTTGGGAAGAGTAGTCGACTCTAAACTTAATCGGGCGGCAGGTTAGCAGGATGACTCAATGACGAAAGCTAAACCAGAGAACTGGCTCATGGAACAGGATGTCCCCAAGACCGGCTGGATGATTGGATAATCCAAAGAATGGGTGGTATGGGAGAGAGAGAGAGAGAGAGAGAGAGAGAGAGAGTGTGTGTGTGTGTGTGTGTGTGTGGGGACCGAGGACATAGGAGGCGGCATAGGACTTACTAGTAGATAGTATAGTATAGAACGGATAGGGTAGGTAGGGAGTTGGTGTGAAAGAGAAAAGGGACGAAGGATGGATTGATAAAATCAAAGAATTGAAATCTGGTTCAGTGAAAAAGAAAATTCGAGTCAGATGGGGAAGAGATCTTTGGGAGAAGAATAAATAATAAAAGGTTGATGGAATGATGTCTGAGAGAGAGAGTGGGCAGCTCTGCTCGGGGGAAGGGCTTTTTATGGATTGGGGAATGACGTCTGGGCGCCGGCCGTAACTGCTTGCTATGCATCAGTACGGTAAACGCCGACGGATGAGAAATGGAAATAACAACGGCGCTGCCTCAAAGGCGTATTGCCATTACGCGTCGAACGGATCTGCAGTACCAATACTAGTGGTACACTACCTTTGACTACTGCAGCGTGTCTGGGGTCTACGCGGTGGGGCCAGTCTGGCCTTCGGTCCTCCATTCTCATCCCCCGGTTTTATCTCCTTGCATCTCCGACGATTCCTGCGGCTTCTCCATTATTCTGCTTGAGCCACAATACTCGAAGGCCCCTACCGGACGGACCGAAACACCTGTTTAGGTACTACTACGGTGTATAGTGTATACAGAGGTCACGCTCGGGAGTGACTAACTCTGATTCACCTCTGACACAGAATGCCGTAAGAATTAATAATGCCGATAAATATACGTTGTACGGAAATCAATAGACCAGAAAGATGAATCATAACTGAAACATAGAAGGAAAAAAATAAAATAAAATAAAAAATGAACAAAGAAATGGGCGCCGAGGAACCACCGAAACCAATAAATTTTCTTTGTTTCCTCCGGGGGGAAAGGAGGGTGCTAGGGCAGCCAATCACACCCTACAGTCTCAGGCTAAGCCACCGGCGCCATGAGAGATCGATCTCGTGTTTCTTTGATCGGACCACCGCAGGCAGGGACCCTTACAGGTGACAGGTCCGTCCGAATGGTTGGAGTGATTTTACGCGACGATCAGCAGTTGCAGAACTGCAATTTGTGTCCGACAGAGTTTTCTGCGCATTCGGCCATCCATAGGTGTATGTATGACTGTATGTACATTGTCCCTTGCCAGCTGGACGCGGGTAGATCATTCGTTAGGTTCCCCATCAGCCACTGCCGCTAGCTGCGCCACACACACTACTGTGGCTCGTTAGTGTTAGGCACTGCATAGTTAACTAATCCACCCATTTGTCAGCTATGATTCATAGTGAACTAACTAGTTGCGACCGAGGTTGCAGGTCAACGGAGATGGCCGGTCGATTTCATCATGTTAGGGCCCTACGCAAGGTAAACCATACGTCGACGATTCTGGCACGTCCGATTGCATTCCACCAGCATTCGCATTTCCAACTTTTCGGCCGTGTCGCTCTCCGGCTCGTCGTTAGGAGATATCGTGCTGCGGCCGCTTCTTCTGGGCTGGCCGAGTCGGCGCCAAGACTTGATTCCGGCTAGTCCTGCTTTGGCGGCACGACGGTGCCGAACGGCCGTAGTAGAGGTATACCACTACTTAACGCAACCTGGTTTGTTGAGCTCTCGACCTTCTCGGCCGGCAATGCCTCTGCCTTTCTGTATGTCCGGTGACTCCTTGTTGAGTTGATAGCGTCTGAATTTTCAATTCAACGCTAGGTAGCGAAATGCAAGACAAGGGGGTTAAGGTCAGCTGATAGCCGTCTCTGGCCATGTCCGTGGCCTGACCTCGTACCTCCATACCTACCTACCCTTGGGGATAGGATTGCGTGAACCAACTCCCGCCCCCTAATGCACGCTATCGACTCACTTTCAGTCACGAGAGCATCTGACTGGTCGTGCCCTGG
This sequence comes from Aspergillus sp. S1802E, assembly GCA_023627535.1. Lineage (NCBI taxonomy): Eukaryota > Fungi > Ascomycota > Eurotiomycetes > Eurotiales > Aspergillaceae > Aspergillus > Aspergillus sp. S1802E. The sequence continues at coordinate 430,458 of JAMAHN010000015.1, forward strand.
TCTTGAGTCATAGATTGGACGACCGGACAGGGTATGCGCGGACGACGATGGGAAAATACTTTTCCTTTACTCGACTTGACTAGAGGAGGGGAAAGGAGGGAGGGAATGTCCAGCTTTGCTTTTTTATCTATTCTGCCTTGATGGCGAATCGCCTTACGCAGGCTGAGTGTCGGGGATTCTTGCCTCTTTGATTTGCCTCTGATCTGGTGGGACTTGATACGACTCTGATTCTGTACAAAACTAGTACCACTCTCTACTAACTACATACGTCTTTTGTCTGCCTACCTGGTAGTTTTCACATGCAAATGAGTCAGTCAGACCCAGTACACTGGTTCGGATAGGATGAGAGAAATTAGTAGTTCATTTAGCTCTGACCAAGTCAACATTATCCTCCCCATCCTCTAACCGGAACATCTTCCAAATGGCCACTGCCTTGGCCCTGTAGTGACAATAGCGCGACAGATGGAGCAGTGCAAGACGACAGGTAGACAGGTAGTCAATTCAATGACAGCTGATGATTCGTTATACTACAGTATACCCCAATGCGCGATACAATATAGTGTACTCCATACGGAGTAAATCAAGAACCAAGAACCAAGGCAGAATCCCCACTTACAGCCTCAACCCCCAGTCCGTGTCTGAGCAAGTCAAAGCACGTACAGCCAATCCGCAATCCCGGATTCATTCTATCTGTCCGTCAATGTCTCAGCCCGGGCCCACAGCGCATCATCCCAAAAGCGACGACAGCTGAACCGAGTGGCGACTTTTTGCTTCGGACCATTTGCCCCGGACTTCAACTACCACCCCTATAGTCTGTCTGTCAAACGAGGGAATCGAGATAGAGATGATGATTCGTTCCATTCAGCCGATGCTAATGCATGGTTTTCGTCTTACTTTGCCATGTTTTTTTTTAAATTTTTTTTTCTTTGCTTGGTTTTAACAATAAGCTCGTAGGATGCCATGCTTTGTGGCCCCCATGTTGCGCAGTCGTGCGCGTAACCACTCGAGACTATCGCCCGGGGAGGACGGACCGGAAAGACGGGATTCCATTCCAATACAAGACCAGGAAAGGACATTGGTGAATAGAATTTGGCTGTAAAGCCACTACCTAAACTAGTCTTGTTTTCTTCATCCCGACAATCAGGAAAGTTTGATCGATCTTGTGGTTTCCAGATGGTCAATGTCATTGACTTGGCTTGAGTGGTTGCGCACGTGTGGGGCTGACAATGGTAGACTATTTCTAATTTACTAGACTACTGTGTACACTGTGTAGAGTTGAGTGGAAATTCAATTCCAAAAGGAAAGTGGAAACTGGACCAGAAAAGTACAGTCCCAGATCTTCGGGAATCCTTCCAAGTTTTAAGCAGCCACATGTAGTTTATTCACATGAGATTGTGGGAACCGATACAGTTACATTAATCATTCTGTTGGTGGAAAGTAGGTACCATACTTTGTTCGCCATTGGGTTCAAGATTGGGTTGAGTCGGAAGCGATATACTTTCTCTTGTCTTTTTTGTTGTAGGACCCGTAGGTAGTAAGTTAAACTACATCATGACTTTTTAGGTTCGATCTATGCTGGAGTTCCGTTCCCTCGGTGTTCTGCTACCGAGATTTACCTTGAATTGAGACTTGGGATAAAAAAAAAAAAAAAAAAAGGTAAAACAAGGCTGAAAATGAGGACGAGAGACCTGAAAGGTTTGTGGTATGATATGTAGGTATGAGATTTCTACTGCGGATGGAACTAAAAACGTATTTTATTTTTTGCTATTCATTCTAACTATTATTGTTATTATTATTCCTAATAATCCCAACCGAAGTCCACGTAGCATGCAATTACAAAAACAAAGCACGATATCCATCTACGGTGTAGTATACGACATCAAATCCCACCGTACCTACTGTATAGCCCACTAGCAGGGATCATCGAAAAAAAAACCCCCAACCGAAATGGATAAGCACCTTAAACGGCGTTGCAGTGGCACGAGGACCCGACACGACAAAATCTCACCCGCCCTGCCACATGTCCAGCGACCGAAAGAAACATGGGCGTATGCATGGAAGGGTGAAAATTCTTCTAGCGTCTTCATGGTTTCATGCAAGACTGGTAGGGCGACGAGGGCGTGGACGAGTTTGATTGGTGAGGCGGGGCACACAGCCACACCTTGTGTAGCAGGGACTGCAGTTCATGAAAGAGGGAAAAGTAGAAACCTTGAAAGTGGAACCTTCAAGCAAGGGTAACTGTGTGTGGGTGGGTGTATTTTTGGCTTGGCTTCTGGCCTGGGTTGGTAATTCCGAGGTCCAAAAATAACATGTTTTCTTTTTTTAAATTTTCTAATGCGGCCGGTTTGAGTAGGTCGAGTTAGAGAATTGGGAGATGATAGGCATTACATGGACTATTACGGCAGGTTGAATCTCGATGTAATTACATACAATACGGAAATCATACACCGTACAGATGTATATGCAGTACGACAATTTTAGGTGCAGGGTAAATGTTTAAAAAGGAAATCTTGCGTCGAATCACATCCTGCAGGGTGCAATCGCTTTTCTTCCCATGTACCCGGTCCAACGCCTTGGCATCGGCGGTTCCGCGCGTAGAGTTTTTTCTAGTCTTTCTAGAAGCCTTCTAATTTTGGGTCGCTTTTTCCTGCACTAGCCCGTTTAGGATAGGGCTGTCTGTGCGTCTGGAAATCTCTGTTGGGATGCATGATGGACGCAGCAATCATTCTTTGTCACTCGCTCTCGGAAATCGCCAGATGTCGGGACTATTCTGGATGAAGGAAAGAGTCGTGTAGGTACGAACTACTGTAGACTAGCCAGGAAGAATTTCCACGGCTCGTCTGATTGTCTGTCTGTCACTTACTCCGTTCGAGTCCGTGTTTCCGTGGCCCGTCCATCCGTACTCCGTACCTATCTACAAAGTAGGCATCTCTGTGGTCGTTTAGAGCTATCGCTAGTCGACTTTGGGAAACATCTACGACACTATAGTAGGATTACTACCTCAGCTGGGATGTTCTGCCCTGCCCTGTTCTGCCCTGCTTTGCCCCGTTCAATGCGACCGTTCAGCTGGAATGGCTTTGGCCTACTTCCTCGGAGTACATACTTCCTAGTCAGGATAGTACTCTAGTAGAACGTAGAACGGAGTAGAGCATCCCGAAACTTTTCACCGGTCGGAGGACAGTGCCATAGCCAATAGCCAATAGTAAATACGAGATACCAGCTAGAGAGTACATTGAACCTAAGTGTTTGGATTTGGCCCCAACTATGAGAGCGATAGTATGGCTGAAAACATTGATATCGATACCTGTCATGTTATCTCGGCCTGCTCCCCACAGACTCAAGCCCGCCCGGCGCCCGAGAAAAAAAAAAAAAAAAAAAAAAAAAAACAGGTCGCAGGCTGGATCGTTCTCATTTTTTTTTTCTCCCTCGGCCCGGTCGATCAACAAAAGATCGGGACACGGCAAGACCAAGCGCAAAAGTGCCAGACTGACGGACTCAGCCACAACTCTCCCCGGCTATCAGAGCCGAGGGCCACGCCTGTTCCGCGTGATAGGTCGGGTTGACTAGCCTGCAAATTGCAACAGGAAATGCATGACTAGTGAGGACTAACTGACTAGGAGTAGACTAGCTTGCATTGATCTTTTTCATTCCTGCCCAACCATGAGCCAGCAATTCCTGGTTTTCTTTCAGGGCTGAATAATGCGTCTTGCTTGATGATCGGTTCGCGACCGAGCGACCGGTCGGGCGGCCGTTGGAGTTTTAGGGCTAGTTTGCGTGCCACGAGGAACAGATGTGTCTCACTTTTTCTTGCTTTAGTGTCTGTCTTCTGTTTGTTTTGGGTTGTTGTCACGGTCGCTTACTCCGTACTTCAATTTGACTCTAATGATGGGCAGTTGAGACATGGGTTGTTTCTGGTGTGTATCACTTACGAGTCCCTATGTACTCCGTATGGGGTTGTTTTACGACGACCACAACACCGGCGTGTGGACTGTGGCCGGGTTTATTAATAGTAAATTGCGTGTCGAAGACGTTCTGTACGGAGTATGTTTCATATGGTATCGCCGGAGTCATTTGCTACGAATAAAACGATCTCGAGATGCCGTGCTGCGCGGGCATACTCCATAACGAATGCCTCCTCCGTGAATCAGGAACTGAATGCAGATAGCCAATAGGTATGAATATCTGCGTGGTCTGCGCGGGCATTGGCCAAATGTCACTCCATCAGATACGCGCGCAGTGGAGACCTAGATGGGGGGAGGAGACTGGAGAGGGTCCTCAATGCTCCATGATCATCCATGACTTGACCATCGGCATCAAATGATAATCATGAATCGATCCCACCCACCCATCCATTTCGAAATTCTTACCCGACAAGGAATCCATCATCCATCGACTGATCCAGATTCTTAGTTCTGAAAGACCAAGATGCGATCTGCACTGCAAGTTGCATTCCTGCTAGGATCTAGAATAGATTAGAAATGAAAAAATTTTTCTCCCTTCCCACCCTCCAACTCCAAAATCCGAACGAACAAAAAACCAAGAACTAGATCTAGAACCCGGAATTCCCTACGGATCAAATGGCATGGCATGTCCTCCGCTGGAGTTGGAGTTAATGCATGTCCTGCAGCGTAAGCACCTACGCTGACGGGGTTCAGGCGTTCTGGACTCTCGGTCGCTAACTCGCTTCTAACCATCGTCTGTCTGCACTGCCTTCCGAGGGGGCCTGGATCGGATGGATTTGGGCCGGTCGGAGTCCAGAGCGTTGATCTCGACATATCAAAAATCCTGGTGAGCTAGTTTAATTAGTTAGTTATCAATTTCTGAATTTTATTTCTCTGCCTGGATTGTTTCCCCCGTGGTGTCGCAATCATGTTGAGAATCTGATCGAAGCGAAGCGAAGCGAAGAAATGAGATGAAGATAGCCCGGTCGGAGGTCACATGTCTCGGTCATGTGAAACATTCGCGGTTGGGGGATTCTATTATTAGAATCCTTCGTCGCGATAACCAGACCATCGCTTCTGAATCATGACTCCGTGATATGAGAAAGCGTTGGGAGTCAAGTCTCACCTGACTCAGTTCCGGTGGTTCGCGACCTAGTTACCTAGCGAGTCTCTGTCTGTCGATACAGGCCGTATCGACTATCAATCGATATCTGACGGCGTCGTACGGACTTTTTCTGACTGACTCCGTACTATCTGGCGGACTAGACTAGGACCGGATATCAGACTATAGACTACTCCGTACACTACAGACAAACAGTCAGAGTGAGATGGATCCATCGACTCAGACTTGGTAGTCACTAGTTGGCGTCCCAATCTGGGAGGCAGCGTGACTGTTCGGGTCTCGTGACTGCTGCCTTGAGTCGACGCGAGTCACGCTGGTGCCTACATCTCGATCCTGTTCCTGAGGTAATCCAAGGCGATCCATAGATATGAAGTGAAATAATAAATTGATTCTAGATTAATGCCGAAAGACTGGGGTACGAAACCCGAATGACCGAAAATGTGCTCATCCTCCTTTTCCTACCCATCATTGGCGATTTCTGTTGAAATAAAGCCCGCCATCAAATAGCTAAGCCTCAAACCAAGCCTTTCCAATCACTCGGAGCCGATGACAGCCGCTCGAGCAGCTTCGTAGAGGGGCGAAATGCCAGTCCAGTGTTTGAACTAGATCCAAGTTAGTGCTCATTGCTCGCTTTTCGTAGCCAACCCCCGATAGGGGAGGGAGTCGTTCTTACCTGGTACCATCCCTGTCCCACCAAGACCTCCAGACCGGGGATGGTTTGCCATCCCGCGTCGGAGGCCAGCTGCATCAGGGCGGTTACTGCCGGCTTGTAAGCCATCTCCAGAAGTACCCGCGGAGCCTTGTCCCCGGTCTTGACGACCTCCGCATCCGCCTCCTGCGCGCGTTCGAACATGTGGCAGAGCGTCTCGCGCATGGCGGGGTCAATGGGACGATCGGCGGGGATGGTGCCAATGGCCACGCTGGGGACCGAATCGATCTTCTCCTCGGGTCCCACGATGCGGATGTTGTAGCTCGTTGGGAAGGTCGAAACCATGCTCTCCAGCTTGCCGGCGGACCGTCCGACGACGTAGATGGGGGAGTATCCCATGCTGTGGAGGGCAAAGATGGCGGCGCGAGCGGTTCCACCTCCGCCGACGACGACGGCGCTGGCGTCACCGCTGGCTCCGTAGACACCGGCGTTGCGCAGGGAGAGGATCATTCCCTGCCAGTCAGTGTTGTAACCCACCAACCGCGCCGGGGCATCGGTTCCCTGCGACACAGGAACGATGGTGTTCACCGCTCCGATGATCTCAGCTTCCTGGGCCACCTCGTCCAGCAGGGGCATGATGTCCAGTTTCAGCGGGATCGTGACCGAGGCACCGCCGAAATCGGGGGAGCGAATGAACTCTTTCGCATCCTGGGCGTTGGTGGTCTCCAAACGACTGTACTCGTGGGGCAGACCGGCCTGCCCGAAGAGGGTGTTGTGGAGCGCAGGCGAGCGCGAAGCTGACACGGGGCTGCCGAAGATGGCAAACTTCTTCGGCTTGATCTCGCCCATCAGGGACAATCCCCGGCGGATCTCGCTGGCAGAGAGCTGACCCGGCGCAGCCTTGAACGGAAGGCTGGGGTGGGACACGGGGGTCATGAAGCCGTTCAGGATGCGGCTGAGCTGTCCGTTATCGCCCATGTTGATGGCGATGACTGGGACATCGTGGGCTTCCTCGGCCCAATTCTTGAACTTCCGGAGCGCCGCGTTGTCATCCAGATCCTTGGCAACTCCCACGAGCTTGATCACATCGCCGTACTCAAGCGCCCGGTTGTAGTACTTCATCCAGGACATGTTGGCCCACGACAGCTCCCCCTTGGGGTCGTGGTGGGAGGCGATGATCTTAGAATGGCCCTTGATTTCCGTGACAGCACGGAGCATGTCATCGGGGAAAGCGATTTCCAGGTCGACAAATTCGCTGCCAGATCGCACGGCGAGTCGGTACAGATCCATCGCCGCCTCATGCGCATCGTCAGGGAAACGGCCACCTTGACTCTTGGTTCGGATGGTGAAAATTAGAGGAAGCGAAACGCGACTGCGCAGGAACGACATTTGTTCTGCCACGTAGTCCACAGAGGGGATTTCACTGTCCGAAGCGGGGTCCTTCAACAGATCGACTCGTAGTTCCACCGCGTCAGATCCCACGCACGCTTCTCCCAGGATGTCACTGGCCTGCCGAAGGTCAGGCAGCGTCAGAGACACGAAGAAGGACTGAGGCTTGCGCCTGATGATGCTGAGGTTGTCAGTCTGTCCGGTGACAACCTTCATGAAACGAGTGAAATCTTCGGATGCCCGAGCCAGGCCACCCGAGCTCGCTTGTTGGCTGTAGTATTGGATATTGCTGCATTCTTGGAACCACGGCTTGCGACGCAGCCAGACGCCCATCATATCCTCAACATAAGCTGGGCGGGTCTTGTCGACCGAAAGGAAGTCCATGACCTGCTTGATATCGCGCATGATGAGCATGACATTTCCCTTGGTTTTGTGGTAATCGACGAGCAGCTTTCTGGCCTCGGGCATTTCAACCACGCCTCCGCCGCAAGCGAAGACATAGCCAGTCGAACGCTCCTTCAGAGTGCGCTGCAGGAGATTAAGCTCGGCATCACGGAAGCCTTGCCAGCCGCGCTCCTTAATGATGTCGGGAATGGTCTTTCCCTCGTTTTGCTCGAGTTCGGTGTCAAGGTCGACGAAAGGCCGGTTCAGTGTCTTCGCGACCCAGTGTCCGGTGGTGGTCTTACCAGCGCCGCGCATGCCGATGATGATCACGGAGGCGCTGCTCTTTTCAGCGCGGGTGAGGACAGAGGACTCGTCCTCTGCCAGCTCTTTACCCTCCAGACGGACGGAGAACATCTGTCTGAGAGTATCCCACCAGCCAGGCCACGTCTTACCGACACACTCCTTCTCCAAAATGAGAGTCGGCTGAGGGGTCACGAGAGACAGAACGCTGAAACTGAAGGCGACGCGGTGGTCATCGTAGCAGAAGATACCACCGGAGGGCTGGCGAAGACTTTTGCGGTCAATGCCATCGATCTCGAGACCGTCATCGTGCTCCCGGCAGACAACGCCGAACTTGGCAAGCTCGTCCTTCATGGCCTTGATTCGGTTGCATTCCTTGACACGCTGGTTGGCAATTCCGTAGATGCGAGTGGTGTGGTTGTCACCATCGCCACGGGCCACAGCGGCAAGCACGGAAGCAGTCAGGAACGCATCGGTCATGGGCTCCATGTCAACATTGGTGAGGGGTCGCAGTTGGCCGTTCGCCGGGCCAACCACGGTAGTCGAGGTATCGGTCTGCTTGACGGAGCATCCCATAGGGCGCAGAACATCGACGGCAAAGCGAGCATCGCCCTGAAGGGATTTCGATCCGATGTTGGGGACGGTGCAGGTGGTGCCGGTGATGGCGGCAATGGCCAGGGGGTAGGTTGCAGAGCTGGCGTCGCTCTCGACGACATACTCGGCAGGGTTGACATAGCGACCCTGGGGGATGTGGTAAGTGTGCTCCTCCGTAGTGGACTTCTGCACATCGATGCCAAAGGATCTCATCATCGCCGTGGTCATGTCAATGTACGGCTGCGAGATGGGCTTTCCGCCCACCAGCTTCAAAGTGACGGGCTCCTTGGCGTAGGGAGCACACATCAACAATGAGGAGACATATTGCGAAGACACCTTGGCGGCGAGGTTGATCTGACCACCAGCAAATCCGCCGGAGGCAGCGATGTTGAGAGGGAGACTGCCCTTCTTCTCGACGTATTCAATGGACGCACCATTTGTGGTCAGAGCATCGACCAAATCGCCGATCGGCCGCTGCTTCATACGGTTGTTACCGGTAAGGACGCTGGAGTCCACAGTGCTTGGCGTAGCGAGGGTTGCGACGGTGGTGAGGAAACGCGACGCAGTGCCGGCATTACCAAGGTAAAGAGGCGAAGGGTGCGCTTGGATATTTCCACCCTTGCCGTTCACAACGAGCACTTCACCCTCCTCTTCCCAGGAGAAGGTGGCGGCGCCAAGTTTCTCCAAGGCGTTCAACATGACCTCGGTGTCATCCGAATGCAACAGGTTTTTGACGCGGCAGGTACCCGATCCAAGAGCGGCCAGGACAAGAGCTCGGTTGGAAATACTCTTGGATCCCGGGGGAGCGCAGGTAACGTTCGACTCGGCAGCGACACCGGGCTGAACCTCGATGCTGGGGGCAAGCACCACGCTGATGTCCTCGTTGGGGACGACGCTGGCCCTTGGCTCGTAGGTGCGACCGATGGCCGACAGGAGAACGATCTTCTTCTTGGGGCCATCGTTCTTCTTGTCTAGAGCCATGTTGAACAGCAGCTGGTCCACGGGGCAGTGCTTGCCGGCGGTCAACTTTCTGATCCGCGAATCCTTCAAGGAGGTAGGCAGGCCGTAAGCAGAAATGCATTTGACAATACGGGAGACAGCAACACCCTTGAGGAGACCGAGATGACGGGCGAGCTCGGCCTCCTTGACCATGCCGATCGCGACACATTCTCCATGGAGGATCTGGGGAGTCAGAATCGCCTCAATAGCGTGACCGATGGAGTGGCCCCAGTTGAGAAGGTTTCGCAGGCCACCCTCACGCTCGTCTGCGGAGACAACGTAGGCCTTATGGCGGGCCGAGGCCAGAATTCTGGCCTTGAGGATGTCCTCAATGCCCTCAAACCGGTGTTGGCCGGGCTTCACCTGACGACGGACAGCCGTCAAGATGGTGTCGGCATGCTCTTCCAGAGCAGCGAACTCTTCTTCACTCGAGATGGCAGCGGTCTTGATCACCTCCGCCATACCGTTGATGAACTCCCTCACGGGGAGGGTCTCGAGGAATTCCAGGTCAATGTAGATCTTGGTCGGCTGCCAGATGGCACCAATGAGGTTCTTGCCCAACGGAGTGTCGATGGCAGTCTTTCCTCCGATGGAAGAGTCCACCATGGCCAGCAGGGTCGTGGGAACCTGCACATACCGGACTCCACGCATGTAGGTCGCGGCAACAAAGCCAGTCAGGTCTCCGATGACTCCTCCGCCCAGCGCAATCACCACCGTATCGCGACCACACGGGGGACTCTGGCTCAACATCCAATCTTCAATGTCGGCTTTGGTCTGTCGGGATTTGGAGACCTCACCCGGGGGTGCATGGTACACCAGCAGGCGAGGCGACGACGCGAGGTGGGCGGTGGCATCTTCGAAGGTCTTCCGGAAGGAGGGAGTATAGATCGAACCGATATTCGTGTCGGTGATGAGAACGTAGGTGGTCGAGGGGCAGTCCCGGATCAGATCCTTAGCGACGTAGTTACGCCAAAGACCGAAATCCGAGACGATGCTCTCCCGACCCAAAATGCTAATCTTCGTGGGTTCGGTCATGATCGAACGGATTGGGGGGGGGAGGGGGGAGGGGGTAAACGGCAAGCAAGGGAGACGGGCGATTCGCAACGAAGGGAGGAATAACCACGGACTCAAATTAATTCATGCTGTGACAGGTAGTAAATAGTACCCCAGGAGTTCGTCCAAAGCGTCTCAACAGCGAGCACAGACTCGAAGACGAGACGACACAGGAGAGAAATCCAGGAAGGAAGAAGGAAAGAGAGAAAGAAAGAAAGATGGAGGAGAGAGAGGGCGTCGGAGAGAAAACAGGAGCGGGGCTTTCAGCTGAGCCCAAAGGGGAACGATGAGCACGACCGCAAGGGGGGATTCAAAGTCATTCAATTGGCAATTGGTAACAGGGGCGGCGAGAATGGAGCAGACCCGAGCACGATGGGAATGGAACTGACGATGATTGCTCGGTTAGGGAAAGGAGGAGTGGTGGTGAAGAGGAAAAGATCCACCGGAGAAGTTCATTTCCTCGATTGACTCACTGCTGCCCGCTCCGATGTCGCCTCGGTATTGGCCGTCCCTCTGCCGGTGATCCACCGATGTGTTTGTTTCTACGGAGTAGTCGGTGAGGTCTGAATCTTGAACTCTGAAGTTAGAGATTAACTAGTTTCTACGCAGTACGAGGAATAGTGAACATAGTCTCAGTCATGGATAGCCGATCCATCACGGGCGTCGTAGCATTCCTGTCTTTTTCGTACATACTTCCTCCTCGTAGAACCATCGCAACCAAAATAACGAAGCCAAAGTACAACGCGCAAACTCCCTTCCCAAGTAGTATATGACATGTCATCTTGCTGCCCAATGTCTGGTTTCTCCCGTCAAAGCAGGAGGTAAAAGGCAACACAAGAAAAGGAGAACCAAAAGAAAAAGACAGACAAAAAAGAAAAATTAAAAATAAACAAAAATAGACTTCGGCAAAACACGCACGATCCAAGCAACAGATCGACATCGGAAACAAACTATAGATCTCTAACAAACCCACACCTTTCCCTTCTAGTAGCGTCCGTATCCACCGTGGTGATTCCTCGATCCATAGGAATCCCGACCTGAGTGACCTCCTCGGGAATATCCTCCGCCGCGGCCGCGCCAGTTGGATCCCTGCGGCTGACTCTGGCCATAGTAATCGTCTCGACCGTAGTTCTGTCGGGGAGGCGGCCCGCCATAGGGGCCGCGATTTTGGTACTGCTGACGGCCATCAGAGTAACCCTGCATACCTCCACGGGGAGGAGGAGGCGGGCCTCGGGAATATCCCGTGGATCCGGGCTGCGGAGGAACCCAGCCGGAAGGTGCATTGTTGCCGGCGGGCTTGAAGTTGGGATCCAAATGCGCCGCGAAGGGGTTGGGACGGTCCTGGCCCTGGCCCTGGCTGTGGCTGGCGTAGTTGATGTGACCGCCGCGACCGCCGCGACCGCCGCCGCCGCGGAACGGAGCTCCTCCAAACGACCGACCGGAGTTCTGCGCTTTGTTCTTGACAGCCATTATGTCGCCGTAGTCCAAAGCCGGCTCGGGGAACTTAACTCCGCGCAACAGCATGGACTTGTGGATGTGGGAAGACTTGGGGATCTCGTAGTTGACCCTGTATGCATCGGAAATTAACCAACCGGATCAAGAATTAATCATTATGGGGGGAAGGAGGGGGACATGATCAACTTACGTCAAAGAGCGGTCTTCATCCAAGCTCGGCATGCCATATTGCTCAAGCGTTGATACCAAGGAGCTGTGTGGAATATACGTGTCGTTGCGTTCCACTTTGCCGGCCAATCCTTCACTCACACGCTGGTTCAATTTGACCACGGGGGCACCTTGCTTCTTGGAGTAGAAATTGCCGACCAGATCTTGGTACAATGGGTGACTATCCGAGATCAATAACACCTCCTTACCCATGGCATTGCGAAGTTTCTCGTCGTCCGAGAGAAGAGGGTATTTCTTCTCCATGGCAGTCAAGAGTCGCTTCTCGTCAATGAACGGCAGCAGAACGACTCCTTGCCAGGCAAACTTCTTGCCGTTCAGATCCACCGGGAAATCCTCCGGGTAGAAGTCAATGATCTCACTCTTCGGGTCGCTCATTAGGTCGTGGAAGATTTCGGGGATAGCGTGGTTAGACGAGGCCGGGAGGACACCCATCAGCTGTTCAAACGGCTTGAACGGAATGCCTTTGTCGAATGATAGTTCCATGTCGCCAATGTCCACAAAGTCTGCGGCGAATGGCGCGTAATGGTAAGGATAATACCAAGTCCACGAAGGACATCCTTGGAAATAATATAACAGAACCCAGGCGAGACCTTCCGCATATGCACGGGCAACCTTGTGTCGGAACTCCTTGTCGGCTGGGTCGACGCCGAACTTTTGCTCGTAGTATCGGTCGGCATATCCTTCCTCCCACAAACGCACGTTGTCGGGGGGCATATCATTGTCATCCTGTTGAGGTTTCGACTCGTTCTGAGCACTGCCTCCGTTTTCTTCTCCCTCCGCCTTTCTTTTTCCAAGAACGGAGGGCGAAGTCTGCTCGGGTTGATCGCCCGATTGCTCCTCGCTCTCGGCCGTAGGCTCCTCGGAGCTTTGGTCGCCTTGCGAACCTTTCATGAGCTTATCTTTGAGGACGGCAGCAGCGCTTTTGTTGGCCATGTTGGCCCTGTAGACATTGCCGCGATTAACCACCATGCTGTGGGTCAACTCTCGGTCTCCTCGAGATAGATGTCCACGTCCGGGAGTGATCAGGTCCATCGGCATCGAGGATGGCGCGGCATTGTCGCCACCACCGCGAGTTCGGTTGCTCGCGGGTGCCGGCTCGTACGCATCATAACTGGGCGAACTTCTCCTCCGCTTGCTGGAACGCTCTTCTCGGGCCTTGTCCTCTTGCTTGCGTCTTCTCTCATTCGCGGCCTTTCTCTCCTCGACTTGTCTTCGTCGACGGAAGATGGCGTCCTCCTGCTTGGCCAGACCCTGCAAAATGAGCTGGGCCTTTTTGAAGTCGACATGCCCATCCTGCGTTAGATATCCACCCATTACGGGAATATTGTCGCGCCAGATAGCAATGAGGGTATCGATACCGTTTTCGCGAATGTCAAGCGATGGCAAGTGCGGGAGGAAATCGTTTCCTACGAAGAAACACATGAACACCCAATCGTCCAAGGCCCGCTCCAAATCGAAAGGGAATGGCTGCCCGGGAACCCAAAGCTCGACAGCGAGGTATTCACGAAGGATAGAGACGTTAAGCCAGATGAATGGCTTAAGTGAGGAACCCTTGCCCTTTTCGTCGAATTCACCATTCTTCTCCTTGGCTTGTCCTCTACACTCCTCTGCCTTGTGGCCGGCTTGACCGCATAGCCTACATGTCCGTGCCTTTGATTCTTGGAAGAAGACGTCTTCTCGGAGAACTCGAAAATATGGCTCATGGGTCGCAAGTCCCAGCATGATCAAGTCGGCATCCTAAAGAACCATTCAACGTCAGTAGTGTTTCTCAACAGACCATTTACTTTCGGCCTATTACATACCAAACCGTAGATGACATGACGAGTGTTGGGGTCGTGCTCCGGCGATGCTCGCTGCGATCGCACGAATTCCATGATCTTATGCTCTCCCTCTCCGGGAACGGTCGCATCGGAAATAATGATTTTAAGCTGCGCAAGTCAGAACGGAGAACCTCAGAAACTAAGAGACGAGTGTCAAACCTTTTCCCAAGCCGGATCAGTGTTGAGCTTGTACGCAATCCAGTAGCGCAGCGCAGCTGCAAGAATGTCCATGAACGGAGTACCCGGAGTAATCACGTTGCTATCCCAAGTCTTCTGAATGACTTCTTCCTCAATACCCTGGTCGGCCTTGTTACCGTTCTGCTTCGCCAGCATCTTCCGGAACTCCTCCTTCTTCTCGTCGTTCTCTCTAGCCTCCTGGGCAGAGCGGAAACGTCTTGCGCGCTGTTGGTTCATCTTGGCTCGCGGTGCCACGCCATCTAGAGAATTCCGGAACCTCCGGTCAGTAGTCGCTCGTAGCAAACCATGTTCAAAGAGTTGTCACATACCAACAGCAATCATCAGCAGCTTTCTGGGACGAACCATGTTCACCACGCGATCGGTATAGTTGAAAATCTCCAGCATCATCTCCTGCTCATTCGCCGGCGGGGGCTTTCCCTCCGGATGAGTACACGGGTGAACGATACCGTTCATATCCAGGTAGAGATTATCCATCTCGTCTCCATTGGGGTTGGGGCGAGTCGTATCAACAGGAACTTCTTCCCCATTGACCTCGTAAGGACGCTCCTCGATCACCGGCGAGATGATCTTGGGGTACTTGTTGGAGAGCCATCGGAACAGCGCTGGAACACCCATGATGATACAGAAAGGCGAGCAAGTGTAGAGATTATCAAGATAGTAATAACTAAAATCTCAAGGGCGCAAATAAACTCTGATATTCTAGATGCAGTTGGCGATGCGCTCCATCGATTGGTTTTCCTGAACCGCCTGACTTAGAATCGCAAATTGCACCGAGCTTTACGACGAGCAAGGAAGAGGGTTGATAAAGGAAGAGAGCCTATCCCGAGGACACCGAGGACAAGGGAAATCACAGGTATCAAAGCCCTTTATTCTTTGACTGGAGGGCGGGTCAAACAGCGAGACCTGGAAGTTTCTTCAGGGCCCGTTGAATGAATGGATGAATGATCGGATAGATAAACGGGGTTTTCGGCCCTTCTGCTTTGTCGCGGTTCCGCCTTAGCGGCTGCTTGGCATTTCCGTCGGAGACACCACCTAACTATTATTATTATTGTTCTGACATGCCGAGTCCTGTGCATCGCAGCTGCTCCGCAAAAGAACAACTCAGCATTGGGGGTTTGCATTTTGTTTTTCTGTTTCTGGCTTGAGCCTGTCCGATGTTTATTAATTTTTACGTCCGCGGCCAGCGGTGACCATGATACTACGAGCTACCGGTCGCAATGTTTCGCATACTCGAATCGCAGGCCCCGGCCAAACAAACGGCCACAGATACGATCAATACTCTGAGCAGTAGACTGCAGAGTGCTACACTGTTGGAAGACCGTCGGGCAGCAATCCAGGGACTGAGAAGCTTCGCGAAGCTCTATCCTGCCTCCGTCGCCTCTGGTGCGCTGCGACCGTTGATTAGCGGTCTCAGAAATGACCGGGAAGATGTGGACACGATTAAAGTGGTCTTGGAGACCTTGTTGATGCTGTTTTCGCCGGATGAGAATAGTGTTAGTTGCTTCCGATCGCTGGTTTTATGAGCTATGGGTGCTGATTCAGATTATCTAGCCCGAGGCCTCTGATGAGATCGCTCTTTGGCTGTCCGACGAGTTCACGCAGGTATGCTTCCTCCGCATATGAAACACTGGTCTCGCTAACGGAGCGAAAGCGACAAGACAACATCACCGCCCTCCTCGACCTCCTCGATACCCGAGAATTCTATTCTCGCCTATATTCCTTGCAATTGATGTTCCAGATCTCGAGCGCGCGACCGGAGAGAACGCAAGAATGTATATTGACGGCGCCGCTGGGGATTCCGAGGCTAGTCAGTGCTTTGAGTGATGCTCGAGAACCAGTCCGGAATGGTATGATAATCGTGCAGACATCTGAGGTCTTCAAGGCAACAAGTTCGCTGACAGCCGTCGTGGATTTACAGAAGCTTTGTTGCTCTTAATCGCGCTTACACCGGCATCTGAGGAGTTCCAGAAGCTTGTCGCATTCGAGAATGCATTCGATCTCGTATTCTCCCTCATCGAAACCGAGGGTGCCTTGACGCATGGATCGGAGGTCGTCGAAGACTGTCTCTCTTTGCTCGCCAATCTCCTGAGACTCAATATTTCCAACCAGTCATACTTCAGGGAAACGGGCTGCGTCAAGAGAGTAGCGAAGCTTCTCTCCGACGTAAACCAAGAACAGGACTCTGGTGAACCTGCTCCCCAGTGGGCTCTCGCCCATCGCGATAAGAATATCTGGGGCTTGCTGGTTATAATTCAACTGTTTCTAGTACGCGGTGGAATCAATACACCGGCTAATCAAATGGCATTCTGGAATAACGGTGTAATGGAGCAAGTGCTAAGTGCTGCTTTCAGTCAAAGGTTCAGCGTAAATGTCACGTCTAAGGTTTGTGGGACAGGCTCTTATAAATTCCCGGTTCAATACTGATTGGTACAGGCGTTGGCTACCATTGCGGACCTGATCAGAGGAAACCAGCCGTTGCAAGAAAAGTTTGGCGATGTCGAAGTCTTCTGGGGCGTCAAGCCGGCCGAGGGTGCTGTGAACGGCGATGCAGCTGGCAAAGAATTCCAACGCATCAATGTTATGGAGGCCCTGCTCAAACTCACTCTCGAACCCGCCACTATTCAACTTCTCGACGCACGCCTTGCCGCCTGTGAATGCATCAAAGCCTTTTTCGCTCATCACTCTGGAATTCGCGTTCATGTTTTGCGAAGGGCCATCGATGGACATATCAGCGGGCAGGATGAAATTCCTAACATCTTGTCTGTCTTGCTTACCCCGCCAGAACTCCGAGGGAATGCCGATCCATATCAGACGTGGATGGCCTCTGTTTTGATGTTCCATCTGCTGTTCGAAAATGCCGAAGCCAAAGCGATTGCTATGGAGGTCACGGAGGGCGATGCCGAAAGGGGCGAAGAAGTCATCACCTGCATTCAGACCATAGTTGGTAACCTGGTCACTGGCATTCAACGAGGAGACGACGAAAGAATCACCCTTGGGTATCTCATGTTGCTCTGTGGGTGGCTCTTTGAAGAGCCAGATGCTGTGAATGACTTCCTTGGAGAAGGGAGCAGTATCCAAACTTTGCTGCAAGAGATCAAACATCGCGGTGCGCCCTACGTACTTCTGACCGGCCTTTGCACCGTTCTGCTTGGAATAATTTATGAGTTCTCATCAAAAGACTCCCCTATTCCTCGCCAAACATTGCATAAGCTGTTAATCGAGCAATTAGGACGAGACCAGTTTATCGATAAGATCACACGGTTTAGAGAGTCTCCCTCGGTTCGCGACTTCGAAGTCCTGCCACAGACAGTGGCCGGACAATTTGAAGGGGGCCTTCCCGAGATCTACTTCGATCGCACATTCATTGACTTTTGCAAAGACAACTTCGGTCGTCTGACACGTTCAATTGACCGTGAGCCTGGCCTTGAGGTTTCAGTCATCACCAACGGTGTTGAAAGAGGAGTTTCGCGTGAACTGGTCGATTCCCTCAAGGCGGAACTTGAGGACCGGACCCAATCGATACAAAAGCTGGAATCTGACCTTATTGCGTTGCAAAATAAACTGGAGCATGAGCAGCTTGATCATAGGAAATCCAAAGAGACGAGCACGATGGAGGCTTCCAAGATCAAGCAAATTAACGAGTCCTTGCAGAGAAACCACGACCAGGAGCTATCAGCATTGAAGCAAGAGCAACAACGGGAGATGAATGAGCTCATGAGACAACATGGCGATCAGCTCCGAGCAATCGACAATCAACTCAAGGTTGCCTCGAATGACCATGAAAGGAAAAGCCAGAAGTTGAGAGAACACCACGAGGCTGAAGTTGCCGAGTTGCAGAAACGGATCCGGTCACTAGAATCGGAATTCTCACGCGCTGGGGACCAATATTCGGGCGAGGTGGCTGATCTCAAGACGACCATTGAAAGGTTGATGTCAGATGCCACCAAATTGAAGGAGCAGCATGCCGCTGAAGTATCGGATTTGAATGAAACTATTCAACTGCTCGAATCCAACATTGACGAGAGCAACAAGCAACACACGGCTGAAGTCTCGAACCTGAATAAGAAGATACAGAGTCTGCAAACAGAGGTCGATGTGGCTAAACAGCAGCATGAAACCGAACTCGCGGAGCTTGAATCGACAAACACATCTCTCCAGACCGAGCTTGACTCAATAAAACAACAATACGAAACCCAAGTCACGGAGCTCAAATCTAAGAATGAATCACTACAATCAGATCTTGACTCTGGGAAACAGCAGCACGATGCGCAGCTTGCGGAGCTCCAGTCTAAAAGCAAGTCTTTACAATCAGAGCTTGACTCTGGCAAGCAACAGCATGAGAGTGGAGTTGCGGACCTCACGTCTCGGAACGAGTCCTTGCAAAAAGAGCTCGATGCCATCAAAAAGCAGAACGAGTCCGAGGCCGCAGACCTCAAATCTACTAATGAGTCATTACAGTCCCAACTTGACGCAGCTAAGAAGGTTTCTACGCAGGACACTCAAGCTATGCATGACGATTACTCCTCTAAGATTTCGGCTCTAGAGAAACGGGCCGAAGAGGCAGAAAAGAAAGCAAAGGCTTCTACAGAGGACACCCAAGCTGTGCATGACGACTACTCCTCTAAGATCTCTGCTCTAGAGAAACGGGCGGAAGAGGCTGAAAAGAAAGCAAAGAAGACCGAAGACGATGCACGTAAATCTGCCGAGACGCTCAAGGAGGCCCAGAATGCCCTCGAGAAAGCCAAGTCGGAGGCCAAAGAAAAGGAAGAAGCCCGCAATGCAGCACAGACTGAACTTGAGGATCTACTTATTGTATTTGGTGACCTGGAGACCAAGAGAAGTGAGGATAAGGTGAGTCAGCCTATATACGCGCGACAACTTATACCCTTGGCTAACCTCATTTGTTAGAAACGTCTCAAAGATCTCGGACAGGAAGTCTCGGATGAAGACGACGACGACGAGGACGACGACGAGGATGAAGATTAGCGCGGACGACTTGAATAGTTCTTTGAATATACATACAGCCGTACAATTTGCATCTTTGATTTCGATTGACTTAGAGTTGCTATTTACTCCTATGCTGAGATTCCCGATTAGAAGAATATGGTCAACTGAGACAAGCTCCTTTGTTTGATTCATAGATAGCTTCACTAATCTCAAGCACTATTACTCACTCCCTGCATCGCCAGACAGGATCAACTTCTATCTGCTTTGTTGCTTTTGGCATGCAACCCCACCAATATGATTATTACTGTTCTTACTCCATCTGAGTCTGTCGCCTCTGACTCACAATTCCAACAATCCAAAATGCCGTAGCCAAATTCTATTGGGAGTAAGGGAGTATGCACGGTTCATACTATACGCCCTGTGGCGGCCAAAGGGCGTGGACTAGTGGCCGCCTAAGGCAGAAATGCTAATACGGGACGCCGGAGCGACCAAATCGGCAGTCCGGCGCGGGGTGACTCACTTGCCGATTTCTTTTTTATCTACCCCGCGGTTCTCTCCCTCCTTTGAAGATCGCCAACGAGTGCAGTTTGACGACAGCTCTCCCGCCCGTCATGTCTATCGATTTCCCTGCCGAGGAGGTGAACATCCTCACCAGGTGGAGGGAGATCAATGCCTTCAGAAGGCAGGTTGAGCTCTCTCAGGGCCGCAAACCTTATACTTTCTACGATGGCCCTCCGTTCGCGACCGGCATGCCTCACTATGGTCACTTGCTGGCCTCCACTATCAAGGATATTATCCCCAGATATTGGTCTATGAAAGGCCACTATGTCGAACGTCGATTCGGCTGGGATACTCACGGTGTGCCGATCGAATATGAGATCGACAAGAAATTGGGCATGTCGGGCCTGGAGGCTGTTGAAAAGCTCGGAATTGAAAAATACAACGAGGAGTGCCGCGCCATTGTCATGAGATATGCTTCGGAATGGCGTGAGACTATCGATAGATTGGGTCGTTGGATTGATTTCGATAATGACTACAAGGTAGGTTTCCCATCCCGTTTCGTATTTATGTTGTGGTTGGGACAAGGCGAAAAGACACCCTTCCCTTCAGAGAATAGTTTTCACGATGTCCGAACATAAACTAATAGATTTCTTCTGCATTTTCATAGACTATGAACACGGATTTCATGGAGTCCGTTTGGTGGGTTTTCAAGCAATTGTTTGATAAAGACCTTGTCTATAGAGGATACCGCGTCATGCCCTACTCGACCGCTCTCAACACTCCCCTCTCCAACTTTGAAGCTCAACAAAACTACAAGGATGTGCAAGATCCTGCAGTTGTCGTAACTTTCCCCCTGGTGAACGACCCCGAGACTTGCTTGCTCGCATGGACCACCACCCCTTGGACCCTCCCTTCGAACACCGGTGTCTCAGTCAACCCCAACTTCGAGTACATCAAGATTCTTGATGAAGCTTCCGGAAAGCATTACATTCTCCTTGAGTCGCTGCTCCGAACCCTCTACAAGGACCCCAAGAAGGCCAAGTTCAAGATCGTTGATCGGCTCAAGGGATCGGCGATGAAGGACTGGAAGTATGTTCCTCTCTTCGATTACTTCTACGAGGAATTCAAGGACCACGGGTTCCGTGTTTTGAACGCTGAATACGTCACGGCTGATGACGGTACTGGTGTTGTCCACCAGTCCCCTGCCTTTGGTGAGGACGATTACAGGGTCGCCATGGAGTCTGGCGTTATCGACGAGAAGCGTAACCCCCCCAACCCCGTCGATGAGCGCGGCATTTACACGGCCGAGGTTCGGGATTTTGCTGGACAACATGTCAAGGCTGCCGACAAGGCCATCATCAAGCACTTGAAGGGAACTGGCCGCCTGATCGTTGATAGCCAGATCACTCACAGTTACCCATTCTGTTGGCGTTCGGATACCCCGTTGATCTACCGGGCCGTCCCTGCCTGGTTCGTCAAGATCCCTCAGATCATCCCTCAAATGCTCGAGGGCATTGAGGGCTCTCACTGGGTGCCCTCTTTCGTCAAGGAGAAGCGGTTCTCTAGCTGGATTCAAAACGCCCGAGACTGGAACGTCTCTAGAAACAGATTCTGGGGTACACCGCTCCCCCTGTGGGTTAGTGACGACTTCAAGGAGGTTGTGGCTGTTGGTAGCGCTGAGGAGCTCAAGGAACTGAGCGGCTACCAAGGCGAGCTCACAGACCTTCACCGTGACAAGGTCGACAACATCACCATCCCGAGCAAGCAAGGCAAGGGCGAACTTCGCCGTGTTCCTGAAGTTTTCGACTGCTGGTTCGAGTCGGGCAGCATGCCGTACGCCTCGCAACATTACCCCTTCGAAAACAAGGAGCAATTCGAGCAGAGCTTCCCCGGTGACTTCATCGCCGAGGGACTGGACCAGACTCGTGGATGGTTCTACACCTTGACTGTCCTGGGTACCCACCTCTTTGGCAAACTGCCGTTCAAGAACTGTGTCGTCAACGGAATCGTCCTTGCTGAGGATGGAAAGAAGATGTCCAAGAGATTGAAGAACTACCCCGATCCCTCCTTGATCATGGATCGGTATGGCTCGGATGCTCTCCGACTGTATTTGATCAACTCTCCCGTTGTCCGCGCAGAACCCCTCCGTTTCAAGGAAACGGGTGTCAAGGAGGTTGTTGCCAAGGTTCTTCTCCCTCTGTGGAACAGCTACAAATTCTTCGAAGGCCAGGTCGCCCTTCTCAAGAAGACCGAGAACATCGATTACGTGTTCGACCCCAAGGCGGAGGCCACTAACACTAATGTCATGGATCGATGGATCCTGGCAAGCTGTCAGTCTCTTCTCAAGTTCGTGAATGAGGAGATGGCCGGCTATCGCCTCTACACTGTCGTTCCTCGCCTGCTTGGACTTATTGAGAACACCACCAACTGGTACATCCGCTTCAACCGGAGACGTCTCAAGGGTGAGAACGGCGTCGACGATACCCTGCACGCCTTAAACACCTTGTTCGAGGTTCTTTACACCCTGGTCAGAGGCCTCGCACCCTTCACACCTTTCATCACCGATACCATCTATCTGCGACTCCTTCCCCACATCCCTGAGGCGCTCCGCGGCGAAGATAGCCGAAGTGTTCACTTCCTTCCTTTCCCCGAGGTACGTGAGGAGCTCTTTGACGAGGTTGTCGAGCGGAGAGTGGCCCGGATGCAGAAGGTCATTGAGATGGGTCGTACCTCTCGAGAGCGTCGCATGGTCGGATTGAAGACTCCTCTGAAGTCGCTCGTTGTGATCCACCAGGACCAGCAGTATCTGGACGACGTCAAATCACTCGAAGGCTACATCCTTGAGGAACTGAACGTCCTTGAAGTGATCTTGTCTACGGATGAGGCGAAGTACAACGTCCAGTACAGTGTTACTGCTGACTGGCCTACTCTTGGAAAGAAACTGAAGAAGGACGTCCAAAAGGTGAAGAAGGCTCTCCCCTCTTTTACCAGTGAGGACGTTAAGAAGTACGTGGCCGACAAGAAGATTACCGTTGACGGCATCGAGCTTTTCGAGGGTGACCTGGTTGTGAAGCGCGGTATCAAGGAAGTCCCATCTTCCCAGGGCATGGAGCCTAACAACGATGTGGACGTGATGACCATCCTAGATGTGAACCTCTACCCGGAACTGGCGCATCAAGGATTGGGCCGCGAGATCATCAACCGCGTGCAGCGTCTTCGTAAGAAGGCTGGTCTGGTCCCCACCGATGACGTGGTCATGGCTTACACAGTTCTCTCGGACCCTGAGAACATCGGTCTCAACGATGCTTTTGACTCGCAGTCTGGCGCCATCGAGAAGGTTTTGCGTAGACCGCTCGACCGACAAGCGCCCGTTGACGGCAAGGCCCCCAGCGGTGATGAGGACCGCGTGATCATGCAGGAAGAGCAGGAAGTTCAAAAAGCGACGTTTTTGTTGAAGCTGCTTAAGCTTTAGACTTTCAGTTTATGTTTGAATGTGCGACGTGAACTAGTTTTTTTTTCTTTTTTTTTTTTACAATTTATCTTCTCATACAGTTCTCAAGAAATAGGCATTATATCTATAAAATCTAGAGATTATCATCTACTATGACCTTATCATTGCATCGTAATTATGTAGTACTACTTGTTACCGGTTGCTCAACCAAAATACACCTAGAAAGGAGAAAATAGGACGGAGATAGAAGTGAAAATAGAATGAAAGAAACCACCGAGGCACCTGACCGGTACAACCGCCTCGACTCCAGAGTTTCAATACCTGTACATGCATCTGCCTCGTTCCACCTTCTTAGCCCTTCTTCGCCGCAGCCTGAGCAAACAAGTCGTGGTTAGCATGATTCCCCAACACGCAACCACATTTTACGATCCCTTACCAGGAAGCAGTCTTTCAGCTTCATGAACTCTTTAGCACACATGTCTTTATGCACCGATTTGTAGTCAGCAACAATGCAGTTGCCATATGCAGCCGCCTGGAAGTCAAGTCAACATGCATCCTCTCAAGCAAGGCAGGTCAGTGGAGAACGGAGCATACCTCGATAGAGCATTTCGAGGTGGCCTTTGCAAATTTTTCAATCGGTCTCGTTCGTGTCGACGCCATTTTCACGCTGATTGATAGCTCTAACGGAGTAGGAAGTGATGCAATACTACGACGCTCAGAAATGGCCTCCCCCCCCGGCGGTGTTACCTAAGCAATCACCTGACCCGCACATGTCCATGCCGTCTTTGGTTCGGCGCGACACGAGCAAAACAAATCCATCGAGGCTGCTCCGGCCATTGTTTCCTGCGCTGCGATCGGTTTGCGTCTTTGAATTCTCTCCTGGAATTGCGGCCCGGAGGAATCGCACGTTTCCAATCTTGCGAATTGCCGCTTGCGCTTTGCCTCGCAATGGTTGAGATCCTTTCCCGCCTCCATGACCTACTTGCGAAAAACGCGCCTTAGGTCGTGGATATTTCGATGCCTCCCGTTTCCCGTCAGCGTAGACCTGTGTCCTACGAAGACCCGTCGCTTTCTGACGAAGGTGTGTGATTGCGCTTTTTATGTCGCTTATGTCCCCTGGTTTTTTTGTCCCTTCATGCTACCAGCAGGAGACTAACAATACCTGTACCCCAGATGTCGGCCTTCTCTTTCAGGTTATCACCCGCGCCGAGCGGAGCCCAGAAGTCGAGCGCCTTCCTTTCAGGGTTCTCTTCCAAGCATACGACGAGGTTATTGCAGAACATGGCGTGGACGCGGATCCGGGCTATGCCTGCATGCGATTCTTGCTTAAGATGGGCAAGAAGAACATCGTAGGCGATACGCTTTTTGACAAATTTGAAAATCTGCTGGAACAGAATGGAATAGTAATAGAATTCGGCGGGGGTAATGATGACGACAATGATGAAGAAAACGAAACTTATGAAGATAGTGCACCGGTGGTGGATGGTCGACTTCGAGCGAGGGTGGACCGGGACAGTGCGCCTAGGGATGACACTACGCAAACAATCCGACGAAGACGAGCTTCCTTCAATTCGATGTATGATGTTGGCGATGACCCCACACAACGGAGCCTGCTCAATCGGCCAAGCTCACGCTCATCGCTATCTCGTCTACCTCTGGAGAAGCCCGATTTCATCGATCGGCAATCACCACCAAAAAACGCGACGACCAAGAAACAGCCGAGTTCTCCGGATAGAACCCAACTGATGGCACAGTTCATAGATGTGGGACGTCGCCTGATGAGCAGAATGGATCTTTTGGACCCAGAAAAGAATCAAAAGCCTGCCTCCAATGGCGTCGAAGCCAGATCCGCAGTTGATGAAGACCGCTCAAAGAGAATCGCAGAAGTCTCACAATCACGCCGTCGGCGGCGCTTGCCGAGTCCAAAGGATTCGGATGAAGATGTGGAAAACTCGTCGGCCTCGGATGACCCTAGTGAGACCGTTGATCGACCTGAGGTTCCGCTCGAAATGTTATATCGGCCGTCGCTGTCAGACCTGCTACGAGATGCATCGACATTCAATATGTACCGTCAGCGAGCCATCAATCGCCGAATCATAACCCAATGGCTGAAAAAGGCGATCCAGACGCGACAGAGCCATCAAAATATGGAAGTGGTTGCTGTCAATCGGGACCGTTTTACTCTTGTTCGCCAGGCGTTTGATACGTGGCATACGATTATTCAGAGAAAACGACAAGCAGAGCGGACGGAGAGGTTTTTTAAACACCTAGAAGAGCGTGCCGGAAGGGCCAGAGACCTCTATCTTATGACCAAAGCTTTCACCCATTGGGCTCAAGTGTCTTCCGAAGAGATTGCGAGAACGTCCGCGGCGCGACAACACGTCCTCGGTGTCAAGTATTTCAATGCGTGGCGTGAGATAACCGCGGTCAATGAACTCAAGGCGCAGAGATTCGCATTGCGAAGGCCCTTCAATGCTTGGAAGAAGAAGCTTCATCAGGTCAAAGAGGCAGAACAACAAGCAGTGGTCAGATGTAATCAACAATCCACGCATAATGTTTATTGGCAATGGTTTTGGTGTTTCTGCGAACGACGCGCTCCGCAGTGGTATGATAACTGTTTAAAGAGGCGGTCGCTGTTATACTGGTTACGGAAATTTCGAAACAACAGAGAGCGGATCCATGAGATTGATCTAAAAAATAAGCACAACGCGCTCGCTTTGACGATGCAAACTTGGGCTCAGCGATCGAAGGCCGTCGCCGCTAGCCAGCAGGAAGCAGTCTCCCGAGAGCGCCGGCAGCTTTTGGAGGATAGTCTTGGGGAATGGAGAATCCAGTGTCAACTTGCTCCGGCCGCGTCTCGTGTTGCGGGCATGGTTGACAATCGCATCGTTAAAACGGCCTTTGGACAATGGGTGAAACGAGCCCAAATGGTGACGCAAGCAAGGGAGCTGAATCGACAAAGGCTCGTACGCAATTCGTGGACTTCGTGGAACGATCTGCTCCGATGCCAGGCCCTTAGTGCGCGAATCGAGGAGCGCCTGAAGATGGAAACCATGTACAAATGGATCCTGGCAGAGCGGTTCCGGCTAATGCAGCGCATTCGGGAGCAACGGATTACACGCGATGTATTTTCCACGTTCGTTACCAACGTCCGGAGGACGTACTCTCGACTACTTGATAAAGCAGAACGACACGAGGACCACCGAAACGAAGAGCTTCTCCGGTCGAAATTTACGCTATGGCGCGACCAGCTCTCCCTCCAACATCAGCGCGATGTTGTTGCTTTTGAATTTTATGCGCCTCGTTTGGCTCAGGAGTCACTCGTGGCGTGGCGATCGAAGCTTGACAACGTAGCCAAGCTTGACGGATGGGCCCGCGATGCACAATTCTACTTTGGTTCAACAAGGGCACTGAAAAAGTGGCGGGTAGCAACGGTGGAAGCTGCGAAGCGGCGCCGTCAAGATGCCTACGCGCAAACCCGGAGAAAGATAAAGATTAACCTCGCTTCGAGAGTGCTGAATTCATGGAGTATCAAGGCCCAGCACGTTTCTGACTTGGAGCAGCAGGCTCTGCAATTCAGCCGAAGAAAGTCGCTGGAACTGGCATCAGGATTTTTAGGCCAGTGGCACGAGAAAACTCAGAAACAGATAGAGGATACAACAAGTGCCGACACCTACTATTTCCGACGCATCGCCTACAATCAACTGATACGGTTAGCTGAGGTCCTGATAGAATGGCATCGCATGGGAGAACAGGCGGATGGCGTGTATCGCCTGCATGTCCTGGCCCAGGCCAACGTCCATCTCCGTAAGCTCAGCCTGCGCGTTTTCCAGATCAAGAGCTCTGCCGAGACTGCGGGCGCCATGAGAGAGCGAAGTTTAAGGAGACATTCAAGAGGCATGTTCCGTCACTGGCTTGATAAGACTCGAATGAATATAGAAGCTCGCGATTCTCCTGGGCCCCTTATGAGCCCCGCGAAGACCTTTGACGGAGCCGGTCGAACAGATCAAGCAATATTTGATCCTTGGTACCAGTCCGAGACACCCTTCAAGCTCGGTGACTTTGTCGGCGGCTCTCCGGCTCCTTCTCCCAACCCGCTGGCTACTCCCAACAATTTGACTTCCCCCTCTAAGCGGGCTGCGCGCGCGAGGGCACTAGCCCAGGTGTCCACCACGCCTGCCACCCCGTTGCAGACGCCGTTTGCGAGTCGGCTCCTACGTGCCAGGACGAATTCAGCGGTCCCCAAGACCGCCTCGAGCAAACGACCTCGCAACGGCCGGGCCAGCTCCCTAGCGACCAGCGTCCGGTTCGTCGACGAGGAACCGGAATCACCTACGGACGGTAGGAGATCGTCCGGACGACGGAAGTGACATATTTTCATATTTTCGACACGTGTGAATGCCATTCTGTATCTTCTAGCTTTAGACTTGGGATGGGCGTATTGTGATACCCTTTCGCGTTGTTCCGACGACCTGTATTCTGCAGCAGTGTAAACTGGTGTTATGTTATGTGATTTCATTTTTGTTCTCTCAATCATGACATTCTTGTGTATATAAAGTAGTGTCCTTAATCATGCAATCTATATTCTTTAACGATCAGTCCGGGGCCGATGATCGCATGCCGCAGTCACACGACGGAAGGCGGCGCGGCGGCCACAACGTAATCGATCTGAACACCTCCGAACTTCCCCAAGTCAAAGACTCGCTCTCCTGATCTCCCACGTCGCTCGTGGCGCAGCCGACTTCTTTCATTCGCTTTTTATTACAATAACTTCTTGTTTCGCCTGTTTTATTTCTCGGTGCCTGGCAATGGTGTAACTCCATCTTTAGCGCAGCCAGCGTCCGACGTCAGCGACCAGAAACCACCGTCTCTATGCGAGCGGTACTGCCGGGGAGACCCCCGACGAAGCTCCAGTCTTTCAGCACCGCGCTGTGGGATGGTCTTCGCGTCGTGGTATGATTGCTTTCCGGCGACCCCTCTCTTTTTTATTCCGCATATTTTTCTTCCGAAGTCTAATGCAATGCTCTCTGTTCTATACAGGTGTACATTTCCGGCCATGCGCTGGTTATCCTCGGCGGCCCGCACAAGCTCCTCCAAACCATCTACGTTGACGACACCGACGCCCTGGAGGCGGTGACTATCGACGAGACCTCCGGCAAGATCGCAGTGTGTGGGGGACCAGATGTCTTCATTTACCAGCCGTATGGGATCCTAGACGAAACGTTAAAGGTCCGTGTGTCTTCCATGGGACTTGATCAGGGGAGAGTGAGGGTCGTTCTGCTGAAAAGGCGAATTGAGGGTCGATATTGGAAGACAACGGTGCTGATGAGGGATATATATACTCTAGTGGTCTCTCGTTCATACCTTTCGCTGCGACGATGACGGCGAACCGATCCGCACGCTATCGTGGGGCTCTCCCGACGAGTTGCTCCTGGGGAATTCACACCTCACGCTTTGGTTCCTGAATCACGCGCCACGCGAGGTGTGGAAGCAAAAATTGGCGACGCCGGTAAAATTCGCACAATTCTCGCCCGACGCGGCCCTTGTCGTGACGACGGGTCACTACGACCGACTGGTTAAGGTGTGGCGGCGGCTGTCGTTCGGGGCTGACGATGTCCGCTTCGAGGTGTCATATCTGCCGCATCCTGCGGTTGTGACGGGAATGCATTGGCGCAAACCGTATCATCGAGAACAATCCATGGATAATGCGCTCTATACGTGGTGCGCGGACAACAAGATCAGGGTATGGGCGGCTGTGGATCATCATGCTCCATCTGCATTACAGCTATGGACTCAGATTGACATGGGAGCATCGGTTCAACCGCGACACGCAACGGATGAGAAGGGGCCGGTCCGTCGCTATGGATTCGTGGTTGATAGTCGGGACTTTTGTGTCGCTACCGAACGTGCAGTGCAGCGAAGTACAGGGAACAAGGGGAACCACGCGCTGGAGCACATCATCGAAGTCGCAAACAAGAGCCCTGAAATTTGTGTGGTGATCGATGGAGAAGGTCATATGTCTGCGTGGGCTTTGGAAGATGTAGGGTCCAAGGCCAAGTCGGAATTGAATATCTTCAACATCCTCCACGTGGAGGGCTTGGATTTCTCGTTTATGAATGGGCTTTCTGCGGAAGAGGATTATGTCCAGATGAGCGCCTTCCAGAGCATATCGTCAAGCGACTCAATATCTGTGCTTGTACATCACTTCGATGGCCGCATTGAGTGGTTTGACTCCCACGTGGATGTATTATTTGATCCGGCTCCGCGCAAAAACCGGGCGAGCAAGAAAGCATCCTGGACTGGACACAATGGATCGATTAAAAAAATTGTCCGCAATGCCATCGGAAACACTCTTGTTTCGCGCACCGATGACAATAAAGCTATGATCTGGCGGCAGAAACGGAGGGAGAGCGGATCGACTCTTGTCCGTCGGAGCTCGTTGTTCTCAGACGAACACATCCATCGCAGTTGTGTGGTCGAAGACGGAGACTTCTTGGTGAATCTCCACCATAAGGGGATCTCGGTCTGGGACATTCGCTCCTTCCATGCCGAGAAACTGGCGTCATCGACATTCGAGCTCTCTAGCAAACCGCTTTGTGTTTTGTTGATCCCCGCTGCGCAGAACGGCTCCGACCTGGTGTATATCGCGACGATCGGAGCGGATATGAAAGGAATTGCCTGGGAAATTCGGCTTCCTACCTCGAAACCGCAAGTGAATGGCGGGACGCACGATGCCCAAAGCTCTCTGAAAAAGTTCTGTAACTTTGATTTGGGTCTCAACGAGGACGTATCTTATATCTTGCCTGTCGATCCAGCAGGTCCAAAGGCCGAGCGATCAGGTTTTTTCGATCTTTTCTCGCCAGACATTGCGCTGTCATACACCAGCACTGGTGTTCTTCACACTTGGACTGCCAAGGTTGACAAGCAAAAGCAGCAAGTCGACTGGCTGCTTACATCAACAGTTGAAACAGGGATTATAAACCCGTCTCTTGCTAGTGGAAGCTCGATCAGGAAAGCCGCGCTTGTAGATGAGGATCGCACTCGCCTGACCATCTGGGACACGAATGGTGCCCAGCTAGAGTTCGAGGAGCATTTCTCCTCCCAGGATGTCATCCGGGATCTTGACTGGACATCTACTCCGGACATGCAGTCCGTTCTTGCCGTTGGCTTCCCCCATAAGGTCGTGCTACTATCACAGCTTCGCTACGACTACCTAGACGCGCGACCGTCCTGGACTCAAATACGAGAGATCTGGATCCGGGATCTCACTCCCCATCCGATCGGCGATTCATGTTGGCTCAGCAATGGGCATCTTGTGATCGGGGCCGGGAATCAGCTCTTTGTGTACGACAACGACATCGATGTCTCCGATCGAGTGGTCTCTCAGCTCCGTATCCCTTCACGGGGCCTCTCCTCGGTTGATTTGTTCGAGGTGGTGAGCCGGTTGAATGGTCCTCTGCCGGTTTTCCACCCCCAGTTTCTGGCACAGTGTATTCTCAGCGGAAAGAGTAACCTCGTGCATTCTATCTTATTGAGCCTTCACCGAAAACTGAAGTTTTACACGGAAGGCGATGATATTGACAGTTTCTTGGAAATGCCTCTGGAGGATTTCTACCGGGAACATGATGTGAGTAGGGATGACAAGGGGCTGAGGACAATCGCTAACAATAGCACAGACACCACAGAAGGCATCATCGAAGGAGCTACACTCCTCATATGCGGACCTCAGTCTAGAGGATGAAGCCTCGGTCATTGATGAAAATACTGCGACCTTGCTCAATGAAAATCTAGTCCGGTATGCTCTGCCGCAGCTTACCAGTCAGGAGCAGTTCCGCCTGGCAGACACTATTGAGTGCGTAGCCACGGTCGAAAAGCACCGGCGTTCCATGGATGATAATGCCGCGCGCTATTTACTATTTTTCCGGCAGCATATGCTGCGCAGGACGCAGGGTGTCGCCAATAAAGACACGGTATCATGGCGAGAAATTGTCTGGGCCTTCCATAGCGGCAGCCAGGATATTCTTCTCGACCTTGTGTCCAGACAGTTTGGCGGCAAGGTCCTCTGGAAATCAGCCAGAGAAAGCGGGATTTTCATGTGGTTATCGGACCCTACAGCCATTGTAAGAAGTTTTAAGAACCCCCTGCAGCTTGAGTTTATGATCTGACAAGATGACTAGCGCGCCCAACTGGAAATTGTAGCTCGGAATGAATATACGAAAACGGAGGAGAAGAACCCAATCGATTGTTCGCTCTTCTACCTCGCACTGAAAAAGAAGAACATCCTTCAGGGTCTCTGGCGCATGGCTTCCTGGAACCGAGAACAAGGCGCTACGCAGCGGCTGCTAGCGAACGATTTCCAGGACCCTCGATGGAAGACGTCGGCTTTGAAGAACGCGTACGCTTTACTGGGCAAACGAAGGTTTGGTAGGTGGTTCTATTGTTTTCGACTGTTTATTTACCTTTGTTGGTCTGGTCTAACACTTGCTTTAGAGTACGCTGCAGCGTGGTTCCTCCTTGCAGACCATCTGCGTGATGCGGCTCAGGTCTGTATGAACCAGGTGGGCGATCTGCAGCTCGCCATAGCGATCACACGCGCCTACGAAGGCGATGACGGGCCCATCCTGAAGGAAATACTGGAAGAACGAGTGCTTCCCGAAGCTGCTGCGGATGGAAACCGATGGATGGCCTCGTGGGCTTTCTGGATGCTCGGCCGCCGGGATATGGCAGTGCGTTCACTTATTGTAAGATTCCAGACCTTTGTGCTGTGAGGAGCACCAGACTAATGGTAAAAAAAACCAGTCCCCCGTTGAAGCTCTTCTCCCTTCAACGCCTGCCTCTCCAGGCAGTCCTGGATTAATTCCATTGCAAGCGAAATCGTACCTTTCCAACGATCCCGCGTTGGTGGTGTTATATACCCAACTCCGGGACAAGACACTTCAAACTCTCAAAGGGGCGTCCAAGGTCTCTGCTCGGTCCGAGTGGGAGTTTATCTTGCGCAACGCTCGCCTCTATGATCGCATGGGATGTGATCTTCTCGCTCTTGATCTCGTCCGCCATTGGGAGTTCTTGGGCGAGCCCACTCCCCCGGCACCGAAGGAAACTGCGCTGGACCTACATGAGGACGCAGTGGATTACCGCAAGATGCTTCGCCGACGAAGCAGTCTTGTGGTGGCGGACATGCCCATCAAACCTGGACTTCCGCAGGCTCCTGAAAGTCCGCAGAAACCGAAACCCAAGCCACCTCCGACGACTTTCCACGAACCCGATGCCAACTCGCTTCTCGACAGTTTTGGATTCTAAGCGGATTGTGATTGCGTGCATGCTTTCTCATGGCAGGCTGTTTTGATTTTCTTCTCGGGCTCTTTGTTCAGTTGGCCATGTTCTTTCTATCTAGGTGGTTTTATCTTGCATATAGCTAGCTGTATATTACGGGCGTCTGATCATGGAGGCCAGTTGATTGATTGCTTTATTGGTTCATTCATTGATTCTTATTAATTAATTAATCTAGTTCGGTATACTTTCCAGCTGCTCAAGAACATTCAAAAATAGCATCAAGTCAAGCACAAGCAAATCCCCAAAGACCGAGATCCATCCCAACCCCGAAATCCAGCCTGGATCAAACGTCCAAAACCTCAAATTTAATTCAAATTACTTCTAAAAGATCGGCAACTTCGTCCTCCTCTTTCCTCCACTCAATCTACCCTTCTGGTTCTTCCCATTTGTGGCCGGCAGCGTCGAGT
Organism: Aspergillus sp. S1802E; assembly: GCA_023627535.1. Lineage (NCBI taxonomy): Eukaryota > Fungi > Ascomycota > Eurotiomycetes > Eurotiales > Aspergillaceae > Aspergillus > Aspergillus sp. S1802E. The sequence goes on from JAMAHN010000015.1 coordinate 463,230, forward strand.
TCGCCAAACCCCCATGCTTGGAGTCGTGCGTCCAGGGCTTCTTCTCATCCTCATCATCTTCTTCATCCTCATCCCCATATTTGTCTTCATCCTCAACCTCCTCAACCTCACAACTCAACTTCGCCCACACCATTTCAAACGCCAAAAACTTCCTCCTGGCACACCCACTCTCCACTCTCCTTTCCCCCTCATCAATTTCCAAGTCAAATACCGGCTCCTGCTCACAGCCAGGCAACTCATGGACCGTGATCTTGCACTTCTCCTTCCCTTCCTTCTTGGAGTGTGCGCCCCGCAAGGGGCGAGGGTGCGGGTGCTGAATGCTCGCCGACACAGAGAAATGGTCCACCAGAAGAGACGAGTACTCCAGCGGCACGGGGAGGCCGACGCAGACGTTTGGCTTAAGTGGCGCAGTGCTGCTGATGTCGAGGTGCGGGCTGAAGTCGAGACTTTGGGATCTGTCGTCGCTGGAGAATGAGAGGCTGGGCGAGGGGTCGTACTCGAGGGCGCTGTTTCTGCGGTCGTCTGCTGTGTCGGAGGGACAGTTTGGGGAGAATGTTGCTGTTAGGAGGGCGGTGGTGTGTGGTTGGAGGTCTGGGGCTGGTGCGGATGTTGCGAGGGGGAGGAGGATTGAGAGAGGGAGGATGAGGTGCTGGGGGGTTTTGTTAGTTTGGGATTTGGTTGGGGGTGTGGTGATGCTGGTGGTAGGACTGTACCTTTGGTTGAAGCATTTTGGGGCCGGTGTTGATGGACTCTTTGGAGTTGCTTGTATGTTGAGAATGATATAGAAATGTGTTCAATGGAAGATATATGCAGTACCAAGAGTCAAGTCCGTGTCCGAAAGACAAGAACAGATGGCAAGGACAGGGCCGAGTAGCGAGTAGTGTGTTTAATATGTAGACAAAGTTGAACCAGAAAGCTATACAAAACCCAAGAGACCACCATCCCATATTTATACACCCTCTCACCCACCCTCACCAGCCATCGAATTAACCCCCAACAGCTCCCAATCTCCTATCCCCAAGCAAGAATCCCCCAATCCGCTATACAAACCGCAAAGCTTCCAAAAAAGAAGCTGATCGTCACAGATCACCCAGGGCCGACATTCCTGGGCTAGGCGGGCGGCGGTAAAGATCGACAGCCACGGCATTCCAGAGGCGCCAGAAAGAGTAGAGATGGCGCGTTGAATGTTGATGTGTGGTGATTCTTGAGGACGTGGCGGTCGTGATAGCTTTGAGGAACTGGGTGGGCGCGTCGATGGTGAATTTTTGGGCGTTGTTTGTAGCTTTTCATGAACCTTGGCGCGCCTTGGAGGTGATGTTTCTTTCTTTTTGAATGGTTTGTGAGGTGCTGAGTGGTGGAGGTTGGGTATGTTGGCCAAAGCTTGATGAAAGGCCTGGTATGTGAGGCTGTTTGGGTGCTTTGGGTGCTTGGGACTTGATTGTCTTAGACTGCCTATGTTCTATGCCGGTGCTGAGAGGGATTGTATCTCCGTAGAGGACCAGTCTGTTCATGAAGGTATGTTGCCATTGACTCCTTATTCTTGAGCTTTCTATTGGAAAAAACAATAAAGACGATCTTATGACAAAACGGAGTATTATTCCAAAACAGTATCAGAGAATAAGATATAGAAATTAAGAAACATTTATGAATACAATCTCGCAACCACCTCCTGTCCATTACAGCTCTCCTCCAAATCCAATCCCATGCTAACCAACAACCTCTAGTCCTTCTCACAGTAAAGCTTGAGTGAGAGGTGTCGCTCGTAGTGCACATCCGAAAAGCACGGAGTCTGGATGTGGTGATCTTTAGGGTGGATAGGCACAATCATGTCGGGATAGCCGACACACTCGTCGTTGCTGAAGATGCCCACGCCGTGGCAGTCAAACGTGGCATCCTTGGTAATGGCCTCGACGGAGAGCGAGTACGCGTCGATCGCGAAGCTGTGTTTCGTCGACACCTTAGTGCAGGTGTCTGGCGTAAGGGCCGTGGCCTCGGGCTTGTCCAAGGGCTGGTTGGGCCAGTCGCCGGGGTGGCAGCCTTCGTGTTCGCTCAGGTGTGCGGTGAACACGCCATAGCCGTATACGGCTGAAGGAGCGAGGGCCAGAGCAGTGGCAACGAGCTGCGGATGGTTAGTTGAATGATCCTCTTGTCGAGAACGGTGAGACCGAGAAAGAAAGGGAAACTCACGCTGGTGAAACGCATCTTGATGGATGAATTAAGGAATGGAAGGTCTTTGGCCGGGCTGGTAAAGAACGGAGTGGTGCTGAGTGGAATTGGTTGCTGAGAGGATGGAGTCAAACGCTACTCCATGCACCGATGGCGCGAGCCTTTTTATGTCCGGGCTATGGAGCCCATCGACGCGTTTCTCAACTCCATGCCTTTCGCGTGCCCCAGACCAACAGCTCTGCGGCACATGGAATGTAGGAGCGCATCTGAGGCATCCTCGATATTGGCAACAATGGGGGGGTTATAATGGAATGTGAGGCCGAGAGCTTGCAAAATAAATATGGAATTGATCGGCAAATGAGCATCCAGGTACCAATTTAGCCTTGGCAGTCGCTCGTCTGGCTCCTGGATGTGCGACCAAGGCGCGTGCGATGCTGTATGCAAGGAGGGCACGCGTTCTGGAATCCTATTCCCCGAAGGCCCCAACACGGCGCGTTTGGGATGCTCTCGCCCTCGTTGCTTCAAAGGTGACCTTGTTCCTGACATGCTTTGGTGAATTCCGGGGAAATAAGGGCCAGCCTCTCTCATTAACAGGGACCGAAGACCTATATTTTCCGTCGCCCTAGTTATCTTCTTGTGGAGCGGGTTCAAGACGCGTCGGAGCGTTAGGGAGTTTATGATGTCGGTTCATTATCTGAATTTGCAATTAACTTTTGAGTGTTAATGGAAAGACCATGTTCAAAAGTGTCCTGCCAGGTCTAGAAAATATTGGCAGAGGCTTCGGCATCTCATGAATTAAACTCACCGGACCCTGGCACCGACCAGCCAAAAGTATGTTCAGATGGAACTTGAACCGAGCTGGGATATGTGTACCTATAGGTACTGCATTAACGACCGGGTTCTGCAAGTCCCCCATCACAAAGGCCTGATAATGAACACCAGGCCACGGATTCGACGTAAGTGATCATTGGAAGCGCCAGATAGCAACGGCGAGGCTCAGCCCCAATGGACTTGCAACAATGCGACCCGGGCTGCAGGTAAGACCGCCAGAGAAGAGGAGCAGACTCGTTCTGACCATCGATTCGTGGCGGATGATGACAGACCCACTGCTGTCGTTCAAAAGGCGTGGGGGATGTGGAGTTGTTTGGAGAAGTAGATCGATAACGGTCGCTTCGATTTAAAGGACTCGCTCGTCGCATCTCCCGATGCAGTTTTGAAAGATCAATAATCCGACCGCATAGAATTCGCCATGACGAACCATCACATTGTATACCTTCAGGCCGATTTCATCAACGTTCCCGAGTATGAACTCGCGGCCCCCAATACCTACACGCAGGCGATCTATCCACAGACCTCGCCAGCTGATCTCCATGCGCGCATCCACGACGCCACGATCCTGACTTTCTCAAGACTTCACATCGATGCGATTTCCCTGTCTCCGGAGGTAACGCCGCATCTCAAATTGATTGTTGTCGTGGCCACGGGGACCGACTGTGTGGACCTCGAGGCTTGTAAGAAGAGGGGCATTGCTGTGAGCAATTGTCCGTCGGCGAATTTCGAAGCGGTCTCGGAACATGCCATTGGAATGTATTTCGCTACGAGGCGCAAAATGCTGCCTTTGCATTCGTTGACGCGCGATGGGCAATGGCCTCAACAGTCGACGCTTATGTATCAGGCTCTGGATCGCGATGGGGTGCCGCCTTTGACGTGTCAGGAGGAAGTGGTGGGTCTAATCGGTAACGGAACTGTGGGTAAGTACACTTCTCCCTTTGCATTATTTATCACGCCTGTGCAGTTTGTCCCTGGTAGTTCTGACAGAGTGCAGGGAAAAGGCTTGCCGAACTTGCACGAGGCTTGGGCATGAAAGTTTTGGTATCAGGGCGCAAAGAACCCGGCAATTATACCTCCTTGAATGGAGTCGGTGGCATAGAAAGAACTTCGTTTGAGACGGTTATCAAGCAAAGCACCGTGATCTTTCTCGCAGTCCCACTGACCGAGTCGACCCGGAATCTTATATCGACTGAAGAACTGAAAACCATGTCACACCGCACGTTGATCATCAATGTTTCTCGCGGAGGAGTTGTTAACGAAGAAGCTCTTGTCAAGGCCCTCAAGGAAGGCCAAATCGCAGGGGCGGCGACCGATGTCTTCAGCGAGGAACCGGCAGGGCCCAATAATTCTCCATTGTTGAGGCCAGGCACTCAAAATCTTAATCTGCTGGTAACGCCACATCTGGCTTGGTTGGCTCAGAAGACAGTGGATAACCAGTCGCGAATGCTCAAAGAGGCCCTCGAAGGATGGGTCTCTGGTGCACGCTGTAATGTGGTTCTGTAGAGGATGATATAAAGTGAAATGGACCAATAAAGAAATGATTGTATCCAATTTGATTAATCATGACCAAGAAAAAATTCCAAGGGAGAAAGCATTGTCTCATAACTCGCAACCCAAACCATCGCAGCCTTCAGTCCCTATTGCCGCCAGGAGTACTCTTATGCGCTCCCAGTTATCGGTGCATCATCGCCTATTTCGGCTTCAATCACGCTTAACCCATCTTCCATCGGAGTCCAGATCATATTGATGGTGAGCCCATTCGACTCCAGGAGCTCCGTCCACATGGACCGAGTGCGCTCCATGCCGCTGCAGAAGATCATCAGACCCATATCTGTCAGCGTGTGGCGAGAGCAAGCATTTTGATCGGAGAGGACATTATCTTCGATCAATAATTTCGAGTACCCTTTTCTCATAGCGGCCATCGTACGTTGCAAAATTACTCCGCAATTCTCATCGGACCAGTCATGCAGAACATGTTTGAGATAATATACACGGGCGCCTGAGTTCCAATCAAAGCTCAGTATAACGTAAGGAGATTGATTTAGTTTGATGGTATCAGACACACCTTGTATTGGTTGGGATTTAAAAAAGTCGTGTTCAACCGTTCGAATGTCAGGATCCAAATCATGTATATTCGCAAGCACGGAAGACAGATCCTGTAGAACAAGAGGCCCAGGAACTCGGGGGAAATTCTTCTTGAATTCCAGAAGTTCATGACCTCGGCCTCCCGCAATATCGACGATAAACGCGTCGCCCTGTTCGTCTGCTCCATCCACTAGGCGACTCTGAACTGGAAACCAGTCACTCCAATGGGGATGATCACACCGATTCCCTTCCATATAGGTATTGAAACGATTGCATGCCTCTGGATTCTTGGCCAGCCAGTCCCAGGTTGATGATCCGGTATTGAGGGTATATTGGAAGGGACCATTGAAAGGATCGAGTGGGTTCTGGTAGCGGTTTTCTCTCAGAAACATCGGAGCTTTTTGAATCGTGGGCAGAAAATCCGTAAACCTAGGAGTCAAATAGATAAGCACATATGGAAGTCATGGCTTGGGGCTTTAAATTACGACTTACAGGCATTCTGGGATCCCACGGGACGTTCTCATAGTTATCTGTTTCGAGAGTTGTGTTGGAAAATATTGACCAGGGCCACGCTCGCCTGCGAAGCCACCTATGACGACAGCTCGCATTATCCGCTCTATCAAGAGTGAGCTGATAAGAAATGACAAACAACATGGTATTCCACACCTTACCAAGAAGAAGTTTGTCCGCTTGTCTCTGGGCAGCGAGCTCACTACTTGTAACAAACGATGTAGTCTTAGTGAGCACTTCGAAGACCCCAATATCGCAGGCAATTTTGATGGCCATGAGGATTGTAGGCTTAGTGTCCAGAAATGATCAGTCAGGAATCGGAAGAGCATGATGCTATAATTAATCGCACCGACAAAAAGAGCTGGTATACGGTGTCAGCCGGTTTCCTCAAGGCTCTGGTCAAGTGGTCCAGCTGCTTTAGAGTGCTAAGACGGTCTGTATCATTTCCGAAGGCCTGGTATCTCTTCAGGGAAGCAAACGCTGTCTCTGAGAGAGAAGAAATATCTTCGATTTCGTTTGCCTTCATGGTGAATGTTTGATGGTTTATTCAATACTGTAGTAGCCACATCAAGGGGGTTAGCGTGCAAGCAACAGTCATGATCTGAAAGAAAACGTTTGCACCGGGACTATAGATATGTTGATAGCGAATGTTAACACAGCCACAAGTGTCAACGGAACTCTATCAACGGCTTCAAGATGAAAGAAAAGGCCTAAACACTCTAAGTTTCCCTAATTGCTATTCAGGGTCTTCATTCCGGTTTCTATTGCTTGAAAGTGTCAGCCCGTCTCGATGGTTTAGCAAAGACTGGTACTAATCCTTGATTACAAGGCGTGGTAACTTGGAAGAAACTCTCCGGAGGTGGAGCCATCTTGGGTACACATTCCTGTGATTCGAAGTAGCGCATGAGCTACCAAGAGTAACTGAAAGCCAGGATGGACGAGAGTTGAAGGATGAAGGATGAAGTCCATCCAATTTCAACAGGTGAGAAGAGTAGAGCAAAACAAACAAGACAAACAAAACGGGCAAACAGATTGATTACGTCACCGATATCATCTTATCGCGGCTGAGTAATGCGGCTGGGGTTGATCGGCGTCGTTGACTCCAACTCCTCCTCCTGCATCTCCTTGCGCCCACTGCCGTTCAATCTCGCTTCCTCTAGAATCATGGCACCCTGAGATTTGCCTCTCTGAAGCTCTTGTTTGGCAGCTGTTTCTGGGATGCAGGGTTGAGAAGTATTGCTGTGTTGCTGAAGGTCCGATGAATTACCAGTCTATCAACATGCCGGGCAATGCCGCCAGTGGCCCTCGTTCCTCAAACATGGACCCCACAGATAGATCTTCCTTGAGATCCTCCGATGAACGGCATCGAGTAGAATCCGACTACAACGATAGCGGCTTATCGCCGTCAGCGCCTGCGCCGCAGAGCTTTACCCCAAGGTCCCTCCTAGTGGGCTTGATCATCGGCGCCCTGATCACTTTCTCCAATACCTACTTCGGTCTGCAGACAGGATGGATCAGTACAATGGCTATGCCATCTGCGCTGATCGGATTCTCCGTCTTCAAAGTCCTGTCCAAATACCTGTCGTACCCATTCACTCCTATCGAAAACGTCCTCATTCAAACGGTGGCAGGCGCGGTCGGGACAATGCCGTTGGGTTGTGGATTCGTCGGTGTGATACCTGCGTTGGAATTCTTGTTGAGGGATGGAGAGGATGGGCCCTCTGGGGATGGAGGTACCGGAGAGGGAGGGCCGTTAAAACTCAATTTTGGGAAATTGGTCCTTTGGAGTTTGGGCGTGTGTTTGTTTGGTGTTGTCTTTGCCGTTCCACTGCGGAAAGAGGTGATTGTCCGAGAGAAACTCAAGTTCCCGAGCGGAACGGCATCTGCACTGATGCTGAGAGTTCTCCATGGAAGCGGACAGCGTGACGAGAAAACGAAGACTGGCTCCCGCCGATCCGAGAGACCCCAACGAGACGAGGAGGAGGAACCTCTGGTTGTTTCGCGGGATTCTGACGAGGTTGGGACACTGCTGAAACAGGATGATCCCGAAGATCAAAACGATGAGAAAAAGGATTGGCGATCGAAGATGCGCCTGCTGGTCGGAGCTTTCGCTGTTTCTGGTGTTTACGTATGTCTCAACTGTTCAGGCACCTTCAAATATTGACTGCTAACATCTGCAGACACTATTTTCTTACTTTGTCCCGCAAGTGCGTGATATTCCCATATTTGGGCTCTCTCTCGCCCAAAGTTGGCTGTGGACACTCAACCCGTCTCCGGCCTATGTCGGACAGGGTATAATCATGGGCCCTTCGACGTGTATGCACATGCTCTTTGGCGCTGTGCTAGGCTGGGGTGTCCTTTCTCCTCTTGCGAAAGCCCGCGGCTGGGCTCCTGGACCGGTTGACAGCTGGGAGGATGGGAGCAAAGCATGGATTGTCTGGGTTTCCTTGGCCATTATGCTCGCGGACTCTATTGTTAGTTTAGGCTGGCTAGTCCTCAAGCCTCTCGTTGCACGCGCGCCCGCCCTAACGGCGAAATTACTCTCAACCGACATCGGCCTCTGGGTCGCGTCAAAAACACCGGCCACCTCAGTCCGCCATCCTTACGTCAACTATTCGGCTTTAAGCCCAATCTCTGAGGAGCCTTCATTTATTCAAAGCCAGTCCGCATTGTCTAGTGGGAGACGTAGCGACACCAGTGATGGTGACGAGGATGCGCCCCCTTCCCAACTCATTTCTACACGAACCGTCATAATCTTGCTTCCCCTTACATTGATACTCAATGTTGTCTGCATGCACTTTGTCTTCGGGGATGTTATGTCTCCGCTGCTTTCCAGCCTTGCCACATTGCTTGCTGTCCTGCTTTCAATCATGGGTGTTCGTGCTCTCGGCGAGACCGATTTGAACCCAGTCTCGGGGATCAGTAAACTGACCCAACTACTGTTTTCTCTCGCGACCCCGGCCTCACACTTCTCGCGGCGTACAGCACTCGTTACGAACCTCCTTGCGGGCGCGGTCTCCGAATCCGGTGCGCTGCAGGCCGGCGACATGATGCAGGATTTGAAAACGGGACATCTACTCGGCGCCAGCCCCAAGGCCCAGTTCTACGGCCAAATGATCGGCAGTGTAGTGGGCGCCGTGCTTTCCACCGCCGTCTACAAGATGTACGTGAACGTCTACGAGGTGCCGGGCCCTATGTTCCAGACCCCTACCGCGTACGTCTGGATCTTCACGGCGCGTCTTGTCACCGGCCAGGGCCTACCCCCCATGGCCTGGCAGGCCTCCTTGCTGGCCGGCATAGCCTTCGTTGGCGTCACTATCGTCCGCATCGTCGGCGCCTCTCCCATCGCGAACGGCGGCCAGCGCGGCGTCACCGCTCCCTGGCGCGCATGGGTCCCCGGAGGCATCGCCGTCGCCGTCGGCATATTCAACGTCCCGTCGTTCACCCTCGCCCGAGCTATCGGCGGTGCGATCGCCTGGTGGTGGTCTCGACGCCACGCCAAGGGCACCGAATCTTCTGAGCTCGCACCGCCGACACAACGGGCTGCTGACGGCGACGATGACGAGACACACCACGGCCCCGACAGCAGACGGCCACCGGGACAGACAAAGGACGCTGACGTTGCGTCCTCCACCGTCGTGGTCCTAGCTTCAGGGTTGATCTTGGGAGAAGGGATCATTAGTATTGTTAATCTCCTTCTTGCTAGTGGAGGGGTACCCCACCTTTAGAAGTGCATTAACCAGAATTATTCTGGTTTATTGATGGATTCATTGTCATGTGTAATTATTTTGGCCATATGAAACGATCTTGTTGTCATGACTGTTGTTCGGTTAATTGTTAGTTACTCACTTGGTTTTGGACATAAAAGCGAGGGTAGATAAATACTCAATCCTGTCTGTTTTAGCGAATATTTACTATACATTTGGTTCCAATTGAAACATCTTAGTCCAGGCTCCGTCCGGCTTTTATACAGTACATAGGCAGATAAATATACTTACAAGCATTCCGCCGTTCGCGAATCCTTTCATGGCCTATGCAAATCGTGTAACACTATGGAAGACTGGCTGATCTCTACATCCATCAACCATTCCATCACTCATCCAGAGAAGGAGGCAGTTCAGAAGTCTTTCTTTATTCGTTGATCCTCGGGAAATGGCTTTGCAGAGGGCCGACGAGATAGGTCAACTTACAGCGAGCGAGCGAGCGATGTAATGTAAATTTTATTTATTTATTTATTAAAAGATATAAAAAGTTTTTGTCAATTTTTCATCTAATCTAATAAGAAAACATCCACCCACGTGCTCCTACATATACTATACATAGAAACGCGTTCGCTTCCTTGACCAAGAAATTTGAATCAAGCAGACACAGTGACACAAAGCAGGACAGACAAAGAAATAGGCGTCAAAAGGCCAAAACAGATTCATCAGACAAGTAGAAAAAAAAAATAAAGTAATGAGAAAAAGACCTTTCCGTTTTCTCTCATCTTGAAATTGGTCTTTCCTCCGTTCTCATTGGTTTCTGGCACTTGACCACCTTTTCGAAGACCCTGAGTTGGCTGGCTTGAAGATGGCAAGAAGGGGAACTGAAACCACGAGATGATCAACGAAGAATGGGATTGAGGTTGGTTGAAATGATCGAGATATCTGGAAAGAAGCACGGAAAGATAAGAAAGAAAATTAATGAAAGTCGTAAAAGAATCAATCAATAATCGAAAGACATGAGATTTCATGTTTCAGTAAATCTTACAAAAATCGTGGGTATAACCTGCCAGTGTGAACATGGCAGAGCAAATTCAGCAGATGAGGGGTATGTAGATATCCAACGGATCCAAGGATGATATGGTTTTCCCATTTTTGGCGTTGCTGCTGACAAGATAGAAGAAAAGAAGAAAATAAAAAGGACCATTTGGTAGGCCTCCAAAACTCAGAACATGAGATGAATAAAACAATAGAAGGAAGAAGATAGGGGGAATCAGTGGATGAGATTGACATGGAAAAAACAGGAATGAGCCATTCATCGCAGACGTGTATAATATCATATCAAGTTCGTACCGTCCAGCGGCGATGGCAATCCATTTGTTCCCGGTATCAATCAATTTTGTCCCACTCAGCATCAGCAATCGTAGATTTTACTAGGGCTGAGCCTCATGGTCTGGGCCGGGCTTCTCAACGGGCGTCGGAGCGGCGGTGGGAAGGGCGGGGAGCGCGCCGGTTGGGGGAGGCATGGGAGCCGCAAGAGGACTCGGTCCCGGAGACGCGGTCGTGCGGGGAATCGGTCCGCCCGCGCTGTTGCTGCGTTGCCGCTGCGCTGCCGGCATGTCTGGCCTTTGCATACCGGGTGGTCCGTAGGGTCCGGGGCTCATCGAGCGAGGCGGCATCGGGCGTGGTCCCGGTCCCGGCGAGTAGGACCGGGGAACGGGGGGAAATTGGGCGGGGGACATGGGCCGCTGCGCATGCGGGCGTGGCTGGGGAGGTCCGGCATAGCCAGGATGAGCCGGGGACATGGGGCGTTGAGCAGGCGACATGGGACGGGAGGAGACGGGGGACATAGACCGACCCTCTTGAGGATAGAAACGGGTCGGCTGAGGTCCCGGGACGGGGCCGTTGGGTGCCATCATCGGGGGACCACGAGGGCCGGGTCCTGCTCCGGGGGGTGGCCGGGCGCGAGGTTTCACGGGGCGCGAAGAGAGACAGGAACGCGGAGCCACTCCCTGTTGGGAACGGTCGAGTCGGACGCAAAGAGCCCACCCGTCGTCATACTCATGCAAGAGCCTCACGAGCTGACCGGCGTGAAGTTCCAGCTCATCTTCCATCGAGGGATTGAAATCCATCTGCACGCGATGCACGTTAGACGGAGCCGGGACAGGTCCCCCAGGCCCGAATGCCGGAACGGCGGCAATGGCGCCATCAGGGCTTGTTGCAGTCCGACTAAGGTCCGAGGGGGTTTGGGACGCTGCGGTTCCGGGACGGTCAGGCAGGTCTTTGCCGGCTCCCTCTGAGGGTGAAGATGGTGCGGCACCTGCAACAGCACCGACCGCCGCGGCCGACGCGATACCCGCAGCACCGATGGCCGACGGAGGAGCCCCATCGGCTGGAGAGGCTGCCTCGGAGCCGGCAGGGGTCGCGGCGGAAGCGGTAGACGGACTGACCGAGTGTGCCGCGTTGACCGGGGACGAGGCCTCAGCCTGGCCAGCAAAGGGATTGACAGGATCATTGAAAGGGTTCGTGTTGCTGCCAGAACTAGACGTGGGAGTGTGAGGCGAGGTGTTTCCGGTGAGATTGCGCGGTGCGGCGGCGGCGGCGGCGGGCGTGAGACTGTCCTCAACACCACCAACGGAGAAAGCCGCAATGCTGTTACTAGGGGTAAGATCGGGAGCGAATTGGGTGACAGGTCGGACGTTGAGCTGCGGAGGATTGGATGGAGCCACGGGTTCGATCTTAGGCGGAGGACCTGGGGGTACGACGTCGTTGGATACGAAGGCCTTTTCGTTCTCTGATCCCGCATCGTCCAGTCTCTCGCCCTGTTTCTTCTTGCGCAGGAAGAAGAAGATCAGACCAGCAATCAGGCCGACTCCCAAAATGACACCAATAGCGATACCCGCCTTTGCGCCGTCCGAAATACCACCCGAACTCGCGGCCACGGCGGACGGCGAAGCGGTCGACTTGTCCAATGAGGAGGAATTGGTGGCGGCCGCGTTCTCTAGGCCGGTGCCGGACAAAGAAGATTTGGAAGACGTGGAGGTTGACAACGTCGTTTGGACGGCGGTCGTCCTCTCCTGCTGAGTGGCAGATACTCGAGTCGGCTGCTGCTGCGTTTGGGTCTCCTGCACCTGGGTGGTCTGCGGCTTGGTGTTGCGGGTCGCAGTCGGTTGCGCCTTTTCCTCGGTGGTTTTAGGTTCCTCCTTGACAGTCTTCTGCGTGTTGGGCTCTGCCGTTTTCTGAGTTTCTACCTCGGCTGTCTTCTTCGTCTCTACCTCAGCCGTCTTCTTCGTCTCTGGCTCCGCGGTCTTCGTCGGCTTGTCATCGTCGTCGTCCTTGGTCGCCGCCCTCGTCGCTCCTACAGGCGCTCCTACGCCAACGTTGGCTTTAGTGGCGGCAGGCTTATCGCCGGTCACGTATCCGCCGACGGGCCCGTCGAAATCAGCCGGGGCCGTCACGTACACGACGGTGACACCGTCGTCTGGGCTTCGTTTCTGGGGAACGTCGCCATGCTTGTGGTGCGCATGTGCATGAACCATGGTCACTAGCTGCCAAAAGGGGGCAATTGAGCTTAGTCGCGCGGTAAAGAGAGACGGGTTTAAGGAACATATATGGCCTGGAATCAGTCGTGGAGATGCCGGCGGGGTTGTCGAAAAGGGTCCGGGAGAATTGCCGGTGGGATTGGTTAACGAAAGTCGTACAACGAAGGACAAAGATAGAACAAAACAAAGTCAAAAAGAGGTTGCACGTAGGTGCCCCAGGGGTGTTTAATGGCTTCGCGTTCCGGAGCGCCAGAAGATAGGTAGGCGCGTCGTCAAGGAATGTGGGCTGGCAAAAGAATGGAAAGTATGCGGTATAGTTGGACCAGGCTGGAGTGCCGGGCAAAGTCGATCAAAAGAATGACGAGCGTCCAGGCCGCGCAAGAAACGAAGGAAAGGAGCCCGAGCTCCCGGGAATTGGGAAGAAAGGAAAGAAAGAACACCAGATCGAGCGCGATGACTATCGAGGCTGAGATGAAGAGGAGGGAAAAGGGAAAAAAGAAAAGAAGGCGAAGGGGAGGAGAGAAGCGAAGAGGCGCACGAGGCGGCCATACCGGTAATTACGGACCCGTAAACGAGATGAGATCAATGGAGGCTAATCCTTCCGCTGAGGGGCTGCCAGCCTATGAATTAAGTCAATTAACCGTCCCTGGAAGGTACGCTCGGGTAGAAACCATACCGGGCTAACCCTAAACAGCAGGGATGGGCGCACTGGCCCCGCTGTTCGTGGGCGGTCTGGGGCCCCGATTGGCCTGCCCTGGTAACGGTGCCTGGTTTTACAGTGTACACCGTACCTACGCAGTACTAAAGTAACACGAGCCATCCGGCACACCCGTCCTTTTACTCCGTCCAGCTGCTCAAGTATGGGGTGCTCCATCGGCCCCTTTTCTGTTTTTGAGAATCTCGTTGTTCCTGCGCACACGTGCATCTGGTGTGCAGATTATAATATTCTCTATTCATTATTCATCCCACTCAGCCTAGACTAGCGCCTTTTCTTCATCTGCGTCCCGTCTCGCCAATTCTTGGCTTTCATTTCAGCCACCGAGGCGATTCAACCTTGTCGGACCCCTCTGAGGCGCTCCGGAGCACTTTCTCTTTACTACTTAGTGACTGCATAACTAGGTACTTCCTACGGATACGCTCTCTCCTTTTATGCAGCCCCCTCTGAGATGCCAGCACTTGCCCGGTGCACCAACATTGGAACGACCCATTTCTTCTCCGGATGGATTCACACTTCACAGGTCTGCAGGGCTCAAATATGGGACTCTTAACCTCTTCACTGCGCAATTGGCCCACCTCGTCTCACACCACCGATGTTGACATCATTGCATGATCTACTACTCGACTAGTACACGGTACGATCGTCAAGATGGTCAACAGAACAGTACATGCAAAACACTCTCCCTTGACAACAATCATTTCGACCGTTTTCATTATTGGCCCACTCCTGCGTCAATTCCGTCGACGTTTCTTATTGTTGTTGTTGCAGGTTGAGAGTAAACCAACAACCAGACATCCTCCTGGTAACGTGGTCGGGCTGCAGCTACCTAGATGCAGAAAAACAAATAACGAGTCATGGTTGCCACGCCAGTCAGGGTTCGCAAAACAGGCATTGATCGATCCTGGGGCTTAGTTGCATCAAGTCGAGAACTAAATTAACTCCAACTGCGGCAGCAAGGGGGCCGGGGGTAATAAGTTACTTTATCATCAATCTGCAGCGAATCTCGTGCATCTTCGCATGAAAATGGTTCACAGTCGCGCTTCAAAGTTTGGTATGTTTACTTATACCCCGTCTGCAAGACTCTGTTGAAGACCCCTAGTACCTCACTGTTCCAGAGCCATGTCAACATCACCGCCCACAAATAGCAATACGGAGTGAGGCGATCACACCATGCCAGATCAACCATTGACTCACAATACCCCGTGGTTATGATCGAGGCGTTGGTGTGTAGCAGACATGGGGCCAAACAGGGTCTTGAAATTTACTTCGAACTTGAGACAGGGTCGGAAACTGGCGTCGCAATCATGGGTTCGGCGATGCTGACCAGGATGTCGGAACGACGAAGTAACTTGCGAGACATGAAACCGATCCGACAAGGCCATCCTTTAGCTATTACCCGACATGCTGAAAAGTCGGCCTCGCGATCGTCAAATTGTCGATACCGAGCATCTTAAAGGGAGAGTTGCCGGTTTGAACTTGAATTCGCCGTTTCCTATGCATGCAGATCGATTGCATCGTCTCGATAGACTAGGGCTTTCAAACGAACTATCGATTCTACGTGCTCGTATCGCCTTCGCTTCGCATTCTGAACCATGAAGGTCTTTTGAAGACATGTCTCTCGGTTGGCCGGGCAGAGACTCCGGTAATAGCCTCCTTCTCGACTCAGGTTACTGAATCAATCTTCTACAAGGAGACAGAGCGTTTCCTCGGTAGGTATAGGAGAGCTCATGGTGTAATGCCGAGCAGCCATCATAGCTCAATCGATCCATCTCCTATGTAGATAGTACTATGCTCTGAAGGTCGCGCTCGGGGAGAATAAGGAGTATTTAGCTACAAGGTCAAAAATTCGAGTATGGACGAAGATACTCTTGACATTATTCGATCGCGAAAGACTAAGATTCCGTTGATGGAGTCGGGGTCGTCAAAGGCCAGGCAGCAACGACGCCAATTGTGACATTCTGGTTTCAATCGGTAAACTGCCTCCTCATGTTGGTGCTAATCATATCCTACTGGACGGTCTTCAAGGCGTAAGACGGACTAGGTACACCGTAGCTTGACTGCGCCCCAGTTGTCTGTCACCGACAGGGCTCACACCACCGTTCTCCACTCTTTCCAACCGCCGGACGACTGAAACGACCGGTGGAGGCTGGTGGACCCTCGACCACTCTAACCGACTCCAGATGATTAAATGTGATGCTCATTCACTAAACCAAACACAGTAGGTGATCCATACGGAGTACTACCGTGGAATACGGAGTGTAGGAGAAATTGAATGCTCTCATTTGCGGTCGGCATTGTTCATGTGAACAATGCTTCAACCGAAGGCATTATTAATTATGCGGCCGAAAAATAGGGGTGTTTCAGAGCCTGCCAATGTTAGTACTCCGTATGCATTTTACTCTGGCCTTGTTTTCTTTGACCCTGGATCAGTATTCCGACGTACCTCGGTGGCGGGTATGCGTTGGCTACTTTTGTAACGCACTAATTGGCTCACAAGGTCACGGCCTTTAGAAGATGCCCCCTTGAGAATGCTGTCCCATGTCTGGGCTGGGTATTTATAGAATTGGACTTTGTCCCAGTCGGGAAGCTTCTGAGTCTCCTGTGCCCTTTATGTCAGCATAACCCGGACTGATTGGCGTCGCGGCATGTGTGCCGTCATTTCATCACGTACCGGCCAGGTATCTTGGTCTGGGGTGCCCAGGGTTGTAAAGATAGACTGAATGAGGGAGAGGTCGCTCCCCAGGGGCCCAGAGTCAAACAACTGCTTGTGCCCGACAGATACCGCCTCTGCAACGACACATCCTGCTGCCCATAGATCAAGGGCAGCCCCGTATTCCTTGAAGCCGAACAGTATCTCCGGTGGTCGGTAGCAGGTGGTCCCTACATCTGTGATCTTCTGGTCCGCCAGCTCAGAAGACTTCTGTCCTTCTTTCCAGGCAATGCCAAAGTCGGCGAGGTAGGCTGGTCCATCGGGCGAGTCCATCAGAATATTAGACGGCTTTATGTCGCGGTGTAGTATCCCCAATTCATGTAAGTGTGCCAGTGCACTGAACATGTCGCGCAAATGGGACCTCGTTTGACTAGCCGTAACCATACCGCGACGAAGCAGCTGTTCGAAGTCATATCTCACAAAAGGAAACACTAGAACTAGTCTTCCTCCCTCGAGCTTCAAGGTATCTATCAAAGGGATTATGTGAATGTTGGCGGCCTCTCGCAGTAGCTCGATCTCACGCTGAGCGTCATGAGGTGCCGTCAAGAGGTGAGGCACGGTCACTTTGACGGCCACCAAGGCCCCATCCTCGCGTCTTGACTTATATATGGTGGAATGAAGTCCGTCGAAATGGTGCGTACAGGCCCGATACGGCCCGATGGTCTCACCTACGTCCCAAGATTCCTCTTCGGGTTCATCTTGCCCTGGATCGGGACCACCAACCCCAGGAGCTACTGACTCGGACTCGGCGACATCAATTGCCTGTTGACAGAGTTGTTCATATTCGTCCTACGCATTACGTCGTGAGAATGTGGGCTTGCGGGCATTGGAATCTAGCTACGCACCTTGGAGGTGGCCCGCTCATAAGCCTCGCTCTCAAATTTCTTGGCTTGGGATTGTGCCTCCGTAAAAGCAGCCGATGACGACACACTCTGGTAGGCAATGGTCCTGTAAAAGGCCATAAGGATGGGAATAATCGGACACATCAGGCAATAGACGGGGGGAGGCTCGTAGAAATATTCTCCGACTCGTGCGATACTTACAGAGATTGGATGGCTGTCAGGCGATCGGTGAAGCCCAATGCTTTTTTCCAATCCGACGCCATCGTTTGGAATTCAGCGGGGTGTAGTAGTCTGTACAAAGGAAGCGATTGAAATTGAACTGATACTGGTAAACAGTTACTGAATACTAAATAAATACTCGAAACGGGCCATGTGACACCGGGGCTCGGGGCAAGTTCTTCCGGGGTTGCAACGGGGGCATCGTCATCAGCCATCATCCACCATCTTCCGTCACTACTCCGACCTCCCCGTCGCAATCGCTCGTTTCTCCGCCCACAATCCCCGTCGCTCTTCCATCCCCCCCTCTGTCGTTGTCTTTTCTCCTTATTATGCGCCTCTCCAGCCCTTCTTTCCGCAGCTGTGATCTATGAGTATTGAGCAATGGACCTCTCACGGCAGGAGTATCCAGCCTTGCTGGTAGGCCCCGACCCATTTAACCCCCCCATCTCCACCCTCGGTAGCAATCGGTCAATTCGTCGACCTGTCAATTCCATGTTTATATCACCTGAACATCTTTTAATGACATCATTGTGTTCTCCCTTTGCAGGCCTCTTTGCAGCCCAGCCAAGCTACAAACGTGTTAAACGATCGCATTCGCATCATCAACCGGGTCAATGCGGATATTGCGGATTGGCTTCAGGTATGGCTTCCCGCCGCCCTCTTCTAGTCTCTCGTAGCATTTCGCGATCTAATTGCAATGTTTACTCCAGGAACGTCGTCGTGTCGAAGAAGCGTATGCTCAAGGCCTACGGAAACTTGCGACGAGGCCACAGCTGGACAACGGCGCCGCACTAGGGTAAGGATGAGTCGCTCTCGCTAGGACCTGCCTTGAGAACACCGTGTCGCTAATAGTGGCGCAATTGCGTATACCAGCATCTTCCAGATACCATGGCAACGTATCATCAACGCCGCCGAAATAGTGGCTTCGTCGCACGAGGTCTTTGCGCAGAAGATCGAAGATGACGTGGAACGTCCCCTGAAGGAATTCAACACAAAGAACCGGGAACTGGCTTCGATGCCGGGTATCCAGAATGATATCGCGGGGCTTGCGAAGAACTTGGAAGCTTCCTCGAAGAAGGTGGACAAAGCAAGAGAAAAGGGCCCGAAAGGCGCGGATAAATTGGCAGGCGCCATTGCCGCAGCAGAGGAGGTTCGCCAGCAGTGGGAATCGAGGGCACCCTTCGTGTTCGAACAGCTTCAAGCCGCAGACGAGAGCCGACTTAATCACCTACGAGACGTTCTAACTCAGCTTGAGACCCACGAAACGGACCAGGTTGAGCGTTGCCGTCAGGCGGCCGAGAGCTGTTTGAATGTGCTTTTGAACGTTGAAACCGCAGATGAGATTAAGACCTTCGCTGCAAAGATGAATGGTGGACGACCGGTTGTTCCGAGAGAGCCAGCGAGGGAGCAAGCTAGAGAGCAAGCTGCGTCGCCTCCTCCAGCAGCGCCTCTGCCGCCTCCGCCGCGCATTCCGGACGATGCGGCCAGTCAACGCTCCGAGACGTCCGCTGCGCCTGCCCCGGCTAGGGCTCCTACTGGTACGTAGCTCTGTGACTACTGGTTCATCTGCCTCTATTGTGACACTGAGCTAACTCTTTGAGCCCTACTAGCCCCAGAACCTCGTCATAATACGCCCCTTGGCGGCCTCAAGCGACTAGGAACTGTCATGAACCGACGCAAGAGCATGGTGCAACCGTCCGGAGGACCTTTCTTTTCAGAGAAGAAGCATCGCAGCCCCTTCGCTTCTTTCATGAGAGGAGATTCTGCACGTGACACGCAGATTCCCGAGTCACCTCCGTCGACAGCGGATCGCCCGGGTACAGCTTTGACTACACAGGAAAGTCCGCGCGAAACGCGTGATGCTGCTCGTAACGCCAGCGAGCCTAGTGATCGCGACGGTGCCGGCCCAGGTCCCTCTAGCCCGGAGCCTCAGTCTGCGCCTGGAACGGCAAACGGGATTGCCTCTCCAGAGGTTACTACAGACACGGGTCTGGCGAATGCGACCATCAATGAGGTAAGACCTTGATTGAGAAAACATCTAGAATAGTGGACTGATTTCAAATAGCAACCGCGAGTAGACTCGGAAGGATTTACCGAGCGACCGCAAACCATTGATGAAATCACAAGGGCTCAAAGGGAAGCTATGGGGTAATTGAGTCTCCTAGGCCCTCACAGTAATGACGCGACGACTAATGGTACCTGCAGTATGGAAGAATCAGGAATGAACCTCACCATCCGAGATCAGCCGATATTCGAGGATGAGGACCAAGCGAAGCAAGCCATGGATGACATGGCTAGCCAGTTAAGGATGGTGAGTGCTTCCGACAGCGACCGCTTCTCTGTGATGTACTAAAGTGCTCTGCAGCGGGCCCAACAGAGTGGAGGCATCAGACGAAATGCCGGCACTTTGCGCGGTCGGCGCGATGTTCGTAACACCGTCTTCATCCCCAATCCTCCACCGAGCAACGAACTCCCTATCGCTCCATCGGGGGCAGACGGACCGACCCCGACCTCACCGTCAATGCCACCGAGGCATGCGCTTTCCCCTAGTAATGCCACTGATGAACATACTCTCTCTGATACGACCTCTGTTCGGTCGGGACATACCTTGCATAGCACGCCTGGCCCGGTAACTCACCCGGAACTACACGAGCCTGGCTTGAACGCTTCCATCATCGAAACCGTCAACGCGTGGTTCTCCGATGGTGTGGTGACCAAATCATTCGTCGTTGGAGAGCTTGCACTGGCTTACAACCAGGCCCCGGATGTATCGTCCGATAACAGTCTTGTTCGTCTGGAAAATTTCCAGGTGTTGGAGAAGGTGGCCGCCAACCCCCACTTTGTGAGCGAAGAGAAGGACAAAGATCAATCCGAGGAGAAGAGAGGCCAGTACACTGTCTCTCTCTCTAACATAGCTCGGTCCTCGCCATCAGTAGCCTTCAAATACCAGCTCCACATTGATCCCACGGACACATCCGCCTACTGTCCGGTCATCTTCAAACCGGTCTGGAACCTGGAAGAATATCAAGCCAGCGTGATTGTGTTCTACTCGATCAATCCGTCTTTCGCTTCATCGACACCGACCGAATCACTGGTGCTCAAAAACTTGGTTCTGACGGTGAACCTCGATACCACGCCGGAGGAAGGTCGCGAAGTAGTCCATGCAACCAATGCCGTTATGTACCCCAACACGGGAGCATCTTTCCGTCGCAAGCATTCCGCGGTGACCTGGAAGTTACCCGAACTAGAGGTCAAACCCAACTCTGATGGCAAGTTCCTGGTTCGGTTTTCCACGGCGAACAGTTGGCCGCGCAAGGGCAAGGTCGAGGCCAAGTTTGAGATCCGCTCGACCCATGCCGGATCGCGTCTGGGAATCAGCGCTGCGTCTCCGGGCGGGGAGGTCGCGCCGGATCCTTTTGCAGATGAGGATTCTGCACCGGCTGCCGATACTGAGTCATTTACATGGAACGAGGTGCCGACAATCCGCAAACTGGTCGGAGGCAAGTATGTATCGGCTTGATGTTGGACATGCAGTACCCTTAAACCAGGTTCTCAGCGCCATCTCTTCTCAGATCACCAATGCAATGCAATGCAATTCAACCCAACCCAATACCCACAGAGCCATTAGTTGCAACACCCGACACAACGCCATCCTACCGGCTTGTTGCCTTCTTCTTTCTTGGAACATCTTGCTTTTCCAAAAAAAAAAAAAGTTGATTCAGCGATTCCATAGCCAACTTTATCTCTGAACTACTCCAGTACATAAATCAGTTCCATTCGTTTGTAACGGCGCTTATCTTCTTGTCCTCTTTATCCGTTAATTCTGCTTCCTCTTTGTTTGTCTTATCTTATTCCCCTAGTTGATTGATATCTCTCTTCTTGTGCAAAGTCCTTCTATGTCCTTTGACCCCATAACTCGCATCCTTGTTCTTCTCGATCAAACCAGCTCAGCTCGTATGACAACCATTGTTTTGTAAATACGTTTTTGTCTTGTCTGTTGGCAGGCTTCTTGCGTTATCGTATACCTCGGATTGTTGTTGGTGTATTCTACCTTGTCCTTATTGTGAGTGCCGGTGTGTTTTGTTTTTGAGCTATGTCGTTGTTCCTTGTTTGTCTCTTTTTTTCTTTTTTTTTTTTTTTTACCGTCTTAGCACGCTACGAAAATAATAGATCGGTAGCGTACGGACAATTGAATTTGACACATACATCACGTCATTATGAAAATTTGACCAGGACGAAATAGAGCGAATTAGCACCGTAAAAGTTTCCCTTTCTCTCGCGAGCTAAGACGACGGATGATTACATGGATGCGCATAAATAACATCACACTGGTTTCCATGCAGTTACTAGAGCGAGGGGACAGATATGCAAAGTAGAAGGGGACCAACAAAGGGGAAAGGAAAAAGATCGATCAAGGGAAAAGAAACATGGCACAATCCTGCCTGCGCCGGGGAATCGTAATCCATAACAATAGCCCAAAGAATGGGGATCACACAGGGAAAGTCTACCTGTATACTATTTTACACAAGAAGATATCGAGAAGAAAAAAGAGAAAGAAGAAAAGTTGAACGAGATCACGTGCGTAGAGCCCGGGTGGTCTTCTCGAAGAAATCCAACGTCATGGCGGCAAGGAAGCACGGGATGTCTTTACGTTCCTCGACCCAGAATTTGATAATGGGTTTGATCTCCATGGCGAATAGACTGTTAGGCCCGCCGGAGATCTTCATCGTGCCGTTTTCACCGTCGAAGATGATGGAGTTTTCCTCGCCGTTGCCCATGCTGCCCGGTCCGGCGGAGTCCGCGGAGGCGCCGTCGCCGTGTCGGTAGGCTGGCGAGAGATGGAACATCGAGGTCACGCGAACGCGGCCGTTAGGAAGGAAGTCGAGTTTGTAGCCGAGTAGGGAGGCAACGGCTTCGCGGAACTCGGAGGATTTGGCGGTCCAGATCTCCTTTAGGCGGCGCATACGCTTTTCTTTGTCGGCGACCGTGCGCTCCATGTCTTGGATATCAAGCTTCATGCTTTCCAAGGTGCTTGCGGGAACGACGTCGGCACCCCCCTGGCTACCGCGCAGCTGAGCGAGCAGATCCTGGTTTTCCGCCTTGAGCGTGGCCAGGGTGGAGAGCTTGATCTTTTCGGCTTCGGCCGTGGGATTGTCGCGCAGCTCGAGAACGCGCGTGCGAGACTTGGCTTTGAGAGACTTGAGTTGGGATTTGGCGGCCTCAAACTCTTTGCGTAGTAGGGCGGCCGCTTGCTCGGATTTGGATAGAGACTCTTGAAGGGTTCGGTTCTTGCGAGAGAGGGCTGAGACGCGCTCGTTCTCGGCCTCACTTTCAGCGGGGGAAAGTGGACGCTTGACACCGCGCGGTTGCGCATCTTCTTGCGGTACCGATTCTCGTTTGAAGAGCTCCTCGTGGGCCTGCTCCAACTCCTTCCTATATTGATCGATAAGTTTCTCGAGATTGGCGATTTGTTCAGATTTCTGCTCATCAAATTGACTCTGTTCGTTCATGGTCACTTCCTCCGCATCGAAGGTTTTCAATTGCGCACGCAGATATTCCACTTCCTTCACAGCGAGTGTTCGCTGACGTTCAAGTCGAGCCTTGACCCGAATATCCGCCATTGCCCCTCCCAGGCCAGCGCCTGCGTTTCGAAGCTTCTCAAGCTCATGTCGCAAGTTGGACCTCTCGGTTTCTAAGCCCTTGATCGTCTCGTCCTTCTCCAAGAACTGTGCCTCAATGCTGCCCACTCTGTCAACTAAGGAGGCTTTTTCAAGGCGTTCTCGTAGCAAAGCCTTCGCAACATCTTCTGGGGAGGTAAACTCTTCGGACTGGTCGCTGTCCTGTAAAAGACTGGCCCAGGAGTTCCTCTCGTCCTCTAGGAGTTGTTTCTGAATTTGCACGGTGCCCAGCTCTGATTCCAACCCCTTCATCAATTGCAATTGATTTTCCAGCGACTTTTTCTGCTCTTCGACAACCTCAACGTTCTTGTGGGATTTGCGAAGTTGCCGCAATTCCGCCGTTTGATCGCGATTTGTTGTTTCCAGGTTCCTGATATGGTTGACCTGCTCCGATAGCTCCCTTTTAAGAACTGCCAGGGTCTCTGCATCACTTCCCTCGGCTTTCAAGCGGATGTTCTCGGTTTCCAAGTTGACAAATTCAACATCTCTCTCACGGAGCCGTTCTTGTGTAGACTGCAATTCGTTTCGCACGTTCTGGAGATCGTTCTGTAATTCTTCGACTGTTTTTTGGAGAGACGACCGAATTGTTTCAAGTTCGTTGAGC
The DNA here is from genome assembly GCA_023627535.1 of Aspergillus sp. S1802E. Taxonomy (NCBI): domain Eukaryota; kingdom Fungi; phylum Ascomycota; class Eurotiomycetes; order Eurotiales; family Aspergillaceae; genus Aspergillus; species Aspergillus sp. S1802E. The sequence goes on from JAMAHN010000015.1 coordinate 486,836, forward strand.
TGATACTTGTATTGTCTCTCGTGGTCGAGCGATTGCGCCTGGTTATCTTCGACATCTTCCTGGAGACTTTGGTTCTGGTCCTGAAGCGTTCTGATCTTCCGCTCTAGACTGGCTTTATCGTTGAGCGCCTGTTCTTGAATTTCCTTCATTTCCTTCGCGAGCGTTTCGTACTTGTGGTTGGCCCGATGGCTGGAGGTATCCGCAGCCTTTTCAGCAAAATCCCATCAGTCTATCGTCGGCTCAACGTATCAATTGAAGTGGACAAACCTGAGCTTTTCGAAAGTCCGCATCCCGCTTCGATTGTAGATCCCGCAGCTCCTTTTCATGGCGCAGCACCATGAGATCTCTCTCTTGCTTGATGTTCTCCAATTCGTATTTAAAGGTGCTGCACTGCACACGCAGCTCATCTTTCTCCGTATCTACCGGGGTAAGTAATTTGCGCGAAACGGTTGGCACTTGAGCGCGTGGCATGGGCTTACCGTGCACTGGAGGTGGAGGTTGGGCGGGACGGGTGGACTGTCGCAGGACACTCGGAGCTCTGGGAATCGACAGAGGCGAGGAGTCCCCCGGGTGTGACCCGAAAGACAGACGGGAATTCCTACTCGAATTCATCTGATGCGAGTTAGACGCTGCGATCCCGATACAGCCGAACTGGAGATAGAAGCCTACCTTGCAGCATAACTAGCCATACAACACCATGAATCAAGTCCGCAGCCCTTGATGGGGGAAGAGCTCATGAACACCAGGAAGATGGGGTTAATTCCGCCAGTACGCTGCTCAGAGATACCCAAGCCCAACAACCGTAGACAAGAGAGAACTAGATGCAAGAAGCAGCAAGCAGCAGCAGCAATGGAGATGCGCCTCTGCTTTGTTTTCCGGCGAACCTCGAAACGGCTGGGCAACGGCTGAGTCAGCCGCCTTTCACCGCCCGCGCCCGAAAGCCGCCCCGATCAGGACTAGCGCCAAAATTTTGAAGATTTCGAAATTTTGCGGGTTTTTCGACGAGACTCCGACGACAACCTCTCCTCGCCCTCCACCCCCCACGCTCTTCACCCCGATCAATTCCTCTCTCCGTGAGACCAGCAGTCAAGATGGGCAAGGACAAGTCTGAGAAGAAGGACAAGCGCGAGAAGAAGGAGAAGCGCTCGGAGAAGGACGGTGTCCACAAGAGCGGCAAGAAGGACAAGAAGGAAAAGAAGGACAAGACCGCGCTCGCCGAGGCCGTCGAGCAGGAACTCACCACCAAGGTTCTGGAAGGCATTGACCAGGCCGTCGAAGATGCCCCCGTCGAAGGCGTCGTTAAGGCTGAGATGGACATTGACGTTCGTCCCGTTGGCGCCGTCGTTCCGTTCGCCAGCCCTCTGGTTGAAGACAAGTCGGCGAAGAAGGTGCTGAAGAGTGTCAAGAAGGGTAAGCTTTCTCTCTCTCTTTATCTACAGCTGCACTTTGAAGAAGTAAACAAGCGCATTGCTCTCTTTAATATGTGTTACCTCACTCGAGAGTATCGCTGGAAGCTTCGCTCTGTCACTCGATTTTTCATTCCATCGTTCCATCTTCATCAGATATCAAAACTAGCTTCAAAACTCAGCACATGCTAACTTATTGTTTCTCACAATAGCCGCCGTCAACAAGTGCCTCAAGCGCGGTGTCAAGGAAGTCGTCAAGGCCCTCCGCAAATCGCCCATCCCTGCCCCTAACGCCCCCGTCTCTATCCCCAACGGCGTTGTCATCCTCGCCGCCGACATCTCGCCCATGGATGTTATCTCCCACATTCCCGTGCTCTGCGAGGACCACGGAATCCCCTACGTCTTCGTCACATCCCGAGCTGAGCTCGGTAACTCGGCGGCCACCAAGCGTCCCACCAGTGTCACCATGGTCGTCCCCAAGTCGGCCTCCAAGGGCAAGAAGAAGGACGAGGACGACGACGGCGAGGACTTCAGCAGCGTGTATGAAGAACTGGCCAAACTCGCCCAGAAGGAGGCCAAGCGGGTTGGTGTTTAAGAGTGTCGGACTTTTCATTTGCTTAAGGGTCCGCGATGTTTCTTTTATCTTTTAATTTCAAGGTCTTTGTTTTTTCCCCCTCTTGTTTTGCTTTCTTGTCTTGGATCTTGGTATGGCTGTACAGTTCCACTTCGTGTTGTCTGACAAGGCAGTGCATGTCTTCGAGGGGTTTCGGGCCTTTGGGACGTTTTCATGGGTTGACCTTTTATGATATGTCCGTTGCAAAATTTGGCGTTCTCACATCGGTGTACGAAAAAACAGGCAGGAAAGTGTGGAATTTAAACCATCAAGTTCATTGATTCCATTGTACGTAGACGGACGTTAAGTGTGGATTGTCGACAGGATGCGACTGTAGGGACTTGTGCGCGCGATTCAATGGCAACCGGATCTGCCCAGTTTGGATCTATATCCCCCCTTCCCCTATTGCAAGATCAAAAGATTAATCAAAGTAGATATAGTTCCCAGATAGCGCAAGATCGCATCCAATACTAATCCTATCTAGACACCTACATGTACAGTACACCTACTGAGTACATGTACAACGATCAATAGTACTCCCAGTAGCCGCAGCAAGGGATGCAGGAAATAATCGACGATCCACCACGAACCATTCCATTGATCTGCACCATCAGGACAGCAGAATACGAGAATGTCATTTCACGCAAGGATAATTGGACGTCAGTCAATTCAAGTCAGATTCATCCTGCAGTTTGCGTGCGTAGTGATTTGGCTTCTACGGTGTAAATGCACATACCTATACATAGGAGGTTTTAGGTAGGTAGGTATAAGTACTTTAATGCCCTCCTCCCTTGGGAAGGCAAACACACATACATACATATTCCGGTTAGTTTTTGAATTTGAGTCCGGTGCCAACGCGAGCTCAACTCTTCAGAGCAAGATAAAAAGGGGGCTTGAATCAGGCGCAGGAAAAGGTGCCCGTCATGTTACTTCTTTATTATTCGATCTATCTCCTTCTCGGGTCGGTGTGTCTTGGACAAGGGGCGCCTGTTACTCTTGGAAAACAACCTGAAGATGCGATATCGTCGTGGACATCCTCATCGTCATCAAATCCTACATTCAGGAATCATGGAAAGTTTCAAAAGGTTCGCCGTTCTCACCAAAAATCAATACCTGATCTATACCAAATGTCATACATATACTAACTCTCCCACTCTCACAGATCCACATCACCAACGTCAACACCAACACCAACACAAATTCCAATCCCCATCCCAATACTCACTTCATCTCGCCATCCTTCCTCACCAACCCAAACCCCAACCCTCCTACCCCACCCCAACAATCAACAATAAACTCCAACCCCCGACTACGCCAGATCTACGGCATATTCATCAACCAAGCCCGTCACCTCTCCTCGTTCGCCTCCTCCCAGCAACACCAACAACACTCAACCATCAAATCTTCCGGATGGCTCCCTAACAAGAACCAGGAGACGGAGGAGGACACGCTCACATCCGACCTCCTCGCCCAGCGCCGACCCTTGGGGATATACGCTTTGATACGACATCTACGACGCACGGACCGGGTATGGGCGCCTGTAGCGATCTTGTTCGCGATGTCGTGGTTGGCGGTCGTGGCGATGGGGGTGGTAGAGTGTGTTGGGGTTTGTTGGCAGAGGGTGATGAAGAGGGAGAGACAGAGACAGGGTCGTTTTGGTGGTGGTTCTGGTGGCTGGGGAATGCATCATGAGAGGGTCTTGTTTGATGGAGGGGTTTTGGATGAGGTGGTCATCGAGGCGGTGCCGGTGGATGATGATGAAGATGATGGGCAAGATCAGGAGGATGGGGACAATAGGTATAAGACGTTGAAGAAGATGTGAATCCTACGATCTACTATCGTCAAGGGATATCAAGAGATATTGGAATGTTCATATTCATATTCATCTATAATACATTTTTTGCATCGAGAGGCTTGAAAGTAAAAGGAACATTCAGTGAGAACCCGCTCAAAAAGCTTTCATAAACCCATAATCGTCAAAAACAAACAAACTTCATCTAAGCCCGCTGGTCGGTCTGCAGCTGCTGCCAGGGGTTCTGATCGTCAACACCCTTCTGGCGAGGGCCACCAGCGGCATCGGGACCGCTCTCGGCAGCCATGCGCTGGAACTTGTGCTCAGCAAAACGACCAGGGTCGTTCTCCGAGCCAATGTCGGTGTTGAAGCTGGCGTTGGGCTGGTCATCTCCGAAGCCGCCCTCAGAGATGTTGGCACCCTTAGGCTTGGCCTTGCCGTATTGAGCGGCGTCGGCATACTGGCCGGTCACATCTGCCGCGTAAGTGGGAGCCTGGCCACCGTTGTACTGACTGTAGCCACTGCCGCTGGCCTGGCTCTTTCCGATACCAAGATCCTGCTTGGCGCCGGTAGTGCCGCCGACGTAGCCAGACTTAGGCATGTGAGGGCCGGGGAAGTCGCCCTGGCCACCCAGGGAGTCGGGGTACTTCTCCTGGCGGTCTAGGTTCTCACGGGCAGCGCCGACCCGGGCGGAGGGCAGCTCAGTGGCGCCAGAAGCGTTGGCGGCCCGCGAGCCGGCAGCATCAGGCTGAGCGTTACGGTTCTCAGAGAAGGCACCGCCCTTGGTGGCAGATTCGGCGGCAAGAGAATCGTTAGGAACCGGTCCAGCCGATTCGTGGATGGGGTTGCGAGAAGCCTCGGGGTCGGTAGTGACCTAGAAACAATATATTGGTCTCCAAACTTCATATACCAAGAAGCCAGACATTTTATTGTAACATACCTTGGTGCTGGTAGGGCCACGGGAGATGGGCTGTCCTTGAAGATCCATTTTGATAGAGTTTGGTGGTGAAGGGAAGATGTGGTAGATATGCAATTGATAGTCCTGATGATTGGAGATTGATGTAAATTGATATGAAACAGAACAGAATGTCCGGTGCAATGTCATAGCTAAATAGCTTTGCACTGTCGCTGTCGACAACCTACTCGATGCTGTAACGCACGGGGTGATGTCATTCTGACGGCGCCAGTCCACCGTTCCCAACCGCCCATATCGCAGCGACCAACAGCTGGTACGTCAATGAAAGGCCATTCCCAGGCCTTGAGGCCCCCTTAGTGGCGCAGGCAAGAAAGATGAGTCGATGAGTCCACTTTCTTCCAGGGACTTTTGCGTTCCAGAATCTGATCTGAGGGGCTGCACCATCGTAGGTTGACGATCGCCCACATCATAGAGCCCTGCTGAATCCCAAATCCACCGCTGTTACCTCATCCGGGTTTTGAAATTCGGGTCTCCCACGGTATGCTGAATTGCGTTATGATATTCAGTGGTTGCCATCATTGTCGGTCGGGTGCAGATACAGGGCAGATTTGACGTCATTATAAGTCATTCAATGGGACTTATGGATTCTCGTGTCTTCTCGACCGTTGTGCAGGTGCTGGCTCTTGTCTGTAATTCTATATGCGCGGAAAACATGAAGCATGTGTATTGTTGATTGTTTGAGCTCATCGTTAGCTTTTGGGCTGAAGTGATGGCAGACGCAACTTTATTTTGACGGGCGAAGATCAAAATCGCTCTGATCACGTGCTCTATGTACAACTGGATTATCTGGATTTTAGCAACTAGATTAAAACAAATTCATTTCTTAATTACACTGTTGATCAATCTATCTAAATCTATCTGTAGATGAAACATTTCTTCCAAAACAATCTTAAGGTATAGCTTGAGATGTGCAAAGCCGATGTCAATAAAGAACAAGAACATGTCCAGTGATCTACGACAAATCTAGATACTACAATTTACACCTTTCATGGAAAACAATCTGGATTTACCTTTAGATGGAACGTCTCATCTGTGATAATTGAGAGTATAGTTCTAGATATACAAAGTCGATATTAACGAGAAAACACCCATTGATCCACGTAGTACTACAGATCTATATCCTACAATTTACATAGTCCATGGATAAAAGATATCAAGCTCAAAAGTGCTGGTCATTCAGATTACTGGTACATGCAAGAATAGAAATCATTATCTTCATCATAAGCCGTGAATCACAGTAGTTCACTCCCGAAACCAAAAGCAAGCGAAATAAAACTCCCTCATCACCCCATTTACCGGGCCAGGGCATCACGAGGAAGACCGTCAAGGTTATCCTTAGCCTGGCGGCCGACGTTGCTCAAAGGCGCGGTGTTGTGGTGCCACTCCTCGCCGTTCTCACGGACGCTGCTGCCTGCCGTGGCGGGTTCGCGGAGAGCGCTGTTGTTCTCGAAGGAGACGGGGGCCTCCGTGCGGCCGGAGCCGACGTTGACGGTGCGCTGGTCGGCGGAGTTCCAGTCGCTGGGCTTGGGGGGCTGGTCGGGCAAGGGGAGGTTGCCCTTGACCTGGTCGATCTCGGCCTGCTTGTTGGTGTTGTTCTCGAGGACGGACTATATGCGAGGTTAGTTTCGGTCGTGGCGGGCAGGGTAGGAAGCCAAGCAACGAACCTTCATGGCGGAGACGTCGGAGTCCTTAGGGGGGTTGCCACCGTGGGTGTTGGAAAGCTTAGATTCCGCCTTGCGGAGGTCTTCAGTGGTGGTGTGGAAGGTGTTGGAAGACATTGTGAACGGAGGATGTGATATGTATCGGATTAGAGAAGAGTTGTGTGTATGTGTGTGTGTGTGTAAAGAGGACGGTCTTTGTCTTTATTGTAAATGATAATTGTCTTTGAATCTGCTTAAGAAAAGTTTACTTCAGGAAGAATTCGAGCTTATTATATGTTGGGTGGTCGAGATATCCTTCCCAGTCGAGGCGGATGACGTCTTGGGTCGGCGATGATATCATCGGGTCTGGGCCACTCCTTGGTTCGCCAGTCCCATCATAACGCTCGCACTGAGAGTCTGGGAACGTTACTGCGGGGACACTCGCAGACTCAAATCCCTGCCTTCAATGATCAAATCGACCGTGGAAAATCCAATGGGAGGACCCTCGCGACTCCAGCGCTTTCGTAATGGCGCATTTGGCGTCACCGGGTACGTTTTGCTCGGTAACCTTGAAGGTCTTTCTCCTGTCTTCTTCCATATTCCCCTATGCTTTTTCTATGGGCCTATTACTTCATGTTCCTTTACAATTTCTTGTCGTTTTGATTAGGCGCTATTCTGGTTATGGACGTGGTGCAAAGCTTGGTTGAATATCGAGTAAGCCCTAGTTGCGAAGCCCGAGTCCCGGCCACGACCATGGACCAGCAGCTTTCCAATCCACATTTGGTAGGATAGAGGGATCTTCAGTTATCCATATTTATTATTGTTCGTTTATTGTGAATTCATTGTGTCTAGAAAATGAACGCTGCGGATAAGATCCATTCACACCTCAACATAATGGACAATTGGTGTTTCGATCGAACACAGGATGAACAAGAATATGACTCTGCTACACTACACATATTTAGTCCGTAGTCTAAAAATAGATGTCTGTCGCTTCCTACCGGAAGATGTTCGAATCAGGAGACTGAAAAATTATATTGAAATCGTCTCTAGCGTTATGATTCCAGCATCTGTACGCCTGAAACTATTCCCCTAGAGAGGTATGAGCCAACAAGATATAGAATGCCTCCCATCAAGACTTGCTCCTTATGATTATCCACTTTGTGAGCAGTTTCGGTCCAAACTATGAGGAGCCCTTGGAGTAGGAACCATCGAGCATAGCAACGAGAAGAATATTGTTGCGAGCCGACGAACTGAGAGAACCGCCAAGTGGGAGTCCAGGGAACTTGTCGACTGATGCGTTTTCATATCTGATTGAGCTCTGCGTACTACTGAAGTGTTTAGCGCAGGTGCAAAGCTGTAATCCTAGTGTAGGTAATTCTGAGCCTTCCGTATGGTAGCCGAGCGATTTAATGGTATTAATTTGGCCTTTCAATCTTAAACAACTCAAAGCTGGTACCTGCGGAGATATATCGCCCGGGTGATCCATTATGTTGAAGCATAGGCAACATATGTGCAAAGATATATTCTCTCTGGGAGATCGGGGACCCAGGTTCAGAATCAATCTAAGAGACGTCCTGATTGCTAGGGCCGGTAAGCCAGACCAAAAGAGGTACGGAGAGTAAGCGACACTGAATCTCCAGCCATTTACCTCTTGAATAGCAAGACTGGTCTCTGCACCATCTGCCGGGTATGATTAGGCGAAGATATGTATGCTCTGCCATTTCGCCAAAAGGCCATCATCCTGATCTCCAGTTCCGTTGCCTGTGCGCAAACGAGCATTCACATTTCTCATCGAGCGCAAGTGCACTAACACGCTCGGCTCCAGGCAGATAGATTCGTCTGGCATATCCGTAAGGTGTGTATGGGAAGCCCGCGAATCTCGGCTGTTGGAACCCAAGCCTTAGGCGTGCCATATACCGGCAGAAGAACGACCCGGAGGGGCCGTACCTTGAGAAATCCAAAATTAGATAGGCGAAACCGTAATCAGAGACATCCATCCTCTTAATTCGAATGTACGCCAACTTTCGGCTCTCTCGCTGTCGCTTTTTCTCTCTTCCGCTTTCGGAGGCTCGAGAGGAAAAGCGAAGCATGTCCTTGTTACTTAACACCCACGGCACTTTTATTGCGGACAGACACAACATATGCAGTGCGACTGCATCGGACGATGACATCACGAGGATCGGACATGGCCGTTGACCCTTTTTTTTTTTTTTTTTTCCTTCGCTCGGCCCCAAGAGTTCGAACTCAGATTTGCGAAGTGGATTCGATCGATTTTCAATGCGGCGGGATCCATGGATAGAAGGGTTTTCTAGAAGACTTCTTCCGCCGCGATCCATGGGTCGACACCGTATAAAATACAATAGTACTGTACACAGGTACAGGCAAGACCTGTCGCCAGGATAATATTCCCGCTCGTACAGAGTGGCTTTTTTTAGATCGTGTGATGTGTAGATAAATACGCCGCAGACATACACAGGGGAAGGAGAAGAAGGAAAAGTCAGATCAGTAGACGTGGCAAGCCAGGTGGATACCAATATTGAGTTCAAGGCATCCCTTGCTTTGAAGTGGATTATTGAGCTCCCTTCTCTTTATAAGGATTTTCATCTGCAAGGTGCAAGGACTAGTTGTGAGTCGGTCTCATCAGACTAGCATCAGTTGCCTATGTGTACGATGCGAGGGGAACATTGGACAAATGAACTCATGTGTGTCTGCCAACTGTAGTATGGGGCAATACTCAGTATTGTGATCGCTGAATAGAAATTCTGAGATCGATCTTACCAGGCTGCATGAGGTGGAGTCTGACACTTTCGTGTCATCACAGTATCTACATGTCCATCTCGCGAAGGGCTTCCGGTAATGCTATGCTAGACACAGTCGACGTAGCACAGAGTCAGATGCCATATTAACTTCAAAGGCTCCCGTAACAATAAGATAAATTGACGGAGGCAGCAAGATCATTGGCGCCTGGATTGATTAGGTTGACAAGCCATTCTTGACTCGAGTCGATGTAAAGCGTTACATTCTCTGATGGGCCTGAACACTTGTGGGAGTGACATGGCCACGAAGTGTTGCCCCGTTGATCGATTCGACCCCACTGGTGTCTTAATTCTCTCAAATCCAGACTTCCATGCAAGAAGATCTTAGAGCCGAAGGCGATCCACCTTAATGAACAACACATGAGACGCACACCGGAGTATGTGTCAGGTTGCTCATGGTGGAGAGAGAAGCGACCGTCCCATGTCTCGGAAAAGCCGCAAAGGCGCTGGAATACCACGTCAGGCTTCGACGAGCGTTCTGGACCATTATGCTTTTTTGCTTCTGCCCGAAATCTCTACATAAGGTGCAGTGTCGGCCGTGGTCGGGTCAAACGGGCAGGTGAGGCTTCGAAAAGGGCTGTCAAAACTGGAAATTCGACAGCGATGCATGCATCTAGCTCATTTGGTAGCGGAGCTTTCATGCAACTACCGATAAGAACACGTACTGATCGCAGAGAGGATGGCCGTCAGTAACCTTTCGCCATCCCTCGCCTGTCTGTCGGCGAAAAAAAAAAAAAGCTATAATCCTTGTCTCCTCGTTATTGTCCGCACAGGTATGCAAGTGCAATGATCATCTCAGATCCAACGCTGGGGAGGGGGGGAAACCCGGGGCAACAGGCGTTAGTGCACTCCGTATGTGCACCCTTGGACGGTCAGCGTCTCCCAGCAGAGGTCAAGCAGGGTGTAATCACGTGGTAGTCTCATGACCATGTGTATTACACAGTAGTATAAATATGTAATCGATAATCATACATTGGTACGACAGCGAGATCAATCTAGATGCAGCCATAACTCATGTCAACCCGCACGGAAGAGGAATGTCGTCCTCTAGCTAAGCCGAATGCAGCGGTGTCTGCCATCGGCTCAAGACGAACAGTTCTTGAAATAGATACATATCACCCAATCCCTCCATGATCGACCAACGTAATGAGGGAGAGTGTGAGTACGGTCCAAGTGGCGTTGGGGGGGAAGAGCCACTGAGACACATGGGCGACGACTTGGTTCGGTCAACGAGAGGATGCAGCAAACGAGAATCCAATCAGCAGAGCGGATGGGACACCCTCTTGAGAGTTAGTTTGCAGCGCTAATGTAGGGGGCGGAGGTCAGTCTGTCAGGGAGGACTCCGTACGGAGTAAGACTAAAAGTAAACTTAGTCTTAGCTAGGCACGGATAGGTACTAGTCTATCGCCGCTCATGAGGGGAGGGGGGGGAGGGGGGAAGTATCCGTAGGTAGGAACTAGGAACGCAAGAAACATGACCAGGGGTTCGGTCTTTCCCTTCAAGAATTCAGGAGCAGGACGTTATTTTTGAGGGATGCGAAACAATAGTATTGCTGGCCTGTGCAACAAGAAGAAACAATGGAGGGAATTGTGATACTACGGAGTAACGGCGGACGATCTCCCAAGTACCAAACAAATAATTGAGGCAGATCTGCTATTCTTGTCTTTTGCGGGAGAACGGAGTGCCTATACCGGAAAAGGGAGGGCACTCCAACTGGCGGCGGTTTCACTTCACCTTCCAACCATCTCCTGGTCAAGACGTGTCAACAACCCTTTAGCAGGGATCACCTCTGGGCTACTCCCCAACCAGGGAAGATTATTATTACAGGAGGTAATCAAACTAGCGCCGGATGCGGTTAGCGCGCATCCCAGAAGCGGTGGCGCTCGGTCGCCTCCACCGAGACAAGCGAGATTTAGGCCCCACTTGAGACATGCAATTGGTCGGCTCCCTCAGGTACGGGCAATTTAGCGTTTGTCCCATGGATGCCTGGAGGGATTTCTCCGGAACCTCAAATTATTTATTTTATTTTTATTAGTATTATTCTTCTCACCCGATTAATATTAATAGATTAACCAGGCAGATGAATAATTCGATCCATGGGGAATTGAAATCAACAATACGAGATACGAGACCGCAACGAACGGGTGAGGCTTCCAGGTTGGATCAACTTCGGTTTCGACTTTCGATGAGATTTTTTCCCTTGTGTTCAGTAACTTCAGTGGCATTACGGAGTACTCGATTACCATCAATAAGGCGTTCAATGACCAGTCTCCCGATGGCTACCTGCGTTTCCACCCCCAAACTCAATAATGCTTGATCATGGCCATTGGCCCCAAACCCAGGGGTTTTTAAGCTCGTATCCGGGTGGCAACCAACTGCACTCACCCGGACGGAGTAGCGTTTGTTCCATGACGTCTTTGACTTGCATGTTCATGTTCGGTTCGTTCCCTCGACCAAGAACAAAGACCGAGGCCAGGGATCCTCGAGGGTAGTCACTTCTTCAGACATTTCTGAATACTCCGTTAATCAAGGAAATTGTAGGTCAACGTTCAGGCTGTCGAATCATGGCGGGAGAGAAGACGCAGCCATCCGAAAGGCTCTCCACCGTCAATTTCCCCGTGAAAACCGAGATGCATCTAAATGATACTAAGCTATCTTAGTCCAGTCGTAGTGAAGGAAGTAATCGGGATGTCACCACCATTCAAGCGAATGAGTGATGTCGCCGGTATCAGCTGTCATCAGGGACGGCGCCAGCCAAGTGCCCAGACACTTTGCAGGGGAGTCTAGTAGATAGTACCTACAGTAGTCCATGGACCATCTGAAAGGGGATACCTACACAATACAGAATACAGAATAATGCTCGCAGACACAGCGTGGACAAGTAATAATAAAACCCAGCGTAAGAAAGTCCGGACGCTCCACCCTCCTTCACCCCGACCGGCCAATCATCCCCTGACGTCGCCATTTTCTCCTCCCTCCCCACCCGATTTTTTAGGTTGGTTCTGCTGCAAGTCAGCCATATTTTATCATTATTATTTCCCATCCGCCGTATTTGGCATTGGCTCCTCCGTACGGCGACCCGTCACTACAACTATCATCCTCTCCTTCCTTCGACCTCATTTTCCTTTTTCCAGGTTATTCCTCTCCCCTCTCTCTCTCTCAACCTCTTCTGTCTCTCTCTCTCCTCTTCTCTCCTCCCTCCCTCCCCTCCTCCTTCTCTCTTCTTTCCCTCTCTCTCTTCTCACCACACTTTTTTTCTCTCTTATCGCTCATTTCCACTCGTTTCTCCTTTTTATCCGACAACCTCCGTGCTTTCTGGCCTACCCGTGGCCGTCCGTTCCTTACAATATTCTTTTTTTTCTACAGCCTGCACGACAAAATATTACTTTGTCGCCCTATTTTTTTTTTTTTTTTTTTTGCACGGTTTCTTGATTTCGACTTTTTTTTTTTATATTTTATTCGACTCAATTTAACTAAAGCGTTCGACCGTCAACTTTTGCCCCGTGCGCTTAAGGAGGCCGGTCTTGCAATCTTATCGAACATTCAGACGGTGCTCTGGACTACGTGACTTGGGTCCAGGAATTTCAATGATCTCTGTGCGAATTTGAAGACCTCCAGACAAAGTCTTATTTTGGTCTGGAGGTCCCCGTGCGTCTGGATCACATCAACTGTGAACGTTTTCTACCACGGGGCTGATCGGATAACTTGTGGACTCGAGGTGGATGTGAATTTGGTCTTCTAGCTTCATCGATCCTCGGTCATGGCTTCGATCTCTCTTCCTCTGCCGCCTCAGCACTCGTCAGCGTTTTCTCAACACTTCGAACCGCTCGGTCAACCTCCCAGCGGACGTAGCCGCCGCCATCTAGCCATGTCAACGCCGCTTCCGAATCCTCCATTTGTCTTCCCCGCCCGAGACCCAGACGCAATGCCTCGGACGGCCGAGCCTCCATCGAATGCCCGTCATTCACTTCCGGCCTTCTCCTTCAATCCGGGTGCGGTACAGTCTACACAACCCACGTTGCCAACACCCCCGGCGAACCGACCGGTCGGACATCGTCGACGATGCAGCGAATTTGTCGGCGGTGAACACATGGTCGGTCCTGGGACGGTGGAGGCCGGCCAGAAAGCTGAGGACCCAACGCCCGTACCCGGGCCTGCCAAACTCCCTGCTCCGGGACCCGGTTTCTCTGCGGTCGGCCCCGGAAGGCGTCGCCATGCCCACCGTCGCTCGGAGGCTGTCTCTAGCGTGGACCTGACCGCTATCACGAATGCATTTGGTCCTGCAGGCTTGATCGGGAGCGCCCCATGCACGCCGGCAGACGGAATGCGGGATCCTGGCACCTCCGACACTCCCCACAAACCGATCTCCTACTCGGCAACCGCTTCAAGTAGACCGACCCCGCCCGCCTCTCCCCAGATCACGATCAATGGGCAACCCTCAAACCTTTCTGAGTCTGAAACTCCCTTCGTTTTCCCCGCGGTCGAACGACCTCTATCCGAAGTCTCGAGGGACTCCGAAAGCACAATACAACCACCCAATGTCGTTAGGAATAATGACACTCCGGCCTCGTCAGCAAACGAACCGTCGTTTCGCACAAGTCAGAAACCCAAGCCTCGTCCGAGGACCGCAGATGCGTCTCTGATGCTGGATTCGAGCGGAAGTGACGATTTCTCGCGAGCAAAACGGCCCCTTTCGGCTGCCGGTCACTCGCGGTTCCGCAAGAGCATGTCCGCAGGGATTCTTGATGCAGCACTGAGAAAAAATGGAGGAATGGGTGACGGCAACCGCTGGTCCGAAACCCCGAGAAATTCGTCATCTGATGACGACTCTTTGATATCTGTCGAGGATCAAGGAACGTCAAAGAAGAGCTCCAAGGCGAAAAAGCGACAGAAAAAGGTTCGCTCGTGGGCGGGGGCAATCTTGACGAGAGGCAAGGGCAAGCGAACTCACTCGAAACCTGATACAGGGCCCAAATCAGCTCCTCCGCCTGTACTTACCCGGACCAATTCCGACCTTGGCTCAGGCCTGGACGTGGATTTTGACGATGACACCGTTGTTGTCATTCGGACTCCTACGAATCCCACCGCCCCGGTTTCCCTTGTCGACACTGACGAAGTCGATGGGCAGCCGTCGCTGGAAAGCTCCTGGAAACCCAGGAGCTTTTACGAACAAGGCACGCATAACGATGCTTTGAGTCCAATTATCGATCTGGACGCTGCGTTGGGCCCGTTCAACACACCGGATATGCGATCCGGCAACGTTCCTGAGACTGGTTTTTCGGCGGCGACAAAGCGCATGTACAGCGGTGGTCGACGGGGCGAGTTTGTTGGCCCAGAGATGCGCTATCATCGGCGCGCAGAAAGCGCTCCGGAAATGCCGCCTTTCGACCGCAGCTTCTTGAACAACCGATTGGCTAACAATTCGGCGATGGAAAATCCCGACGTTTTCTACGAGGAGGAAGAGGATGCCTTTTTGGCGGCTACAAGCGAAAGTGATGAGCAAGCATCGTCACGAACTGTCGCAGGCGATGCCGATAAGCAGTCGCTGGGAAGCAAGGAAAGCTCTGATACACTCACCCGTCAAGCGGGGGATAGCTCAACCGATCCGCAACAGGCTGGCCTTGGGATCCAAAAGCACGAACTGGCTGGCGCCCCGGATTCCCCCATCACATTGACAAACCAGGAAGCCCCCAAACCTGCAGAGCCACCCACTGCTGCCGATCAACTGCGGAATGCTAGAAACCCCTTTTCCAACCAGCCGAGAAGTCCGGTGGAGTTGGTAAAGCAAGAAGAGTGGCTCCGCAAAGTGCCGGTACCTCCTAGTCCGGACATTTCACCTCGTTTCTTGCCTGCAGATCATCGGCCTGCGACATCACCGATGGAGTTCACCCCCAATATACCCCCGCTGTCTCTCCAGGGCGTCAGTTCCGCTTCGAACTCTTCCTTCCCATCTCCAGACTTCCCTGGCTCCTCTCCCGATTTCCCGCGTTCGATCACCACTTCGTCTACCACCGATCGTAACTTTTCGAATCCCTCTTACAATCCGTCAATGGAATTCCCTCATGCATCTGCCGACGATGTACCATCGCTGACCAGCAGTGCGTCAACGACCACCAACACGTTGAACCGGTTCTCAGCGACATTTTTTCAGCGGCCTCGGTTATCAACCGACCGTGCGGCATCTTTCTCCGCCGCAGTCCACCGACGAACCAGTCAAGCCAATGCTCCTAAGCGCTCCAGCCTCGCCAGTCTATCGAAGCTGGTCGCTGGGCCTCACGCTGAAAGGAGTAAGCTAAGTCACGAGGAAAAACCGCCTAGTGACGAACCTGAAAAGTCTAAGAAGAAGGGTCGCCGGATTAGTCGCTTGATGCACTTCTGGAGAACGAAGGACAAGGACCGGTTGAACGATAATTCTTTTCAGGAAGAACGACCATCATGAACCGAATCGGAAATTGGATCACCTGTACATAGCCAACCTGTTCACGAATCGTTCGACATGGTCTTTGCAAGATCTCTTTCGTATTGCGCCTTCGATTTTTCCTCTCTTCTTCTTTTAGCCTTTTTTTTTCTTCTTTTATTTGTTGGGATAACTGACGAATTTCTTTTCTCGGTATATGTTTACAAGCGTAAGAGTATGAAAGCTCTTCTATCGATTTTTTTACACTTTCTCGTCTCTCGTTAAAGTCCTGTTGCGATTTGCGGACATATCATTATCATCATTCTCCTTACTTTTTCTTATCCTCCCGTTATTGGAGCCTGTTGTCTTTTGCTTCTTATCTTCTTACTCTCTGGCGGTCCACTGTGCATCTGCCCTTTTTCCATCGTCTTTACTATCATCATTCTATGGGATACTTGTTTATGTGGCGGTTGTCCGTGTCAATCATGTCCAATTGGGATCATTCCTTTATTCTTGATTTCGATGCTGTATCTATGGGTTTAGAACCTCGCGAGGGCATCTGAATATTTCAGATTTTTTGTTTGCCTGCAGAATAGCATATCTACACTCCTTGACCATTCGTGGATATTTTGATCTTCGTAAACGAGAGGTAATCTAGAAGAACGAGTGTTAAACCGGAGTGTTGAGATAAATTCGGTTCCGACGGGCCGATGCCAACAACCCCGTCAAAAATATATATCACCAAAATTCATCTCCACTTCTGCCCTTCACAGATATATATTCACAGCTCCAAATCCCGAGCTCAGTATGGGACCCTCTCGACAAGGGACCTCCCAAAAGGCCGGCAAGGACAAAAAGAAACCCTCGCAGACGCCTCGACGGAGCAATCCGAGCAAGTCCGCCCCGAAAGAGGCAGAAGAGAGAGAGAGTCCGATCGACCTCTCCGCCACCATCCCACTCACCCTGCAACAATTACTCCTGAATGTATTCAGATCGGCACTGTTGACCACACCGGGTCCTCCTCCCACCGACTCTGCCGAGGAGCCTCGCCAACTCGACATCAAATCCCTCATCCAGACTATCAAATCTCACCTGTATAACCGGGACTTCGACTCCGCCTTCACCGACGCCAGCGGCGACTTGCTCCGCGCCTACGCCCTGCGCTGGAGCACCTCGCGAGCGCTCGGCTATGCGGGGCTCTTCAAGGCCCTGTTCAAGGACGTCCTTCGCCTCCCCGCAGAAGGAGATGCTGATGCTGATGCTGATGCTGCGACGAGCCACGTCACGCACCCGCACGTCGTCTGTATCGGCGGCGGCGCGGGCGCCGAGATCGTCGCGTTGGCGGCTATCTGGCGCGATCTGATAGATGAGCACGCTGGGAAGACGTCGTTGGCCGACGGCGTCGCTGCCGCTTCTCTCGACGACGCGCCATCCACCCCGCCCAGTAGTTCTAGTTCTACGCCGGCCGCATCAAGGCCAGCTCTCACCGTCACGGCCGTCGATATCGCCGACTGGTCGACCGTCGTGGATCGACTGGCATCGACGATCGGGGCGCCGGACGTCCGCGGATCGAGAAGCCACGCGGCGCCCCTGGTCGATCCTGTCAGGGGCGGTTTCAGCGTGCGGTCGAGACGGTCGGATGTGCTGACTCTGCCGGATGAGGGGCTAAGGGAGTTGTTGCATCTCCCTGCTCAGGCGTCCTCGACAGAACGGCAACAACTCGACGGAGTTGAAGAGAGGGGCGAGAACCCTGCCACCACCGTCCTCGTGACGTTAATGTTCACGCTAAACGAACTCTTCTCGACATCGATGGCAAAAGCCACGGGGTTCTTGCTTCGCATGACGGATCTCCTGCAACCCGGGACAGTGCTGCTTGTCGTCGACAGTCCCGGGAGCTACTCGACGTTGAAGCTAGGAAAGGGCGGCAATGCGAAGAAGGGCGACGCGGGTGGTGAGGCAGAGACTGCTGCGGCGCCGCAGGAGCGAAACTACCCGATGAAGTTCCTGCTGGATCATGCGTTGCTGTCCGTGGCGAAGGGGAAATGGGAACGGGTCTACTCGCAGGATTCACGATGGTGGAGGAGAGAGGCTGCCAGGCTGAGCTGGGATGTTGGGGAGGGGGCGGGGTTGGAGGATATGCGATTTCAGGTTCATATCTATAGGCGGTTGGATGGTAAGTGATATATACGCTTATATATCTATATATAAACTTTTTGGGGTGGTGTTTTTGGAAACAGGTTGGATCTACGAGATGGAGTGATATTTAGACGACCATGTTGGATGAAACATGATATTCTTGCATGATAAACGATATGAAAATGCTTTTTGGATACAGCAGCAATGCAGCCGACAATATGCACTTCAGTAATATGCAGAGAGGAATTGATATATGCTATTGCTACAGTTGGGTTAAGGAACATCAGAAACAAAGAGAATTAACCATACAACATCAGTTCGCCGGGGAGATCATGCACGCCCAAGATCCAGCCAGGTTTCGAAATCGGAAATAAGAGATATAGTCCAAGCTTGACAGCAAGAGAGGAAGAGAAAAAACAAAATTGAAACACACTCCGCACCTTCACACCAATCTAGCTCCGCAATCCCAGCAGAAGGCTCGTGCTCTTACCACCGTCCTTGCCCTCACCACCCGGCAGATACGTCACGTTGGGGTTACTCGACAGGGTATGAGCGATCTCCTTACTGGCATCGATACGACGGATCTCGATGAGACCGCTGCCGGCCTTGGCGACGGCCTTGCTGATGATATCGGCACTCTCGGCCTCACCCTCGGAGCGGATGACGTTGGCCTGGCGCTCCTGCTCGGCGCGCTCGACGATGAAGCGGGCACGCTCGGCGTCCTGTTGGGCGATCTGCTTCTGCTCGACGGCTCGCGTGAATTCCTTGCCGAAGGTCATGTGGGTGATGGAGACGTCTTCCAGGGCGATGTTGAACTGCGAGGCGCGCTTCATCAGGTCCGTGCGGATGCGGTTCGAGACGGCCTCACGCTGGGTGATCAGCTCGGCGGCGTCAAATTGGGCCACGATTGATTTCAGCACTTCGTTGCCGATGGAGGGGAGGACTCGCTCGTCGTAGTCGGTGCCGTAATTCTATTTGCCCACCATTCATTAGCCAGATCAAACTTGCGGAAGAAAGGAAGCAGCTAGGAACGAGCACGGAGGTGGCCGGAAGAAGGGTTGAATGAGCGAGAGAGAGGAAGGACACACCTGATAGATAATCGGCAGCTTCGGGACATCCGGACGGTGTAGCACTCGCAGGGTCAAGCTGACCATCTGCAAATCCTTACTGCCGGTGGTGGTGGAGATGTTGCGAGGCTTGGTGCGGACGTCGTAGACAATAGACCGCTGTAGCCAGGGGATCAGGAAGTGGGTGCCCTCGTTGGCCACCTTGTCCTGCACACCGGACAAGCGGTCGAAGATGACGGCGCGGCTACCACCACGGACGTCGTAGATGGAGGCGTCGACGGCGTAGGCACCGGCGAACAGGCCGACAGCCCAGCGCATGAGCCGGGTAGAACCGTTGGCAGCCATTGTGAAAGAAGGAGAAAAGGACGTTGATGGAGGTGGAGGTGGGCGGGGAAGATATGGGAGGGAGAGTTAGCAGAGCAGGAGGTGTTGCAAAGAGGAGCTTAGATGATGTCGGGCTTTTCGCAGGCTGGCCCGATGCGGACTAGCGCCCTGGCTCTTCTCATCTTCGCCGTTTTGGCCCGAACCTCAGTTCCTCGACTTCTCTCGCCGTCTCTCCTGCTCCTTGTCTCGCTGCTCTCCACGCCTCCCTCATCTTTTCTTTTCTTCATCTCAATACCTGCACAATGGGTGGCTCTTCTGTCGATCCTAAGAACGGATAGTGAGTAATTTTTCTTCTTGTTTGTCGTTGTGTTGGTGTTGGTGCTGGTCCTTGCCCTTCCGGTCATCCTTTCGGTCGCGGTCAACCCTGTGTTGCCGTTCATCAAGGATGCCTGGCCAGGTCAATTCTAGGACGAGTGGAATACCTTAAATTTATAATGCCCAGTGATGCTAATTTATGCTTCTTGACAGCTTCCTGGGAGGATGGGGTGAATTCGGTAGGCTCCCGGACCCTGATACCGCCACGAGATATCGCCAGACAGGAAGAGCACGGGTTACATGAGAAGCCATTGGACTTTGATGCCTTCTTCAAACCCTCGAAATTGCTCGTCCTGGCGATCCTGACAAGCGAACAACGCGATTCCCGACCGAGCGATAACCTCTCCGAGCAAAGACTGACCTAGTGTCCTTCGTCCCTATACAGGCTGCCCTACTCCCCAGCGCATCGCGACCTACTCTCTGTCGCCCAACCGTCAGCGCCCTCTCGCCGGTGCCTTCAACGCCGCCATCTTCAACACCTTCCGCCGATTCAGCGCTCAGGTCCTCTACGTGGCTCCCCCCTTCGTTGCCGCCTACGTCGCCATGAACTGGGCCATTGACAGGTATGTCGCGCTCGCCGGACACCGAGTTTGGACATGGACCGGGACTGACTGCGAACTCCAACGCTTCACAGAAACCACTACCTCAACTCCAAGCCCGGCCGTCTCGCCGAGGGTGGTGATGAGGAGTAAATGAAATCTCTGGAATGAGGGGACCTCCTGCTGACCGGGCGGAGGCACGGAAGGGATGGTGATTGCAATTGTACAGTAACTAGAAGCAATCGAAAGAGTTGCGCGCTACTACTGGGTTGGAAATCCCCTCCCATCGAGTGATGATTACCTTAAATAATTGACGAGACGTAAGAACTATTCTGGACTGGATGACGCCGTGAATTCTGGATGCGGCCATTGGCTGGCGGTAGTTGTGCCCTTTCGGGTAAGGCTCGTACTGGTATTGAGGGAGTATTCGAAGTACTACCTTAACGGGGTCAGTATCTGGTATCTTTTGGAGAACCTCATCTCTGGTCTGGTTGATGCCCAACAAAGTGAACAAAGAACCAGGAATTGCTCGTTGCAGTGGAACGTGAGACATGAAATAAGCCGAAGGTAGCACAGAAGGCTTGAATGCTGTCCATTCCCGCTGCAAAGTCAGTCCTCCCACTTTTCCCGCCTGAAGATCCAGGCGACTAACAAAAAAGAAAAGAAAAAGAGAAAGAAAAAAACCCCAACCCCAAAGCGGGCGGGACAGGCGTAATGCGAAATACCGCAAACTTACGAGAATCATGAATAAGAATTTCATGAATTTCCTCGTTTCCCCCCACCTGCGACGTCTCTGCTTTTCCTCTTCTTTCTCTTCCTCTTTCCTCTCTCCATCCTTCTCTCCCTTCATCCCCTCGTCTTCTCGTCTTCGACGTTCCTACCACTCCATCACCATGTCCGACATCACTCACCCTACCATCAAGGGTATGTTTCTTCCCTTCCCCCCCACTATCTTCATAATCCTGCATCTTGATCTTCAGCCCCTCCATGGCCGGCCTGCCAACTACCCCGCCTTGCTCTGCCAGGCCACCATCGGCTTCAATGGATCAATTCTGGAGCTGAGCAGATAGGCGGGGTCCTTCTTTTGATTCCTCCTCTCAAAATGCGCTTCAATCGTCTCGCTAACCTCCCATTTCCCTCTAGATGGCTGGTTCTCCGAGCAGTCCGACATGTGGCCTGGTCAGGCTATGAACCTTAAGGTCAACCAGATCCTGCACCACGAAAAGTCCAAGTACCAGGATGTCCTGGTCTTCGAGAGCAGCGACTACGGTACCGTTCTCGTTCTGGACAACGTTATCCAGTGCACCGAGCGTGATGAGTTCTCGTATGTTTGTTGTTTTTTTTTTTTTTTTTTTTCTCTTTCTCCATCTACCCCTCCTTTCTCCACATGCATGATATACTCATAAATTTTCAGCTACCAGGAGATGATCACCCACCTCGCCATGAACGCTCACCCCAACCCCAAGAAGGTCCTGGTCATCGGTGGTGGAGATGGCGGTGTTCTCCGTGAGGTCGTCAAGCACGAGACCGTCGAGGAGGCTATCCTCTGCGACATCGACGAGGTATGAGCGTCTATTGCCCGTGGTGTTCTTGATTCACAGAAGAAGCCCACGTATGAGAATGAAAGCAAGCGACTCACCACCGTTCTTTAGGCCGTCATCCGTGTCTCCAAGAAGTATCTCCCCGGCATGAGCATCGGCTTCCAGCACCCCAACGTCAAGACCCACATTGGCGATGGCTTCGAGTTCCTGAAGAACCGCCTGAACGAGTTCGACGTTATCATCACCGACAGCTCCGACCCCGAGGGTCCCGCCGAGAGCCTTTTCCAGAAGCCCTACTTCGAGCTCCTTAACGGTGCTCTCCGCGAAGGAGGTGTCATCACCACACAAGGTTGTTCGTCGCCTTTCCTTTTACCTGTCTTCTGCCCTCTTTTCCTCAAGCATTGCTCCCCTTTGTATCTTCCTTCCTTCGTTTCTTTCTTTCTTTCTATTGTTTCTTTCCATATATCGTTCTCTTCTCTCTTCTTTACTCTATTTCTCTAAACTCACCCCCTCTTACATCCTATTAAAAAGCACTGCACTCTGATTTATCCTTGAGAAACCTCGAAGCTAACCTATCTGCACCCCTAAACCGCCCGACCATCTCGGGAGTGGTTTTGGGTTAGCGTTCTCCCTCCACAGCCGAAAACCAATGGCTGCACCTCTCCCTGATCTCCAACCTCCGCAAGGCCTGCAAGGAGGTCTTCCCCGTCGCCGAATACGCCTACACCACCATCCCCACCTACCCCTCCGGCCAGATCGGCTTCATGGTCTGCTGCAAGGACGCCAACCGCAACGTGCGCGAGCCCTCTCGCACCTGGTCTCGCGAGGAGGAGGAGCGTCTCTGCCGCTACTACAACCAGGACATCCACCGCGCCAGCTTCGTGCTGCCCAACTTTGCCCGCAAGGCTCTGAACAACTAAGGGTTGTTCCTTATTTAATCTTTTTTTCTCTGGTTTAGAAATTCTTATGATTACCCCCTCTAACATCTTCTTTATTCTCTTCTCTCTATCTCTTATCTCTCATCTGGGTTCCTTCGCTTCTGGATCTCGGTCACTGCTCTTTCTTTCCAATTTTTGATATCTTGGGAGGAATGACTCGTATTTTCTATCTAGAGGCGCCAAGGGGGTCTGATAATCCATGACGATCTGAAGATGACGGCTTGACTTAATACACTGGATGGCCATTGTAGTGCGTTTATGATCCCTTTGTGGGCAGCGAGGACCTTGCTAGCCGTCCGTCTTGATGTCCAGATGTGGTCTTGAAAATGTCAAGTGAAGGCCCTGAAATAGCCAACCGAAACTTTCAAAACGGATGGTCTACAAGCGCCAATCCAGCGTAAAATCCAAACAAACATTGAAACAGTGGTATTCTTATTTTTGTAGACTAGGATTCTCCCTCTAAATCTACTACAGGGCCAATTCAGATCAAGAAAAATGATGAACAGAAATAGGCACGCAATTTTCTCAAAACAAAATTCGTCAAGCCGTGGATTGGAATCAATAGGACTTCTCCCTGGCGGACCAGGGATCAACATCGTCCCAAGTTACATTTCATAACACAAGAAATTAACGTGAACACATCATGTCGCTAGGTCATGAGAAGACATCTACAAAATCTGCTGGAAGGCACGGTTGATGGGCGAGCGCACGGGCGTGCCCTTGTAGAAGTCGATGGTGGCCAGAGCGCGCTTGCTGATGCCCTCGGGGGTGAACTCGAATTTCTGAACATCGAATTAGTAAACAAGTAACACACGTTGCGTTGGGAGGGAGCTATCTTACCTTGTAGACATCCTTGTAAGGACCCGAGGCACCGAAGCGGTTCAGACCGAACTGCTCGTGAGCGTAACGCTCCCAACCCATGGTGGAGAGGGCCTCAACGGACATGACGGGGATGTTGTCGGGGAGGACCTTGAGCTTGTAGGCCTTGTCCTGGGCGTCGAAGACCTCGAAGCAGGGCACGGAGACGACACGGGCGGTGACGCCGTGCTTCTCCTTCAGGTAGTTGGCGGCCTCAACACAGATGCTGACCTCGGAACCGGTGGAGATGAGGGTGACGGCGGCGTCGGAAGCCTCGATGACGGGGTAGGCACCCTTCAGAGCAGCCTCGATGGAGTTGCCCTCCAGCTGGGGCAGGTTCTGGCGAGTGAGAGCCAGGATACTGGGGGTGTGCTTGGAGGTGAGGGCGGAGTAGTAGGCAGCGCTGGTCTCGTTGCCGTCGGCGGGACGCCAGACCATGCAGTTGGGGAGAGCACGGAAGTGGGCCAGGGTCTCGATGGGCTGGTGAGTAGGGCCGTCCTCACCCAGACCGATGGAGTCGTGGGTCGCGACGTGGATGACACGGACGCGGGAAAGGGCGGACAGACGGACGGCACCGGCGGCGTAGGAGACGAAGTTCAGGAAGGTACCACCGGCGGGGATGTGGAGGCCGTAGGCGGCAAGACCGTTCATGACGGCAGCCATGGCGTGCTCACGCACACCGTAGCGGAGGTAGCGGCCGGACCAGTCACCGATGCCGTACTCGGGGGGCTGGAAGTCGACGGCGTTCTTCCAGCGGGTGTTGTTGGAGCCAGTCAGATCGGCGGAGCCGGACAGCAGCTCGGGGATGACGTCGTGGATCTTCTCGAGGACGGCCTCGGACAGCTTACGGGAGGCGACCGCGGCGTCGCTGGACTTGTAGACGGGCAGGCTCTTCTCCCAGCCCTCGGGAAGCTTGCCAGAGAGACGACGGCTCAGGTCGGCACCCTCGGCCTTGTGTTCAGAAGAGTACTTCTGGAAGAGCTGGGACCACTCCTGCTCCCTGGCGGCACCCTCGGCGGCGCGCTTGTGGTAGAGGTCGTAGACCTGCTGGGGGACGACGAAGCTCTGCTTGGGGTCGAAGCCAAACAGCTGCTTGACGCCCTCGCAGTCATCGGCCTTGAGGGGGTTACCGTGGACACCACCGGTACCCTGCAGCTTGGAACCGAAACCAATGGTGGTGGTCAGGCGGATCATAGTGGGCTTGTTGGTGACGGACTGAGCCTCGCGGATGGCGGCCTCGATGCCCTCAAGGTCGTTGTCACCGTCCTTAACCCAGACGGTGTGCCAGCCGTAGGCCTCGAAGCGCTTGGTGACATCCTCGGTGAAAGCACACTTGGTGTCACCGTCGATGGAGATACCGTTGTCATCGTAGATACCAATCAGGTTGCCAAGCTTCAAGTGACCGGCCATGGAAGCGGCCTCGCTGGCAATACCCTCCATAGCACAGCCATCACCGAAGTAGACGTAGGTGTGGTTGTTGAAGAGGTTGTAGCCGGACTTGTTGTAGGTACCGGCAGCCTGAGCCTGGGCAATGGCCAGACCGACGGCGTTGGCGAAACCTTGACCCAGGGGACCCGTGGTGACCTCAACACCGGGGGTGTCGTGAGCCTCGGGGTGACCGGGGGTGATGCTGTCGAGTTGCTGTGGGAATGATTAGAACCGATAACAAGGGGGGGGGAAGGGTAAGACATACTCTGAAGGCCTTCAGGTCATCCATGGAGACCTTGTAGCCGAAGAGGTGGAGCAGAGCATATTGGAGCATGCAACCGTGGCCGTTCCTGTGAGGGGGTAAGCGATTAGCCGCCAATCTGATAAGAACAGATAACAAAAGACGTACGAGAGAACGAAACGATCCCGGTTAGCCCAGTCGGGGTTCTGAGGGTTGAAGTTCATGAACTTGTTGAAGAGAACGTGGGACACGGGGGCCATGCCCATGGGGGCACCGGGGTGACCGGAGTTGGCCTTGAAGGTGGCATCGACCTGGATGGGGAATTAGCATCAGAAGGGGAAACCCGGTGAAGAGTGCTCCGGAGCCCATGTTCCGTGGGGTGGAGATGAGAGGAGACGCCGCGGAGAGAGCGAGAAGGTGAGGATTGCAGGCGGCGATGAACTCTTCATTCCAAAGGAAACTGAACAGCCACCGAGAAGCATAGCTTAAATCCCGCAGTTCCAAAACCACTCGCCCGCAGCTCCCAAAAGCTTCTCATCCTGCCGCGGCGAACATGAGGACTCGGAGCTTTCTCCAAGAGACGTACCGCGAGAACACGGATCGTGTTGATGGCCAATTGGTCCAAGTCGGTGTAACCCATGATTGCAATGTCTGTAGCGATGACGAAGGTTAGCTACGGGGATGGAATGAAGCTGTCGAGTGAAGTGAAGGCATATACATACTCTTCTCTCGATATACTTTTTAGACAAAAAAAAGAAGAAAACAAAGCCCGTCTTGCGTGTAATTGAAAGCAAAGACAGGGGAAGAGAAATCACCACAAGAGGAAGGAGAGAGAGAGAGAGAGAGAGAGAGAGATGGGAGAGAAAGAAAGAAGGAAGAAGGAAGAGAAGAGGGAGGAGAGCCGAAGAAAAGAGGAGGCAGCCGAACGGGCAGGAGGGATGGAGGGGTCTCTGAACTGGGCAGGTGGGGGCAATGATGTCTTCCGGTGGGGCAGCGGCCTTTTCTCTTCTCTCACCGGATGCACTGGACAGTCTACACTGTAGATTCACGACGAGGCTGCAGAGTGGCTGCAGATGGACGCTGTCTGGATGGACAGTACTCGTAGTATCTAGGGAATAACACAGGGATCTTTCATATTCTCAGCACGGGCTATCGTTCCAGCTGAGGTTGACCTCGATGCAAACAAACTGCTCGAGTCCCAAGTATATAAAGTTCTGCCTCAGGCACCAACGCCCCTCCGATGATCTCAACAAAATCCATTCTTCTTCTGCTTCTTCTCTTACATCAATTCATCCCCGGAGTTTTTCCTGTTTAAACCCGGTCACTTCTGTCAGTCTGACATTATCCATCCATCTTCCATCCTACCTACACATACGCTGTAGGTTTCTTCTATCTACCTTCGCCCTTTGTCTAGATCAACGCCAATCTATCCAGACACTTCACCTTGCAGATCCCATGAGTTGGCCGGTCTTCCGTGCTGCCCCCCCCGGTCTGGACTGGGATCGACTGAATAATGCTCTGTACCGCGTCGGAGATTTCTATCGCGGAGGAACTAATTAACCAGAAAGCCATCCCACTCTCACGGCCTGGAGGTAGAGTACTAATTCTTCTATAATCACGGAGCACAGTACTCAGCATTAGTCACGGCTCAACACCTTTGGGTCCGGAGGACGCTGCTCCGATGCCCTGGCGGTGGGCGTGTGAAGATTCTTTTCCTTCATTTGATCGGAGACTTCTCCTGGTGGGATTACTTCATCGCATGGGGGTTTTCTCACGTCTTTTCATCCGAACTAGGGTGATATTGTCTAGGTGGTTGTAGTGTTGTAGGTAGTATGGAGGGGAGGGAATAACAAGGTCCTCCGCCACGTACCGAGCCATCCGATTGCCCCTCCCTTTCTACAGATTTGAAGTAACACCACCAACAACAACAACAACAACAACAACAACAACGACAAATTAAATAAACAAATAGACTAGAGAAGAAAGAAAAAGTCAATCCCCGGCTTTCACAAGCTCTCTCCGCCAACGAACCCGTCACGTCCAATCCGACATGCGGGGAGTTGGCTTCCTGCGATCGGCCGACTTCGGATTAGCTGGGACTAAGTATAAGGACCCATTAGATTGTGTAGTAGGTTCACTTGGGAGCGGGGGGTTTGATATCAGCTTCAATTCAGTCGTTCAAAGACGAGCATAGACCGTCTTGGACGACGTCATGACGGACAGAAAACCAGCTCCTCAAGGCCGAATGTACCCGACTTGCATCTCTTCGTGCATGCAAAGGTCAAGGGCAATGCGATGCATGGCGCCGCATACGTCGAGTGTCAAATCTGTCAAGTCAACAAACCCCGCCTCGACGCGGGGAACGAAGGATGGAGCTGGAGGAAGAAGATGAATGTGATGTCGATCAGATCAATTTCATATACGGTGACCATTATGTACGTACGACGTGCCTCGGTCATGAACAAGGTCACTGCGGCAGAATATACTAAATAAATCGTTCAAGTAAAAGACGCGCCTAATCCCAATTTCATATCCCAACGCAGAATCCACAAACATGAAACGTCAAACACATCAGAACAGAAAACATCCAAACACTCCGCGTTTCATCCCGGAGCTTGTGATGTTCAACCCAAGACTCCCGACAATTGACCAGGTATCACAGGAAGAGGAAACAAACACAAAGCCATAAAAACACACATAATCGTATCCTGGACTAAACTAATCAATCCTTCCAGACGCCATTCCCAATAAAGAACACCAATCTTTCCCAAAATAAAAAAAAAATCAAAAGAGTCTCAACGGTTTAAACGGCCAGTCGCCGATCCCATCCGCCCAGACCAAAGTCGTCCACCTCGTCTTCCACCGCCGGCATCATGACCGCCCGGAACGGATCCATTAAGTTGGCCTGCTCTTCCGGAGACAGCCGCATGTCGTGGTACGCCACGCCGTCCTCCGCACTGCCCATGCTCTCGTCCGAGTAGCTGAGCACGCTTTGCGCCACCACGTCCTGGTTGGGCGGCATGTCACTGCCGCTGGTGGCCGACCAGGCCTCGGGCGACAGTCCCTGAACGTCCCCTGGCGGTGCAGCTAGCGGCACGCCGCGGTGATCCGGCTTTTGTCCGTACTCGGCGGTCAGCGACGCGAACGGTCCGCTGTCTTCTCCACATTCCTTTCCGCCGTAAATGCCGGTGAAGATGTTTGAGTACCCGCGGTCCATGTCGCTGAGCACGAACTCCCAGTCCGACATCGTCATCGTTCCCGACGTTCCGTCCGCCGGTGCCGAGCTAGCCATTACCTGGCTCGGGTCGTAGCCACCCGTGGGTGCCGCATAATACGCCTTGTCGGTAGGCACGTGGATCGGGTGGAAATTGTCGGGCGGCAAACTGGCCCAGCTGGAAGATCGAATCCGCTGTTGGGAGATTTGCGGACTCATGCCGGAGATCGTGGCTCGGCGCGACGGGGAATCCTGCTTACTCGGGTGGTCCGCGCCGCTATGGCCAGCCAACCGATTCTTCCAAGACTGCAAGTGCTTCTTAGGCGATTTCAAAGGCTTCTGCATCGGTGGCGACATTTCTTGTGATTTACTGGCGGGCGCACGCTTGCTGCTATCCAGCGACACCAAGATGTTCGCCAAGACGCTGAATTCCGCGGCGGCGGGCGACGACTCGGACTCGATCTGGTCGACGACAGTCGTCAAGAGTTTCTGGCTTTCCTTGACAAGTTTGCTGTCGCGCTTGAGGCCGAGATTCTGCCAGAGAAGCCCCAATCCACAAGCAAATACCAGCTCTTTCCGGTTGATGCTGACGGAGAGGCAAAGACGCCGCTCGTCAAGCAGCTCCAAGATTTGAATAATGTGCTTACTCGAGTCGGCGATGGCGAGCACAGATGGCGAGCGGATGTGTTCCTCGCCGAAGCAGACAGCAGGACGATGAATCAAAGAACGAATGAAGTAGTATACAAGGGACTGGGGAGACAGTTAGCGATGGGGGTCTTTACAAATGTGTGAGCGGGCCAGTACGTACCAGAAGCGGCGAGCGGCTACTCGTCACATTCGTGCTAGGTTTATCCTGAGAGAATTCTAGGCGAAGGTGAGCGGGCAATGCCTGAACCCACTGGTCCAGTTGGCCTGCAACCGAACGCATTTTGGACACGGGGATATCGTAACCGCCATCCGACGGATATAGATCTTCCAAGACTTTGTTCAATACCCTCGAGGCGGCGAACAGGGCAATGGCACCGGACACACGGGTCGACTCTCCGGGCAGCGTCGGCAAAAAACCCGTTTCCGTGACATTCTCGTCATCGATGTCCTCGGGGTACTCAGTGCGGATGTCGCCCTCGCGTAGAACGACGGGCAAACCGGTCAAGGCGGCAGTGAAACTGTGGCTGAGTCAGATGGTCACATTCACGCTGACGGGCACGGTGGGACAAACCGGTCGAGTACGTATTGACACCAGAACACCTTCTTGCGGGTCTCGGCCAAGAGGGGGTTTGCCGAGAAGCGCTTCTGACTCTGATGGAGTCTCAGCTGATGGCAAATGCCAACAGAAAGACTCCGATAACGTAGAAGGCTAGTGTAGTCGCCCTTGGTCATACAATAGATCTGGGCTAGAGCAAAGCACTGCAGCGTTGGAATGGAGATATCACTCGAAAGTAACTCCAAAGCGGGCGACCAATTGTCTTCAAAGAAGGCGGGATCCTGGTTGGTCCTCGACTGTTGTAGTGAGGTTAGCCTACTGGTCTCGAAAGCGTGCCGGCTCAGTGTGGGGGGAAGGGCTCAATCTTACAATCGAAGCAAGAGCGGCAATGCCAAAGATCAAGTTCAACTGCGTCATGTCATGCTTGTTGCTCTGTAAGGATTCCGTATTCGATAGATACTGCTCGTAGGCTTTAAGGATGGTGGGCCTGTGCACCACCGGGTACAGAGGGGCCCATTCTTGGAAGAAGATGTTGATGAGTTGGTCGGAAACCAAGCGAGGGGCAGTCTTGATCTCCTGGTCGACGCGAGAATGCGAAATAGGCGGCGGCGAGGCCTTCAAGATACGGGTCGAGACATTCGAAGGTAGTCGGCCTTGCTCCATGAGTCTGTTGGTAAAGGTATCTAGACAGGGTGAGTGGCAATGACTCAACGGCGGCAACGGCGACATCTTCCAACCTTAAGACGGAAAGTAATACTTACCAGAGAAACCACGAGCACTGGAGACACCAGCACACCCCTCGTCAGCCGTTTCCTCCGGCTGCGAGGGCTGCGGCACCTGAATCAAATCCTCGGCGGGATTGGACGCATTGGCCTTAACCGGCACGGACGGTGACCGGGACTTCTGATGCGACGAAGAGAAGGAATGTATGCGGGACAGGACATCGATCTTCTCGTCCTTCTCGTCCAACAAGTTCTTCAAGTCCCGCACCTCGCTCTCCAGGGCTCTGACCCGCTCCTCCAACGATTCCGTGTATCCGCGGGGGAACGCTCGACGGCTGAGTTTGTCGCTGGTCTTGCACTCGAAGCCGACGTTGGCGCATTGCGTACAGCACGGTCGGACGCCGTCACAGCGAATCTTCTTGCTTCGACAGCGGTCGCAGGCCTGGGCGATACGGCTCTGCGAGGTGCTGCCGACCTTGATAACTTTCATAGGTAGGATTCCGGGCATGTTGGCGGGATGCTCTAACGCATCTGCCTCGGCAGGGTCGATGGTGGTGTCTGGTTGTCCGGATCGGCGGGAATGCTTGCTTATTGTTTTCACTGCGTTCTGTTTGCTCTCTGCGAGGGGCGGGTACGGTACGTGAGCGGTGTAATATCAGAAAAGTCGAAAGTGTCCACTGGGTCTATAGATTGAACTGTATAGATCGAGATGATCAGGCGTTGTAGGAAGTGAACACGGAACACTGAATCGGGTGGGAGTAGAAGAGAGAGTATCGAGAAGAGAAAAGCCGGGGTGATCCAAGAGGCGGACAAGTATGACGGTTCGGGTGGCGTGGATGTGGAGGAGAAGGAGGGAGGAGAATGATGAGACCGGAGAGGAGAGAGTGTGAGGAAGAGAGGAAGAGAGTCAGTCAGCCAGCCAGACCGGGGAGAACCACAGAACTTTCAACTTTTCCATGTTGTACGCAGAGGGTATCGCGTATTGAGCGGGTGACGGCAGCCGGCTCGAAAAGGGGGGCGGTGGGGTTCTCCAGGTGGGGTCACACGCCCGTCTGGACGCCAATCATGGCGCTTTGCTTACGATTTTGCGCTCCTTCGTCCGTATTGCCCTTACCGTAAGGACGGTACCTAAGGTACGCCTAACTCTATCCTGCGCTCCCGGAGTCTCCTGGATGTTGTAACTCTCCTCCGTAGGCAACTACGGGGGTAGTGTAGTCATGATCTTCCTCATACTCAAGCATACAATACTCCAGGATAATGCTGCCTCTTCACCGTAAGCAGGCCAGAATTAAAACCAAATCCCGTATGTACTCGCACCGCAGGATGACGACTTGCGCAAACCGTCTCCCTACATACATCCAACTATTGCCCTTAGCATGGCCCATGAATGCAATCCTCTCGGCCTAGGCACCGAATCGTCATGGGTGCGATATCTCCTCCGTACCATTTCCTCCAACGACAATCCCTCAACGTGGCCAGGGGCGATGTCGGATCGTCCTCGACGGTCTTCTGTTCTTCACGAACTCACTTCCCAAGTTCCCGTCCGCTCCTCGACACAGTATAGTATGGCGCAGTAGTCAGTACACATAATGTATCGGGGCCCCGAATCCTGTCAACAGCCCAAACTACTCCGAATTCGGTGCGTATCGGACTATCGATAACCCAATTAGTTCGTGATGGTCACAACTTGCGTTCCCCGGTTTGGAGGTGATCGTCCACTTTCGGAACCATTGAAGCTTTTTCCACATTTGTGCTCCCAGAGGTCCTTGGGGCCTGGAGGACAAGTCATTGAAAGTCAGTCACCCAAATGTGGATGAGAACGAAGATCTTTCCAGCTTTTCCGACCCAATTGCCCCCCTCTCTCTCGGTCTCTCTCAGTTTCCCCTCCTCCCCGCAGTGGCGGGAGATCCTAACAAAGGTTGAAACTTGAAAGATAACGCGAGTGCATGCCAATGCCGCCGATTCGGACAAGGGCATCTGCAAGATGCATGAGTGTTAAACAGAAGCTGTCGCATCGAATCAAATATCGGTCCCTGGTTCTGCGGGATTTTCTGGGTGTTTTTTTTTTTTTTTTTTTTTCCCCTGCAAAAATAATTAATTCGTCTGGTCGGTCTCAAACTAAAAGCGCCAGCGGGATCCCATCGGACAGGGAAGTCACGGCTCTCCGTCCACATTATTACGAGGCCCGAGTCTTGGCCGAATTTCTCCGCCACGAGGGAAGCCATTGTCCATAAACCATACTCCGTATCATTCTCTCGCCATTTCCCTTTTTTGACTGAAATCGGGTCTGATCGAGGCTTCGAGAGCCGAAAGTGTGTCGTGAATGGTCAATGTTCCCCCGGTCGTTCGCGGCTAGAAAATCGCGGGGGATCCGAGTTCCATCGTCCGATCCTGAGAAACGACCGTCGAGGGATTGGAGGACAAGATTCTTGGAAGTTGGTTGGCGTCGTCCGCGAGGTGGGGTTGAGAATCGCGCGGAGAGGGAGCCCTAGAATAACCATGATTGGGGAACCTATGAGATTGAGATCATTGCTCAGACATCCCGCCCCAAAGAAGAGGTTTGGTTCTTGAAATGATCTCGTAGTCTGGTTGGGGAGATGAGATGGTGAACTGAGGCCGAGAGTTGACCGAGAAAATGGCAGCTGTGGAGGTCAAAGTTTCCAGTCCTGGACGATTTGGGCTGACGGCTGCCGTCAACTGCCGAGGTTCTATTTCCGGATGGCCCCATCGATGTTCAACAGTTCAAATGTTCCACCCCAATTCTCGACGCATTACGGCGTATGCAGTGATACACCATGCAGAGCTTAACCAACACCCTTGATTTCTGCAATAGACACGGTTCGAACTTCAACACGTACATGGTCGCTACTTCGTGGCCACCGCCGATTTATGGTTCCTGGTATTACCCCCCGTTACAGCCTGAAACGGTCGCGAAATAACTTCAATATGTTAAACCTAGCGCTGTCCAATCCTTGGTACTCACGTTACTCCCCGACCTCGTTCCGCAGTTGGCCCTTGCCACCCAGACCCCAAATTCCCCTGGTACTGAGATCCGGTCGAAACCTTATTGCGAGTCGGAGAACGTCATCGCACCCCGACTTGTCGGGTGTCGGTAGTCTACTCAAGGCTCTCAAGCGCGAGCTCGCGACCCAATTCTTGGTCAATCCACGTTGTAGGTTGTACCCCAACCGGAGAAGTCGATTCCACTTAATCGCTCAGTGTGATTCGATGGATCTCAAGTCCCCACGCGTGGCTGGCCCAAAACTTTGATCGTCATTGAAGATCGGGTCGTCATGATTGTCCTAATATGTCATCTATCGACGGACGCCCTGAATGTGGAGTGCCATTACAATTTTCAATGAATCATAATGCATTGGATGGCCACATCACGAGAAATCTTCTTCGATATCGCCTGACTGTTGACTGTTGAGGTAAACGCTGACCGTCTCCGTGGTCATCAAATCGTCTCTCTACAAGGGTGGGTTAAGAATTAGCGTTTACGGGGTAAACCAAGAAACCATCCACAAGTCGGCATGAGATCGCTTACCTGTTTCGCGAGGTCCTCAATCGCCTTCTCCAACATCTTCGCTTCTAACCCTCGCAGTCTCATAACTGTACCAAACACGTCAGGCCTAAAGATTTCCCGCATACTCTCGTCTTGACTGATCTCCGCAATTATCCCTTGGGTCTGCTGAAGTGTAAAAGATTGGGTTTCCAGCCGATCCAGGATTGTCACGACGGCTCGCAGCTGGAATACATCCCATAGGGGATCCGTAGCTAAACAGTTTCTGAGACCCCCGGAGAGGTCCACTTCTTCACCTTTCCAACTAGCTCTCAGCTCTCGCCCGCCGTCATTGGTTTGTAGCACGTTAAAATCGAGTCCATCCTCCTCGTTGACGCAAGCCCACCAAACAAATGGGCTGTCCCAGCTGGTGCTCTGAGTTTCTGAACTTGCAGGAGGCGATAGCATTCGAACACCTGGCGCACCCTTGTAAAACGCCATCTTTGCCATCTTCAACGGGTCGTCATCGGGGATATCAAGACCGACAAAGACCTGATTGGCCGCCGTTCGTTCGGGGTCAAGAAATCCGTACGAAAAAACCATCTCCGACGCTGGTTTCTCGTTGCCATACCTTCAACCGTCGCCACGAGCATTAGCTGTTTCCGTCCCTGACCATGCACAGAATAAAACGAAGACTTACGATATGGTAACCTCATCGCCAGCATTCAACTTCTTGCCCCAACGCAACCGCAGAACGGCGTTTCCCTCAACATCTTCGTCATACAGCGCCTTCACCGCATCATCCGACGCATGATTTGCCATATCAACGCAGGGAACCATCGCGTGGCCACTGCTCGGTAGATCGACCATGCGCGAGCGGTACACGGCATCGACATACCGCCAGTCATCGAATGTAAATCTCCCGGTCTCCTCATCCCACCACAACTTCTCGCACCAGGATATACTCTCCGTGGACTTGCGCAGATGCTCAAACTCTTTTTCGAGGGAGATGACCTTCGCATCGACCGCCAACCGGAGAGAGGTGCCCCGGAGCAGCTCCAACTCTTCCTCCGTGTAGAATGTAGGCAGCGTGATTGATGGCGGCATGTACTTGACGTATTCAGACCACGGATTCGACACCCCGATCTTATGCGGCTCGGTCGTGAAGTCTGGGCTTGAATGTGTGATTTGCATGATCAGGAAGATTAGGATTGCGCCGCGTGCGGTCTGCTTTCATCAGCTTTACTCTAATAGAACAATGATATCAACCCCCTCTATATTCAAGGGAAGTTCCAAAAGCGCAAGAGGAAAGAAGCATGTAAAAAGAGAACATACCCTACCAAACTCCCCCACCGCATCCAACACCTCCCTCAAATACCGATCCGTCTTCGCATGCGTCTCAACCATCTGAAGCGAAAGGACCAAATCGGACGGCACGCTCAGCAGAACATCCCCAGTATCCCCACCCCCCTCTTCAGATGCGTTCATCCTCTCCTCCGTCGCGACAATCGCAGTCCCCTTGTCTGCGCCGTCGTCGTCCGTCGTCGGCGCGAGCTTCCGGAACGCGACGCCATTGGCCGTGATGCCGTTCAGGCGCGCCCAAGACGGAAGAGTCTCGAGGGGGAGGTATTCGCGTTTCATGACGGGATTTTAGATTTTCAGGATTTGTGTTGTCTGGACTTTACGGTGCATTGCTTTATGTGTGTGTAGATGCTTGAAGAGCTCAGCTATTGAAGTGGTTGAATGCCCGGGGTCTGCATCACCCCCACCTTGCTGTTATCGATAAGAGCTTAAGGCCGGCTACCCTAAGCCCTAGCTGCCCTTCCTGTTTGGGTGGGCAATATTTGTTTCCGAGGGTGCGGTGTATGAGAATTGATTATGGTAGATGTGCTCTATCTCTGTACTTAGTTTGCAGTATAATACGATAAAATCAAGCCTTGGCATCTCAATCCCATGCTACCAGAACGTAGACTGTAAGTTAAGTCACCACCTTCTTATCGATAAGCCGGGCCCTAAGCCCTACTATCCCAATCCGGCAAAGCCAGACATTGCAGCATCGAGACGTCATAGCCACCAGCTACCAAAGTAACCAGCGAACAGGGATACTTTGATGGCGACACAAAAGAAAACTGTAGTTCTCGAAAACATACACCCCAGCTAGTCTACATTGATTGCTCTTTTGCAAACAAATTCCACATTTGTTACACTTTCCGACGATAGTACTACTAAGAGTTGTCTTGATCTACACCAGAACCAATACATCAATCACTCAACATGCCTATCAATCCTCGCCTCCCGGCCATAACGTCACTGATGCGATCCGCTCCCGTCCCACGCCCCTCGCATCCCTACGTGCTTTCGCTACAATCTGTCGGACAGAGACGCTTCGAAGGCATATTGGCGCCGGACTGGAAGGGAACGGGTGCGGAGGACCACGCGTCCCGGAGAACCAAGAAAGGAGATAACACGGATCCAACTACGGATTCGTCGGGCGCTGGAATGCAAGAGCGGGAGGAGTCTGAGGGGGTTCGGAATGATGCGAAATCACAGGCCACGACGGAGAGGGGAGGATTGCAGCACGGGAAGCAGGCTAAGAAAGAGCATCCGAAGGCACCGGAGCCGATTATCGGGATGAATGATGAGAGGGCACAGGTATGTTATGGTGTCTCTCCACCTTCGTTATAATTGTCTGTCAATGAGGTCAATGGCTGACATGGTCTGATTGTACAGAAGGGTCAGTGATTCTTGCTGCTTGGAGGACTTCTGGTTTTGTTTTGTGGTATATGGGAGTGCGTTCTGGGTAACTTCAAATCATCTTCCGGACTTTTCTTTTTCTCTTGCATCGTTCATTACCAGACATTAGCTGTACAGAATTGTATCACTATCACAATAGTTTAACGGCCAGGCTTGAAGCTGAGAACCTATGGGAGAGAAAAAGCGCGGTCAGCAATGAATCTTCAGGGTAAATCAAGAATGTTAATACACATACATCGTGTTTCCCAACTTCAACAATGTCATCTTCCGAGACACGGACACCGCCAACTCCTTCGATGTAGGAAATTGGTACATCGCCCATAACCTTGTGAGCAACGTAGCCCACCGTGCTATTCCTACTATGGGTTAGCAAGACACAT
Organism: Aspergillus sp. S1802E; assembly: GCA_023627535.1. Taxonomy (NCBI): domain Eukaryota; kingdom Fungi; phylum Ascomycota; class Eurotiomycetes; order Eurotiales; family Aspergillaceae; genus Aspergillus; species Aspergillus sp. S1802E. The sequence goes on from JAMAHN010000015.1 coordinate 523,702, forward strand.
ACAGCCAGAACGATTTGAGGGGCCCTACTTCTTGACAAGAACGCAATCTCGGAATACAGCGGATCCGGCACCGGACGAGAAGGTGGAAATGTTTCGGACGGGGAAGACAGGCACAAGTCCTAGCAGTTCCGCAGCTCGTGAGAGACATTGTACCACTCCGGTAGACCCGAAGCGGTAAAGTACCATGTCCTTCATGTTCTCAACGCGGCTGGTTCAACGTTAGACACAGATGTCAAGAGGATTCGCAACGGGGTGTCGTACTTCTTCAACTTCTCATCCATCTCCTTCAACCCACCCCCATCGGCATCGCCCATATCTATGAGGTCTTCTCGCGTATCTAGAAATTCGCTTCCCTCCACATATTTGATGTAATTTTGCTTCGCGAGTCTTCGCAGGAACACTTCTGAGATGGCGGAACAAAGCACGATGGACTGCGGGTCTTGCATCTTGGCGATTTTGCTGACGTTCTGCCCAATTACTGTCAATAGAGATCCAAGTGAAGAGCCACATGAGATATCCACCAACCTTGTCTGCGTCGGGATGGTCGATTTTGTTCAAGGCAAACACCGTGGGGAACTTCTCGTCGATAAACGCCTCCACCACTTTCTGGATTGTTTCATCCGACCACTCCTCTAGGGGCTCCTTCAGCCCTATTCGGTCCAAGCACCTTCCCACAATCGCCGTCGTACTCCCGTAACCGGAGAACTGGTTCTGCAAGGTATCCACAGCCGTTGACTCTTGGGTCAAGGTCAGTACATGTTGTAAGCCCGCAACGAGGACAGGAATACTAACTGATCGCCATATGTCTTCTCTTGATTGATCCCCTGCCGGCAATCAGCATCTGATAATGATAAGCGACCCAGAATACCTACCATTTCTGCATCAGGTTTCCGAGAACCCATCGCACAATCTCCGAGTGCAGCCATTCAATGTCTTGCGAAGGATCATATCCTCGTGTCGCCTTTCCTATACTTCCACATATATGTCAGCCACTATTCTTCATATGCAAAGTGGACCGGGTGCTATCAGACCTTCCGCATCTGTTGTTCCGCTGACATCCACCACGTGAATCAATGCGTCTGCATGACGCAGATCATCCAAGAACTTGTTTCCTAGCCCACGGCCTTGATGCGCACCCGGCACAAGACCCGCCACATCGAGAAGCTCAATCGGGACAGACCGCCGTCCCTCAAAACAGCCTCCGTAGTTCGGTTTGCACTTATCCGAGACGTTGTATCGCTGACAGGCGCATTCTATTTGAAGGTACCCAATGGCGCGCTGAGGATCGATAGTGGTGAAACTAAGGTCGTCGCAGAGATGTTAGAGCGTTCTCGAAGGAAACGTTGCGGTATGCAGTAGTGGTATGAATAGCGAATATCTGGGCGTGGATTAAATCGGCGGTGCCACTCACGGAAAGTTTCCTAGATGCGGAATTTCATCGTTAGCATGCCTAGTGATTCCACTGTACGTGCAATTCAAATCCCTTACCAACTTTAGAAGAAGCATCGGTCAAACTGTTCAGCGTGGTCGATTTCCCGCTAGATGGCTAATGCCCCTCAGTTCAGTCAGCGGCGTGTCTTGCGCGGGGAGGGAGAAGGAGAGACAGACCTTTCCAACCAACCCGATCAACGGATCCCTTGGCATTTTGGTATATCAGGATTCAAAAGTCTATATACGAAAAGAAATGAATGGACAGCAGTCTATATGGGTCTAATTGAATCCAGTGCATCGCTGCGACAGCGGGGAAATGATTGTAAATTCTGCAGTCTGTGATAGGAAAGCGGTGTGCAGATACCGGTAGGAAGATCGCGAGATTGCCGGCACTCCGTTCGCGTCCGGATCGCTCCTCTCCATCCTCAACTATTCAATTATCTATCCTTTTGCAACATAGGCATAGACTTCTGAATTGAGACAGTCACACCTAACCAATAACGATATCTCAGCTAGGGAAAGTCAGAACGGCCGATCCAACATACCTGCGGATCTAGAATGAAGCCGCCGCAAAGAGCTGTCCAACAAGAGCTGAGGACGACCAAACCTGCCCCTTTCTAGCTGGACCATCTGTACAACATTCGAAAACGTTCCTCACCCGTTGGACCAATATGAGCAGATTGGACATATCGCGCCTACCGAACTAACCCCGCCAGAATCGACCGGCGAAATCGATGCTGTGCAACCCGATAGGGTTTGCGAAGCCAACATTATACTCTGGGAACTATAACTGAGATATCTCAGACGAGCGTGGAGGGTCATGGTGGTGACATTTGGGCAGTGTTGCATAAGTCGTCAGACGGGTTCAGGAACTTCGCTACTCAGAAAATTGAGAAGGGATATTCGGCAATTTCGCCAGATAAAGACTTGACACTTGCTGCTGGTGGCAGAATCATGATAGACAAGTGCGTGGAACGCCGGTAAACGTAGTAAAGAAGTACGATCCCAAAGTGATCTCGGAGTCGCAACTCACATCGGCGTGGACGTGTCTGAATCACAAGATATTATCCGCATCAGCTCAAATCCTAGATAAGGAGATCCGCTCAAGGACTTCCACCACAGACCGAATACCCCAATGTCAATTCACAAAAGGTTAATTATCTATATAATGCATAATCTTATGAAATGTATCCAAAACGCTAAACTCGCTGGAATAAGCATACAGATACCAACGCTGCACGATACGAGGCCTCCTATAATACATGGACGAAGGTGAGCGCTAGCCTTCAACGGCGCCTGGGGAGATAGCCAGAATGACGACTAGGGCCGCTATGATCAGGGAAGCGGCTACAAACGCGATCAACGCGATACTGCCACGGCTAGCAGGAAATTTACCCCGGATGATCCAATACTGACTTTCAAAGTAGCGATGGAAACCAACCAGGAGAATCAATATCGCAACGCCGATGAATGTGGTCCCGAGAGGTTTACCAATACTGCGAAGACGTTCAGAAGTCATAGTGGCGTGGACAGCATTGGGGTCGTAAAATGGAGGCGACAGAAGTGGAGGAAGGCCATGCGACGAAACCTCGGCACTCGATGTGTTACCATTAGTAGAGCTGTTCAGGCGGAACAACTGGGTCACCGCTATTCCAATAGATGCGAAAGCCAGTGATGTTCTCAGCCAGGCAAGGAATGTCCGTTCTACCAGTCATAAGATGGTTAATCAGTCAAGAATGCGAGCGGATCAGGGGTGTAAGAATTGAAAAAGGCGCACCTAATGCCAGATGATCACGAGCAACACTCCCCTTGTTTTCCAGTTCTAGACTCCCGTACCGGTCAGCGAACTGACTATACCACGACGCCTTGGGCTCTGCCGATTCTGTCGGCTGGGCTTGTTGGTCGGCATCTCTGGCATCCCGTTGCGCCGAGTTCTTTCCAGTCGCATCTCCGGTCCCCGAGTCCCGATTCCGCAGGCCGTCAGTGGAGTGATAGTTGCGCCTGGTCGAGTCGGAACTCCTCACGATGGGGGTAGATTCGTTGACAGACTGCAGCGGGCCCTGATCAGGCGCCGCAGGGGCGTGTTTCTGGGAGCCGAAGGAAGGCATGCGTCTGGGTTCATTTCGAGACGAATGGGGGGATGATGATCGATGCGTGGGAGATGAAGCGTTGACCTCCCTGGCGTCCGGACGGATCAAATCAGAGTAGTCCATGATGGCGTGCTTGCACGATCGCAGGGGTCATACATGAATCGTGAAGGATGATTAGGTGGATTTCGGAAAACAAACCCCTACTTTTCCGGAGCGAAGGTGGAGATGGATTAAGGTAGAGATTAGAATCGATCCGTGGGACCCGTCAAAACATTTCCTCTACTAGAGTGACTTGACGTTAGAGGACGGAGAGACTGGGGAGACATAGTAATAGAAAGATAAGGGCGCAGACTTCACTCTCTCTTTCTCAATGATGGGGACTTTAAGTTGGCCTGACGGCAGCTGAACTCCAACTGTTCTTTCTTTTTCCTTTTTCTTTTCTTTAAGCAACACAGCATCACGCGCCTGACTGGACAGTTCTCGCGCTAACCCTTTGTGGCTATCCCGGTGTCGATCACATGATGATCACGATCCGGGAGCTAAGCCAGATTGGGAAACAGCGGTACTCGGATCGGGAAGGCGGTCTAACCGAGGTCCTCTCCGAGCCATCTTATGTCATCACAGCCATCGTCAAGTGACGGCGTGGATGATGGAGAGTGACCGTCGTCGCTTGTCGTGTGAACAAGTCAACTGAGCCTTGTGAAATCACCCCCTTTGAGTTCAAGATGGCTTCTGAGGTGTCTGTGCCAAATCAACCCCCCACCGGCAAGATCGACTTGTCGAAAAAGCTCTCGGAGCTTCGAGCGAGTAATCGCAAATCTCAATCGGCGCCGTCTAGAGAACCAGCCCCCGTCACCCCGCCTCTCACGAATCCGCCCGATCTATCATCCCATCAGTATGCACGACCGGTGCGTCGGATCCTATCGAAGCATGATCACGAACTTTTCCTCTCCTCATCCACTTATACCCTAATTCTTGCTTTTATCTTCGGTCTTTCCGACTCCGTGCGTGGACGGGCCGCGACCGATCTCAACCGCCAAACACCCTCTCCCAATATCCTGAAGATCCAGTCGGTCGTGAATAGTGTCCACGCGCTCCTAGAACGACATCCCTCCATCGATCAGGGGGGCTCGAGATTCGGCAACCCCGCTTTTCGCGATCTGTTTGACGATGTGGTTGCGCAATGCGCCACCTGGCACCGGGATATCCTGGGAATGCAAGATGCGGCCGCCATCGAAGAAGCGTCAACATATCTGATTCACTCGCTGGGCTCGCGGGATCGACTAGATTACGGTTCCGGACACGAATTGAACTTCCTGATGTGGCTCTTGTGCCTTCGCCAGATGTCGATCTTCTCGAGACCAGACTTCCCCTTGATCGTTTTCCAAGTCTACGTCAACTACATGCATCTGATGCGCCAGGTGCAAGCCACATACTATCTCGAACCCGCCGGCTCCCACGGTGTCTGGGGCTTAGATGACTACCATTTCCTCCCTTTCCTGTTCGGCGCTTCGCAGCTCGTCGGCCACCCTTACATCACGCCCTTGGGAATCCACAACACGGCCATTCTCGACGAGGAAGGCGACCAGTTCATTTATCTGGACCAGGTGCGATGGGTGGATAGCGTGAAAAACGTCAAGGGGCTGCGGTGGCACAGTCCGATGCTGGACGATATCTCGGGAGCCAAAAACTGGACCAAGATCGAAGGTGGCATGAAAAAGATGTTCGTCAAAGAGGTCCTGGGCAAGCTGCCCATTATGCAGCATTTCCTGTTCGGTAGCCTGTTGCCGGCCGCCGAGGGCATGGGAGAGATGACCGAGGACATGCTGGATGAACATGATCATGACCATGGCAATGATCACGCCCATGCTCAGCATACTGACCACTTTGGCGATTGCTGCGGCATCAAAGTGCCCAGTTCGGTGGCGGCGGGCGAGGAGATGCGGAAACGCATCGGAGGGACGGGGTTGCGACCAATTCCATTTGACTAGATAACGTTGACTCTTATGATGCATGAATTGAATACGGGTTTAGTTGGTACATGATATATAATTATTTCTTACTTTGATATTTTACTTTTCTCTACTAACCATGTTCTTTTCAGATCCATCAAGGATCGTGCTGTCTCAAAACATTGGTCACCCAAATATGACTGATACAACTACCATGTTCCCTAGGACCCTGATCGCCAATGAAAATCAACCAAACATTCTTTACCACCAAAGAGTGCTGACGATGCAAACCAATCTCGCCAAGAGAAGACAAGCACATACTTGATATCCGTCTCAGCTAGCACTCAGCAACCTTCTTGTCCTTCCCACAACTATGTCAAACCGTGGGAAGCACGACCAAACCAACTCGCTTGCTCTTATCCCATGAATAAGGATATCCCACTCGAGACCTCGACTAATATTCAAACGCAAAACAACAATCTACAAACTTGGAATACTTCGACTTCACATATCTTTCTTCTCATTTTCCAATAGGCTCTCGACGTCTACTCACGTCAAGAGCCGGGATCTTAAAACATTTCAAACAGATCCCTAGACCTACCAACCTCGCAAAATCGGTCAATCTGGAGACAAACAAGCAAAAAGCACACATTCCAAAGATACAAATCAACCAAAATACAACAACCGCATTTGCCAGTTACGTGCTAAAGCAAGAACAGCGCACAAAATGAAAGATTCTTCGTCGTCGCGACAGCGAGAGTTCCGAGGGGGCGTAGTAATCACTACTAACCGATTAGCAATTGTACGGATACAACAGATAATCACGTTCATCATCCCGGGGAGCGGACTCGGACCTTGTCTCAGAAATCGAATCATAAAAGTCCATGACCTCGGTATCTGAAGCATCTGAAGCATCTGACGCCGACACTGCCGCCGCCTCCACATCAGCCTGAAGCTGAGCTTCTGCCGCAGCATCGTCATCGTCTTCATCGTCGTCTTCGTCGCTGTCGTCGCTGTCGTCATCCTCATCGCTGCTGCTGCCGCTCTCGTCCATACTTTCGTTCACACGTTCGTCTTCCTCAGCATGCTGGCTATCCTCATTGCCGTTCACTCCGTTCATCACTGCACTGTTGACTCCATTAATCAACACACCATTGACTCCAGTCGACGACAACGTACTATTCACCCCGTCCACCGACCCGCCATTCTCCCCGTCCACCGGGTAACAAACGCAATTCATCCCCTCCAACCGCATCCCATCATGAACAGCATCTCTCGCCATCCCACACACCTCATCCTCATCCTCTCTCGGGTTCCGAACTTTCAAAATCGTGCCTGTCCTCGGACACTCATCCAGACGACGATACAGCACGATTCGACCCTGCAGGAGATCATAATGGAGCAGTGCCAGGAGCACCGCGTTGGTCGTTATGTCGGCCTGCATGAGTCCCCCAATTGGGAAATGCACGTAATAGCGGAAAACATCGTCAGCGTCGGGGGTTCCGTGGCGGGATTCGATCCAGAACTCGGTTTGGGAGGTGGTTTCGACGAGGGTGCTGGCGGTGGAGGATACGGATGGGGAACGAGGAGGAGGAGGAGGAGGAGGAGGAGGAGGTTGGTTAACCCGTATATGGCCGCGCGTGTTGCACATTATTGTGGTTGGTTGGTACGGCGGAAATGTGGGTTATTGGAGAGGTATTTGAATGGGAAGACGGGGATGGGGATGAACAGGAAGTATGAGACGTGCGAGGAGGTAGGGAGTGCGAAATGAAGACGATGGAGGTGAACGAAAAACAGAAGACGTGCAGGGAAATTGACCCGTATATATGTGTCTTTGATAATGTATGTGCCTCCATTCTCTCTGGAGATATCATGAAGAACAGCGTTCCTATACTGAAAGTTCCGCGTACAGAACCCATCGATGAAAGAGGAACGGGAAAGTTTTCAATATTCTGTTAAGAATTGTCCTGATCTGGGCATATACTAGACGGAGGTTTCCAGTATATGGTCTTTAGATGCTGGATCTGATCTGAACAAGGGAGCGAAATGCATAGATATTCCTGGTTTTGATAATGTTATACTCTGGTGCTAATTTGTTGAATATAGTTTACCTGGGGCACGCAGCGGAGGAAAGATGAACGGAAGATACCATTATCTCTACTAGTGTGTGCAGTAATTATCCAATTATTGGGGCTATGGTAGCATTCCATACTAGATCAGTACCAATCAATATCAAACTGACTAATCTAGATCTTGTAACTACGTCACAAATTTCCCTTCATATTGTATACTAGTCACTGCAGTATGTATAAGCCTATCCATAATCAACAACACAGCCTTCACCACCACACGTCCTCGACAAACCCAGAATTTATAACTTACCTAGAAAAAAAAAATCTTGATAGCTAATTTCAATAAGCTGTCAAAAAGATTAATTCTATCTACAGATAATATAAAACCCACTACTCCCTACAGTCCATCCCACAGTCCATCATACCAAGTCACATGACCTTCACTAAAGCAGCGCCCACGCTAACCCCGAAACTCGCAATCAATGGAAGCCAAGCAAGCGGCACGGTCAATCCTCATTCATACCTCCTCGCCTTCAACTCTCTCCTCATTCTCAATCTCCCATCCCGGGCAAAAAACCAATAATAATAAACATATAAAAGAGTGAGGGGGGAAATCATGCCTCCAAATGAATACGCCTCGGGCGGAGGCGGAAAACTCAAATTGAAAGGCTCCAAGGTCAGCGACGGCCGAGTAGACAAGAAAAAGAAGAAGGCCAAGAAAAGGGAGAAGCAGGAGGAGCAGGAGGAGAATGCGACCAAGGGGAACAGTGCTGGCGATGACGACGGCAGAGACTTGAACAAGAATAACGACAACGAAGGTCCGGTCCGGCAGAGTCAAGGGAGATCTTCTGACGAGGAGGTCAACACGACAGCACAAGCAACAGCAGCAGAGGAAGACGGAGGCGTGGTGGTGGGCAAGACGGAAGCGGAAAGGAAGTATGAGGATGCGAAGAAGAAGAGGGTATGTTTTATCCCCCTCTCCTCTGTCTCTCATGTTCTATATCCTTTCTATTTGGTCTTCTCTTCTTTATTCTGTTCTGTTTCAGTTCGACGTTCTGGAAAGAGTTACTAAAAAAAAGACCTACAGCTCCAGGAACGGCTCAAACGCGAAGGCGTCAAAACACACAAAGAGCGAGTGGAAGAGCTAAACAAGTACCTGAGTCGGCTGAGTGAACATCACGACATGTAAGTTCTCACTCTCCCCCCATCATCCCCATTCGCCTCCCGGAATAACATAACTACACTACACTGTATCTGTACGGACTACGGAGTACTGTCATGGATGATGTTGTGGACATCTTCGAACTGACGACATCCACAGGCCGAAGATCGGGCCAGGTTAGGGAAACTAAGAGAAAAGGAAGGAAAGGAAAAGGAAAGGGAAAGGAAAACGAAGAGCATGGCTGTTGCCATCAATCACATCACATCATTTTCGGTCTTCTTGCCGAAACGAGGGGAAAGGGCTTGGTTGGGTTTCATTCATTGTTGGTTGGGATTTGGGGAGTTTTTCTCTGTTTCGTTTCGTTTCGTGTCGGTGCCATCCAGGCTCTAATTGTTATTATTATTATACTGTACAGTATATTTATTCCATTTACCATGGCTGGATTCTTATAGGCCTTGTTTCATCTGAAGCAACGCTGCTTAAAATCCCTAGTTAACTCATACCAAGACTAAGCGTACCAGGCAGCTAGTCTGGCCAGCATCATATGATACACGGCTACGCTCCGACAGCTGACTGGCTACGAGAACTTGCTGGCCAGGGGGAGACTCCTGCTGGTCGTGCCTGTAGATTGCGGCCACGCTTTCTGAGGCTATGGTTGGACAATCCATGGCAGCAATTATGCAAGAGTATATACTAAAAGCCATTCGCTTATGTGACACGGGCAACGAAAAGTTGAGACCGCCAATCTATTCAAATGTCTATGACTGGGCCAAAAATGAATATGAAAAATGAAATGGCGAGGTGGTAAGATAGTATGTTGAGTTGAACTTAAAACAAAAGAAAAAAGGGGGAAATCCGTGGATCGTGTCTTCGCGGACAATGCCTTCAGACGCAACCGATCCGCGGAATCCATGCGAAAACTAATTCAAAACCGTAGTTAACAAAACTCCACAGGTAACAACGCCTTGCACTTGATCTTGAGCGATTCAAGATCAAGATCGTGAAATCGAATAAAAAAAGCGGAGAAAAAATCCTGCCCAACCCCAAACATCAAAAAGGGTCATAAAGACCATGCGGCAGTTGCTAATGACGAGAAGATGAAGTGAATAAACCGATTCCACGCGGTAACTGTTCAGACTCAAATCGGACACCGCGCTAAAACTTATCAACCGGTTCGATGACCGAAAACCGCAAAAAAATCGTGAAGTGAAATGTAATCAGATGCTGTACGAGAGCGAGCCCCGAATCGGAGTGGTTGCGTCTCATACACCCTTAATGACCTGGGTGCGTTCGTTGTTGAGCTTGTCGGCATTCCGAGCATGGGATTCCTTCTTGCAGTCTTCCAGACCGGTACAGGAGTGGGCCTCAAGCATGCGATGCTTGGAGCAAAAATGGCCGTGGCAGAAGCTGCAGTCGCCGACGATGCGCTGGGCGGCTTCCTTGCACTCCTTGAAGTTGCAGCGGGGCTTACGGGGAGCCATGATGCAAGAGTGGCGAGTCGGAACGGAGGTGGTGTGGAGGAAGCGTCGGAACGGGGCCGATAAGCGCTGAGGATAGCGAGCGAAGGGGCGAGTCGTCTGGGAAAGAAACGAGCGAGAGCGACTCTTTGTTGCCGGAATTGTTTTTGTTCAAAAGACGGGAAGATAGTCTTTATCGAAACAAATGATAGCGATCGCAGTCACGAGAGGCGCAGACCGAATGTTCAGTGGAATGAGCAGCGGACGGTTGCGGGTGACGTGGAAGGCCGAGAAGGGTGCGGTGGCTTAAGCCGAGGAAGGAATGGAGTGGAAGAGAGAGGTAGTTGGGAGTAGGTAGATAAGGGACGGATAGAGGGAGGGGGAGAGTAAGAGGAGCGAGAAAGAGCAGGAGGCGATGAGGGCTTATATATACTGGGCGAAAGCGGAGACGAGAGATAGGGATGAGGAGAAAGGAGGTAGCGATGGGTCGGAAACGGAGATCTCCAGGTGGAAAAAACGGAAGAACAAAGGGTGAGGCGGCAAAGGCGAAAGCAATGCAAAGTCAATTTATATGGAAGCCACGAGAGGATTCATGGATGACCGGCTGAGTCACGGCGGTCGTAGTACCACCTGCACCGCGCTGATCCGATGTCGTAGCAGTCGTAGGCGTCGACCCGACTAGTCAACTTGTAGTGGAGGCAAATCGGGGGGAGGTGGAGCCCGTCTTGAGCATTAGGATTTAGAATTGTATCCTAGGTTGGATGGATTATGGACGTTGACTCCTTAACTAGGAGGAGGCAAATTCAAACGGACCGCGCGGATGGCCGTCAAGGCAGTCTCTTCCACGGTTCCTGGTTGAAGTTCGGAAGAGAATTGAAGAGTTGAGAGAAAAATTGAAGCTCTCGCATTATTAATCTGTAGTTAGACAGACGAGGCATCCAGGCCAACAAGGTTGTCGGCAACGCCCCTTTTCTAAGGCCTTCCTTTTCTTGTCCGCCTGCCTCTCCGGGTGTCCAACGCCTTTTCATTGGATTGTCTATTCGATTTCTGCTTTCCTTAATTTTTTGATTATTTAAACATTATTAAGATGAAAAGAAAAAGAGAGAAAAAAAAAAAAAAAGAAAATTAAAAAAGAAAATCACATCATAATCCCCACTCCAACCAGGCACCTTCTTGGTCTCTCTCAGTGTGACCTTCAAGTCTGACTTGTCCGGTGCCCTACTCAGTGTACGCCATCTACCAACACAACTCGCTGTCGTAGTATCCACCTGATAAGGTATCCGTCAGCTCATGATGCGCTGAGGACCTTAAGGCATCGAGCTTTGACATTCCTCAACCACAGCTCCTCATCCAACGCAGCTTGAATAACCCTCGCATATCAGAGCTTACCAGGCCCAAATGATCGAACCCAGTCATCAACTGTCCGAGCACTCTAGGGCATTGCAATGTTGGAAACACGCCCATCTGGTTGACTTTGACAAAGTTCTGAGCTGGACAGAAGCTGCCCGGGATATCCATTCGTTCTTTTTGGGAGTAGTCAACTATACAGAATGACGAGGCATCATCCTGTAACGCAATACTCATTCTCACCACACCACACTTTCTTTTACTTAGTTCGGAAACCTGGTAAAAAGGTATAGTGCCACGCGATGCAACGCAACGCAAACTTGAAGTACAGACAAAACCGTTTTTTCCGGCACCGAGCGAAGGATGTACATCTTCACATACCTACTTACCTACATATCGGCTAGAGGCGCCATGCAAGCATGAAGAACATCCCGGAAGAGGTCCGTGGGGTAGTCACTAGTCAGTAAGGGAGGCAAATAACTTACGGAGTATACTATCTACGGAGTAATAATTTATAATTATCTACACCGTAAGTTAAGTCAGTTAGGCCTGTACCTAACTAACTAACCTGGTTCGGATTGAATTTCGATCTCAAGAAAAATCAAACTTTTCCCACTTCCCCTCAAGATCCAAGGAGTCAAAGAAATTCAGAAAATCATGGAAACTTCTACGAGAATTCCATCCCGGTTGAACCAGAAATTCCCAAAGCCTACTGAACTTGAACTTGCGGGTGCCACGATAAACGGCAACGAAACGCCGGATCCGTTCAGGCCCCCTTCCCTTCCCCTCCCTTTCCTTGTTGCCTCCACCAAACTCTCTACTCTTCTATCTTCATCCCGACTCCTCATTTTGGGCACGAATTCTTCATAGACACATCATCGGGTTCATGATGGGGTTTCCCGTCCCTCCACATGGTTTGGTTTGGTTTGATGGCTTGAAGGTACTCGATTCGAGTGACCTAGTTGGTTTTCAGTATTCATCGATCCTCTCATGATTACAAGTACGAGTTTAGAGATCGCCGAAGTATATCCGGAAAGATTAAACCAAAAATCCATTAAACTCACAAACGACAAGAAAAGGAAATAGAAAGAGAGAGTAGCAGAGATAAACAGCTCTTCTCATTAAAGTACCTACCACCTACAATCTAGTTACTGACTGTCTACAATCTCACCAACATGTGAAAGCCAAGCCCCATCAGACGAGCACGAAATTAATCTCCAAACCCTCCTACGCGAGGCGTGGCAGGACAGGACAGAACAAGACAGACAAGAGACAAGACGCGATAAGACGAGGCAGGCAAGTCGATCATTTCCTCACGACCGGTTGGGATCATGCAAGGCAGGGGTGAACGGACACTTCATCCTTGGACCCAAAAGAAGCGACCCGACCCTGGCCTCCGTGGGGATTCGAATATACTTAGTATGCCTGCGTGGTTGGGTTTGGGGGTTTTTGCTGGACAGATAGTGAATAATAGCGATGGGGTGAATCGTGGTGGGCGGCGGGATATCTCTGCCTTGCCAGCGAAGTGAATTACTGTTGAGGGGTTAATTAACTAGTAGTAAGCCAGTAGCTAGTTCAGTACTAACTAGACTAACTAGTGGCAATGTACCCCGTACTTACGACCGGAATGCTAGCAGTCATGTCCGTCGCGAACTTTTCTCGATTTCCTTGGTTGACGGTGAAATGCATGAGATAAAATAGGCAAAATAGAACCCCCCGGGTTATCAGACAGCAAAAGGGAAACGCAAAATCCGTTGTAGAGAACGCCATGTGCCAATCGCAACGCACCAGATCGCCCGTGAACCACCAGCTAAGAAGAAATCAAACATAAAATAACCAAATCAAACCCCCATCTCCTTCTCCTTTCCGGCGTCGGGGTCTAGGTAGGTCTCTTTCTCGGCCGCCTCGTACTCCGCTACAAGGTCCATCACTACAGCTCGCGCCTCGTCGAACTCGCCCAGTCCATCGGTGAACGGGCTCTCCTTCTTGTACTGTTCCAGGAAAGCGTTTCGCTTCCGCAGGCGGTCGTACTGCTGGACGATCCGTTTGAACAACGTTGCGACCGACGTGTGGTTCGCCAGCATCAGTCCGCTGACCCGATGCGTGTTCTGCATGTACGGCGATTTCTTGGTCAGGGCAACCTGGATGCTGGCGGGGCCCCAAGGGATGAATGACGCCAATCGTCGCTCGCGAATCCGCAGCAGGGATTTATGCACGTCGGTGGGATCGGCTTCACCCTGGATGATGTTGAGGATACTCATGTAGCAACTGGATTTTGTCGGGTTGATAGAGACCATGCGGTTCTTGGGCTGTAGCAGACGTCGCATGACATCCAATACTGTCGTCTTCCGCACCGTTTTCGCCTGCTCGATATTGTCGCCCGTGAATGGCGTGTAGGAGGTGATCAAGAAGTGGCTGCGAGGTGTCGGGATGAGGGAAGCGATGATGCCGACGAGGTCATTGTGCATGTATCCGGGGTAGCGAAGGGTGGTGGTGGACGCGGACATGACGGTAGAAACCTGATGGCCGGCATTTTAGCAATGAACGTTTCACAAGCTGCAGCAAGTAATACTCACCAGTTGGTTTGTCTGTTGGAATGAAGGCTCCTGCACGTGAAGTCTGTCCGCAACAATTCTCGAAAGTGCTCCGTTATCCAAAACCACCTAGAGCCACACTTTTAGCTTCCTCAAAACATTACCGAAATGGTGTTGGGTTCTTACCACAGAGTCGGCGTTTTGCGTCAACCGTCTCATCGCAAGCAAACTGTTATAGGGGTTCACCACGACATCTGCCGACTGGGTATCCGGGAACACAGAGTATGTCTGGATCAGCTTCTTCGGAAATCGGTCGTTCATCCGCTCCAGGATGAAACTGCCCAGTCCAGAACCGGTACCGCCTGCAATGGAATGTAGAAACATGAATCCCTGTGCCGAGTCAGCGGAGACCGATCAAATCCTTGCCCGATAGATCCCTACCTCCAGCGAGTCACTACCGTCCGCTTCACGATCAATCATGTCGAAGATTTCCTCTTGCACCACTTCACCGGCCGCGTAGCCCGCACCCCAGTTGTTTCCCGCGCCAATCCCTTGTTGTCCGATGAAGAAGTTCTCGGGGTTGTAGATGTTCTTGTAAGGACCGGATTGAATACCGTGGAGGACCTAAGTTCCAGAATCTCAGCATGTCGTTCGTTCGAAGGAATATGGGGGGTTTGTTTCTCGGGATGGTCATCCGCAAAACATGCCATCATACCCTAGGTTCTAGGTCTAGCAAGATCGCTCGGGGAATGTATCGCGTGTCGTCACTCTAAACCGGACGGATCAGTATTTCTCTCATGCCAGAGTCACAGACCACAGTGACATGCAACGCAACCCGGGGTACGTACCTGGTAGAAGAAGACATCCTTGCGATCGCCGCCCTCGGTCGCGAACTCCTCCAAGTTTCCATCTTGACTAATTCCATGTTCCTGGCAAAGCTGCTGCCAGAATTGGCCACCGACTGCAAATGCCATATGTCAGAAACATCAAACTGAAGTCCATGCTGCTTCGAGAGAGCTAGGGAAAAGCGCGAATGTGGATCGAGGGCATTCGTACCGTTGTTGCCGCACTGGCCGGCTTGGATCGTGATTATTTCTCTGCAGCGCGGACAATTGTTAGTGATCCGTAGTTCGCATATCAAGGGAGTCGGCCTGAAGGATCGGGGGAGTGGCACATACCTAGGCATCTTGGGGAGGCCGCTGGGAGTAGTCAATGGTTGACGGCCCACGCGTAGCGCGCCGCGGGGAAACTTCAATTGGAGCGATGATGTGGTTGCCTCAGGCGTCAACAGCTTATCTACCCCGACGCACGGTATTGTTCCTACGAGATGGGTTGTTTTTGAAATGATAGAAGAGAGAGGAGCTATATGCAGTTGATGGAAAGGTCCATTTTCTTTTCTTACTGAACTGCATGTTAAATTGGACTGAGTTTGGCGCCTTGGGCACCACCAATGGATACTGCCGCGTAAACAAGGCATTAATTACCTACACCTTCCTGACCATGTGAAATTGATTTATTGACTTCTGAATAAAATGTATTATTTGATTTATTATAATGCTTCATGAGGGGTTTTTACTGTTCAGGACCTTGTCTAGTGCCATACATATCTCTTCATAATGAATTGCCTCTCGACCAGGACAGGACAGTCATAGCAGAAGGTTCAAAATCCCGCCTTGCACGCCGTTACCAGCAGCCCAGCACCGGCAACCACGCCGTCAACAATTCGAACCTGCTTCGCTTGTTTCGGTCCGTAGGCTTTGATGCAGCCTTCTCGCACTGCTTCCTCCATACCTGCCATGCCCGCACACCCCATACAAATCGCAGTCAATGGGTCGGGCGTACTCTTGATGAGCTTTTCGGTAGCCTCGCTGATTTTCCGCTTCACTTCCGCAGGAGGTGTGGTATGTAGTTCAACAGCCGTAAGACCCGTCGTTTCTACGCCGGCGAAACGGCGGGTCGGGTTTGTGGCATCCCCGGAACGGACGAGCATTTCAGCAACCGCCTTGCCAAGTTCCTCCTTCCAGACACTCCCTGTCGAGATAATCCCGAATGTGTCCTGCGCCTGGGTCTTGCCATATCCCTGATCACCGAGGAGATGAAAAGAACTAATCAAAGACAGCGACGTGACAACACTTGCTTCGAAGATGCCGGTCACGCATTTCCTCGTCGCAGCGGGTTCCGTCGAGTCCCCGGATAAAGCGCTGTCATCCAAATCGATAATTGCCTTTTTCAACATACCCACAAGGGGATGAGCGGAGTAGCACGCCACAAGAAAGGCGTCATATTTGGGTATCAATGGTTCCACGAAGGGCATGCAGTGCAACGCGGATTTCGCCGAATCCTCCCCAGAGTTGATACTGGGCACGCCATCAATTGTTCGGCCGTCTGGAAGGGTGACAGATTCCGACGGCGCTGTGAAGTAGTCGAACTGGACGTCCGAGAAGTTGAGGTTTTCCACGATAGGGCTTAACGCATCCGTCATGTGTTTCGAAGTGTTCGGGTTGATGACCAGGATGGCGAACCGTCTGTTAGTGGTGGAAGCCATGGTGGAGCAACGTGATCGGCAACATGAACGATCGCGGAATGTTGGAGGAATCGAAATCGGGGATGATAGATGGCTGTTGACAACAGTGGATTTTAGCGAATCGCTAGTAGGGAAGGAAGCGGGTGGGTGTTAGCTAGCTCGCAGAAGAGCAGCGGCGGAGCACTGCATACTGACGGACAGCGACTATTTCTGGACAGCGGGTCAGCTGTATGAGGGGTCAGGAGCGCAAGAACTCAAAATGTAAGTGTGGTACTCCGAAATCCTTCCTCATCGAGCTACTCGATGCGGAACGCATACGAGGAGAGAAGAAGGAGAAGAAGAAGGAAGCGCGTCGGCAGTTGATGGAAAGGAAAGCGGGGAAGATCACATCAGCCCGTGCTTATCTCCAACATCCCACTTTGAATTCTACCCCGTAATACAACGCCATTCTTCGACACGCATCGAGAAATCCGTGAGAGTTTTGTGAGAGGTCATCATCCTTTATCGAAAACTATCTCATCCAATTGAGGTACCACCTTAACCTTCATAGGTCTCATCCATCTTCATGACTCCTGGGCTGACGTGATTTCCGCATCTCCCCCACTCTAGTAACCCCAGCACCCGAATCCTTAAACGCGCCGATCCTTCAAAATGCCCTTGGTAGCACAGAATGCCACGCCGAGGGTGATTCTTGGTCTTATGACATTTGGACCCGACGAGTCGAAGGGGGCCCGGATCACTTCTCTGGACGAATACAACAAGTGCCTGGATTACTTCCAGCAGCAGGGATTCAACGAGGTTGATACCGCAAGAATCTATGTGGACGGACTCCAGGAAGCTTTTACTGCTCAGGCAAAATGGAAGGAGCGTGGTCTGACGTTGGCCACCAAGTGGTACCCCAGGAACCACGGGGATCACAAGCCCAACGTTCTACGGGAAAATCTAGAGCGCTCTCTGAAAGAACTGGGCACCAACCAGGTCGATATCTTCTATCTGCATGCTCCGGATCGGTCTGTCCCTTTTGCGGAGACCTTGGAAGCCGTCAATGAGCTGCACAAGGAGGGCAAGTTTGTGCAGTTGGGCCTTAGTAACTACACGGCGTTTGAGGTTGCGGAGATTGCCACTCTTTGCAGCGAGAGGGGATGGGTGCGTCCAACTATCTATCAGGCAATGTATAATGCCATTAGTAAGTGATTTCTGAGCCCGAGACCTGAAAGGCTTAGGCACTGGATCTAACTGTGGTACCTGTAGCTCGGTCCATTGAGACTGAGCTGGTTCATGCATGCAGGCGGTACGGCATCGACATCGTGATTTACAACCCGCTCGCCGGCGGGATCTTCTCTGGCAAGTACAAGACCAATAGAATTCCCGAAGAGGGCCGGTATGGCTCCAAGTCTGTCATTGGGGAGCTGTACCGTAAGCGTTATTTCCAGGACGCAACGTTTGACGCCCTGCGCGTCATCGCACCCGTTGTCGAAAAGCACGGGTTGACATTGCTGGAGACTGCCTTCCGTTGGCTTCACCACCATTCGGCGCTCAACATGACAGGGAATGGCCGGGACGGAATTGTTATTGGCGTGAGCAATTTTGCGCAGTTAGAGGCCAACCTGAAGGACATTCAGAAAGGTCCGCTCCCGGAAGAGGTTGTTGAGGCTTTAGACCAGGCGTGGTTGATCACAAAGGCCACCACTCCCAACTATTGGCACCTTGACCTGAAGTACACTTATGATACCAAGGCATTGTTCCACGGCAAGTCAAGCGCGTAGGACTGTGACGCAATTATGCCAAGTAAATAAATGACCTTTAAGAATGCATATTGGTCAATGAATTACGACTTCAGAAAGAAGAATCTTGTGAAACTTTACCACAAATTCAGGGCAATTATACCGTACTCTCCTTCGCACTTTCAGCCGTTTCTTAGCTTATTTTTTCCGTATATCATTTCTAACTCAACAGCAAGATAGTATTAGGAAAAGCGTCGAAGCTTACTGGATGCGTCATGAGCTTTAATCTAGCCACACTCAACCCACATTAGGTGTAGCATGAGCTGCGCTGCATGGCCTATTGTATCACCCGACCTGAATGCGCTCTGTGGATCCCGAGATATTACAGGCCCGGTTCCTGCTTCCCTGTATATACTTATAACCGGATGTAACATTCTCTCTTCTTCCAAGAGATCGTTGGGAAGAATCTCGATATCCAGATGGCGAGGTATCCACGATTCAAATTTTTGTTCCCCAAGACCCATTCAATTTGATCCAGTGGAAAGTGAATAGCAAAAAGAGTTGATGTTTGAGTCGACATCAGGACTTAAAACCCACCATGAAAGACTCAAGGCGACGCTATCCCAAGTGTCTTTACTGTAGAAGAATGTCACCCCCTTCGGTATCACGGCGATAATTTTCCTGGGATCTCTTACGAGAATGGGATGTCACGACACGAATAACCCTCTGAGGGACTTGATATCGATGCCTTGTAAGTGATGAGGTACCGGAAAAAAAAAGCATGCATGTTTAATTAATGGTCTGTATAGCGCCAGTCATGGACGATGCCGACGTCTCCTTTTCCACAGAGTGGATAGATGGCAAATTCCTTAACAATGAACCACTTCGATTCCGACAAGAGCCCAGCCTTGAAGTCGACCTTGCTTGGTCCAAACTAGCCGATACCAGTTCCTCTGGCGCGGGAAGATATATTGGCCATTGGGAAAGGCCCAGGGAAGTCGGTTAAACTGGGGCCAGGATTCGGACTGGGTCCAGATGTATACGCAGGTCGGATTGACGTATCCCACCAACTGCATTGCTTGAATACCGCGACAAGAGGCATACTTCGGGCGTCACTATCACAACACGTGCCCAGGTGGATATAACCAAACCACCAAGAAGCATTGGGCTCGTCTGTCACATTGCATTCATACCATCCTGCAGAATGTCCTATGCCACCCGACCACGGAATCCTCACACACATCGGAATCCTCACACACATCTGGACAGATTCTGTCAACCATCCCTGGCCGGACTTCAACATCCCGCACAAATGTCGAAACTATCGGGCGTTGATGGACTGGCAAGATCGTCGTGCCGTGGACGAAGGGTTACTTGTTAAGATGAAGAGCCCAGAGGATCAGAAGCCACGCCGAGCGAGCAATCATTTCAAGGAGCTTGGCAACCCAAAAGTTTATAGTCATCTTGAAGATATCGTGGATGATGGGGACGTTGCATAGGATTGCGAAAGGATGGCCTTCTATACAAAGCAATGTTACCTTTTCTGTCTGTTAAGGTTTATGTAGCATAGATATGCACCATTTATATATCAATTCCTCGATGGTCTAACGGTCATGATTTCCGCTTGTCACTCAACAGAGAACGAGCGCGGGAGACCTGGGTTCGACTCCCAGTCGGGGAGATTTCCTTTTTATCTTTTCGATTTTTTTTGCTTGGTGTATGTGCAGAAGTGTGATGGACATGGAAATGAATGATATTTGTTGGGCCTTTCCTGTGTCTGGCAGTCCTGTTTCCCGTACACAATCCTAGAAAGAATTATGCCCCGGTGTCGATTTCTCGAGTCCCTGCCACACCGCCTTCCAGGCCCCTTATTGCAAAGTTGGTAAATCTAGAAGGCGGCACCGTGGGCGGTAAGAGCGCGGTCCAACCAACATGTTTTGCCAGATGGTGGCTGCGGTCTGCCGTAGTCTCGGAGTGGCTGACATGGCCGCGAGCTGCTTCGGAACGGACAAGACGGCACCCTCAACAGCTCTACACTCAACGATAACCCTTGTCGCGAGTGGTTGCGACATCTTACTTTCCTAGCGCCGGCTTCCTCACTTGTCCCTGGCCTTTATCAATTGATTATTACTGGATCACGACTCTTGCAGCTTCTCTTTTCACCCCCAGGTTCATCAGATCATCTTTCATCATGGCGGACAGCGAGTTCGCGCCCAAGTTCTCTCCCTTCTTCTCGTTTGTGAGTATTTACTTGTCAGGTTATTCCACAATCATCGAACACATACTGATGAGAAAACTTAGGCGGGTATCGCAGCTGCAGTATGTTCCTCCGACGAATCCTCAACTCTAACGATAACGCTAACGACCTCTCGAAGATGATCTTCGGGAGTATGTCTTCCCCCTACCTCGCCTAAGCTTGATAATGGTCCCCGACTCATAATGAAACAGCGATGGGAGCCGCATATGGAACGGCAAAGGCCGGAATTGCGATTTCGGGTGTCGGAACATTCAGACCGGATCTGATCATGAAGGCATGACCTGACTGAGATAATACGACTTGCGTTCCCTACTAACTGGGTCAGTCTTTGATTCCTGTGATTATGTCCGGTATCATTGCGGTATACGGTCTGGTTGTTGCCGTCGTTATCCACGGTGATTTGGATCGGGACCATAGTCAGGCTCTGTACACGTATGTTCAGCTCCATTATATGCCCAACCGTCCCTATTTTGCCGTGCTGACCATCCATTAAAGCGGATTTATGCATCTTGGAGCAGGGCTGTCTGTTGGATTTACCGGGCTAGCCGCTGGATACGCTATTGGAATCATTGGAGATGCGGTAAGTCCTACTTCTAATGCAAGATCCTTGACTTCTTGGCACTGATCATTTGTGTAGGGTGTGCGCGCATATATGCAGCAATCTCGTGTCTACGTGGGAATGATTCTCATTCTTATTTTTGCTGAAGTTCTTGGGCTCTACGGGTATGGTTTCATTCTGTGACAGTTCATCAGACAAGGAATTGCTGACGCTAGCTAGCCTGATTGTTGGTTTGATTCTCAACTCGAAGTCCAGGGCTTAATCCTAGTGGCTTGGCACATTTTGGTTGATTAACATGCTAGATGTGAGTTGAACTCACTTCTTCGGATGTCGAGATTGTACCATCAAAAATCTACCCTTCTATTGTATATCCTGTCAAGGAGCTGGCCGCGAAAAAGATAGCCTGGGTTAATTTCGACCAGCTAAGCTTTTAGGCCGAGACTCTGTCATCATCCACTCATGACTGGGGACTATCAATGCTAGTACGAGGAAAGAGGCCTCCCGCTGAACCACGGGATACGGGATTTGTATGATTTTATAGCCAAGGCGCAGGTATTGCTCATATGCCATATAGATAAACCCCCTTCTCAAATATAACGAGATATCACCACGTCTGTTTCGGGGTTCACCATGGAACGAGGCCGACACTGAATTTAGCTGCGTCGGAGAGTTTCCCTTTTGCCCCAACAATTGAGTAACAATTCTTTGCTTTTTCCGACCAAGGAGGAGTAGGCCAGTCTGAGAGATCGTCAAGTTTTTGAAACTTTTTAGTGTGACTGGAGCTTGGCCTTCTATTTTGTGTGTATACCCGACACTGGATTGGCCTGCGGTCTGAAACCCAGTCACGAATTACCATCCGGTGACCGGAAACTGTTTCTCTGGGACTAGTGCTTATGGTCAGCAGTATTATCAGCATCAATATCCCCTCACGCCAGGATAATTTACGCCAAGGCTACGGGGGACACGGCACACCTATAAGAAGACGTTCTATTACATTGCAGTTCCGTTCTATGACCTATGGTAGGTGACTCGGCCTCTCGAACGTGGCAAGAGTTGCTTGCTTGTAACCCATTGGGATCTTCTGCCAGCCGCGTGAAGATGGTTATTCCGCTAAGGTACTCGTTGCGTTCCATATCCTCCGTGATGGCATTGGTCTTGAGGCTCTGCGGGCGGAACGAATGAGGACTTGTTGCTATGAACCAACCTGAAGGGGTGTAAGTATCTTCTGACGCAAATTCAAGCGAGACACACCACCATCGATGCTGTGTAACGGGGAGCAATCGAGGGGCTGATATCATGCGCTCCATGTCGATTGGAAGACGCTTCATCCTTGGAGAAACAGGACGAATACCGACTCAGGCGAGTTTGAAAGATGGGTACAGGTGACACAGTGTATGGTTTACTGGTTACTACATCACAGTGATACCGTTGAACCATACCGTCCTACCGAATCAGGTTCTTGTCGGCCGAATCCGGGTGATCCTTTTCGTATGCGAATATTATGCTACACTTTAGGAAACGTGAGGAAGACAGGCATGGATCCCTTGTCCAACTGACTTGTTCGTTCATGTTCGAATAGAAAAGCAGGCGGGCCAGTTTTCTTCGGAAGCTGAATCCACCGTCATTCTATCAGCTAGATAGCTGACCTGTCTCTCCTTACCGCGAAAAGTCATTTCGAGGCCTTCCGGCAGAATTGATGGCGATTACCCGTACTCACAAGCCTCAAAGAACGGGCGTGAGGGCGTCGTTGGCATGTGTGCAGGTCAGTATTCACTGGAGGATGTCTTCTATCCAACGTCGTTCTCCGAGCCTGATGTGATTAAAAAGTGTCGAAGCCAGCATGCGAAATGTGGCGCTGAAATTCCCGTCTGTAATCGCTGCCGACAAGATGGGAAGCCCTGCTTTTATGTTCAATCTCGTCGTAGTGCCGTTGCTAAGGCAAGCACTCCATCGTTTCCGGTATCAGATACCAGTAGCGATGTTCTTTTTCCTGCACCATTAGCAGCAGCGCATGCCTTTCCCATACTGGAGAGCGACTGTCTTCCAATCAAATATAGAGCAGTATCTGTTGTGCCACCTGTCCAGGCAACAGATGGCTCTTGTCCTGGGGAAAGTGAGCATGCGGCCTGTCGCAGGTTTATAGATGCATATTACAAGTATGTCGGCCGCCGATATCAAATTACCAAATCGTCAAGGTACTAGAGTTTCTGCTAAACTTCTACCTCCTTAACCCCAGTAACTTTCACAATGCGCATCCCTTTCTTGCGCCTTACCGTCATTTTCTGGACTTTGCCGACGCTAATGCCCAGTCTCTAAAACATCTTCTACCTGTTGTGCATTATATTGGGTCTCTATATATTAATGATGGATCTGCATCATGGTTAAGAGAGACAGCCTTGAAACAACTCCGTCCCACTGATCTCACGGTCAGCGGTATACCACCGAGTGGCTATATCACCTTGGCCTTCCTTCTTCTTGCCATTGCGGCCTATGGACAGGATGACCGACCTCAAGCGCGCCTACTGTTGAACCGCGGCATGCAGATGGCTATTGACGTTGGGATGAATCGTCGGAGCTTCGCCACCGCCGAGCCAGATCCTGCTTGGGCCGAAAGTTGGAGACGTACTTACTGGGGTCTGTTTGTTACCGATGTGATCATCGCTGGATTTTGGCATGAGACTAATATCAGGTCGGCCACCCTGTTGAGTGATTGCATACTGGGGGCTCAAAATAACTGACCATTGGCAGCTTTTGTGACAATGAGTCTGATGTCGACCTTCCGTCCGATGATGTTGCGTTTGAGCAGGTTCGTCAAGACCTATCATTTACGATACAGAAAGAACGATACTGACATGTGTAATAGCCTCGCACTATCGAGCAGTACGAGATCCGCGACTTCGAGGACAAAGTGCCCGTCTTCTCATCATTCACGTACCTGATCGATTTGGTCAAAATCGCCCATTCAGTGTTACATCTTTCTTCCCAGCGAGAAGACCGCAATACTGCTATCACCAATGCAGACACCATGCTGGTGGCCTGGAAACTTCATCTGCCTGTCGAAAAGCAGTCGGTTGTCAAGGAGGACGGAGGAGTTGACCATATCATGTTCCATGCTCATCTCCTTTGGCAAAGGTAGAGTAATGCAATATGTTACCTCAGCTTCCAAAGCTGCTCTGTCTATAGCGCTGCTGACTGTCGGTATAGTTTGCTCATAACTATACATCAACCCCTCTCCCGACTGAACCGCAACAACACCGTCAATTATGAGGACAATTCTTTGATATCCCCCAGCTCATCCAGCGATGAATCGCTCTGGGAGGAACAATCCGAACGGCTCCACACCTGGAGAACTCTTGATGCAGTAGCGGCAACCATGAACCTTTGCGCTCTTCCTATTCCTATCGTTCAACAGTCCCCACTCACCATTAACTGCGTGGCACTATCAACCATGACAAGCATGATGGAATATCAGTCGATGCTCTCCTTCTCTTACCCTCCTCCGCGGGACAAAGTGCGCCTAGGGATAGCCATCCTTAACCAATACGCGCAAGTCTGGGTCATCGGTGCAAATACCAGCGCCAGGTTGAAGAAGATGGCCCGGGAGATATTCACGATGGTCCGACCGGATCGTATCCCTGAGTCTGGCTTGCTTGTCGACGTGGCTACTTTCTTGGACCAGAATTTATTTTCTGCTGCGGACGCCTGGCCAGACTTTCATTCTGTGGGGAGCAGGCTATAGGTATGGCAATGGGTTATATGTAATGAAGTAATGTATGAGTTGTTTTGGAAAGCGATGTTCTCGGGGCCTACATTCAGCTTGGACTTGTATTTTCAATCCAGTTTACTACTCAGTATCTTGACCAAAATTCATTGCTTCCATTCATAACTGTAACCTTGGAACCGCCCTAAAATCAACTGCACTCACTACATAGGCCTTGCCAATCTTTATTTGGTACTTCCTTCTCCTTCGACCAGGCCCTTAGGAGACATCAAGTCTATTCGAGGAAGCGCTATCAGCTTAAAAATGCTCGACATGTTCCAGCCCAATCTCCTAGTTCTACTCCACTTGCTCAGCTGGATGCGCGTCTTCGGTATCAGCCTCACCCTCCGCCTGATTGGCATATTCCCATGGGGTGTACCTCCATGGAGGATGATACTTCCAGGCAGTACCGTCGACGTCATCGTCAATCTCCGCGTCGCGTTTGCCGTATTTCCAGGGGGTGTACTTCCACGGTGTATACTTCCACGGTGTATACTTCCAAGCAGTACCCTCGATGTCGTCGTCGTCGTCGATCTCGACGTCACGTTTACCGTATTTCCATGGGGTGTACTTCCATGGAGGGTGATATTTCCAGGCGGTACCCTCGATCTCGTCGTCGATCTCCATGTCGCGTTTGCCGTATTTCCAGGGTGTATACTTCCATGGGGTATACTTCCAGGCGGTAGCGTCAGTCTCGTCGACTTCGGTTCCCGCTGGGTAAACTCTATAGTTAGAATCAGTTACTGGCGTGACATTCGAGAGAAGAGGTTCTAAATGCAGATAGACATAGATAGGGCAAGAGAGAGAGGGAGGGAGGAAATGGGAGGACTAACCAGCCGGTTCGGCTTCGGCCCAAGCTATATTAGGCATGTTAGGTAGTAAGCCCCCAAAATCAATTCAAGCTTTCATTCTCGCATAGCTTTAGCTTACCGACTGGAGCGGCTATGATGCCCTGCAGGGAGGCGAGGGTAACGAGAAGGGAGGTGAACTTCATTTTGCTCTTTTTTCGTTTCTTTCCTTTGGGTCTGTCAGGCACGAGCAAATGTATGATTTGGAAAGAATCAATCAGACTGAACAGTGAATTGGACTTGCAGTCCTGAATGCGGATGAGAGAGGATAGATGAAGCCAGGTCTGTAACGGGTATACTTATATCCTCGTCTCCCACGTATACTTCTCCCGTAGGCCAAAAGTTCGGAGCAATATTGAGTCTAGACCTTTAAGTCTAAAGAGCTACATTATTGGGTGGATTTGGTTTACCTGACCTGGTCTGTGATGCGATACAATGCATAGCCTAGGGATATCTTCCGTGGACATTTTGCTTCTCTCTCTTCACTTCAAAAATGCACCACAAAGTTCGGAGTATTCGTACTTGAGTTGGACAAAAGGATAGGCTACTAGGATAGGAACTCTCAGGCTATGCACTCAGACTCTAGAACTTGGGCTGGACAATGGGCTGCTAAACGGCGACGATGATGGCTTAGGGGATGGCAGGGGAGAAGACGGGCCACTGATGCGATAAGTCCCTCAGATAAGCCAAACGCAGATTCAGGAGTGATACGAAGCATAGCCGGTTCCCAGAGTATGGGGGTTCTTTGTGTATGTGCATCTGATTCGCCGTGCCATATCGTAAAACAATTAGCCAGCTCTTGAGCACATCGGCAAGTCATTCGAAATATGTTTCTGCTACATGGGACTAGTAACTCGATTCAAGAGATTATATACACTGGATATATAGAAAAAGACAATAGGAAACAGACATCTAACTCCCTGTGATATCTGTTGGATCAAAGCAATTCTGATCTACGTCTTATTGAGCATGCATGTCATCTGATGCCGGCCATCCAACTTGCTTGAGCTGGATATCGCCCTCGCACATAAGCCCGTAGCGCAGAATAGAAGAGCAATTATCTCGAAAAGGTAGTATTTTCTCATCTTGAATGAACAATCGTCGGGAATTGTCAACTTACTGCCATGTGGTTCGGTCACAATTGCAGTGACTGATTCTTCTGTCGCCATTCGGTTACGCCATGGCCTCCAGAGGATATGCTAAATCCAAATGTCTTGAGCAGGTTTTACTACTTCCAGAGGTGATTCCCGGGAACTCTACCGGGAAATCAAGGCGATAGAGTCGAGAGCATCCGAGGATCTCCCGGTGCAGGGCTTTCGACATGGGCAGTTGAGATGTGCACAAAGTTCACTATCTAATAGGATACCATGGGTTATATCTGAAGATTATTAGCAAGATCACATTGAACTCAAATGAACACGACCATCATGCAATGTTGAACTGCACCCCAAGCCGTCATAGACACAGCACTAAGCTCAAAGAATGTACCGTCAGATCGAGCTGTCCAGGGAGTGTTTTCCAGTTCAACAACTTTCCCTGGGCCCCTCTGACTCTATCTCACAGTGCATTGGCGCTTCCTCCTTTAGATAATCGGGGACTGTTGGTTTCGCGTTTGAGAAAGGTGGATGGCTTGAACCATCTCATTTTGCTGCCTCCAGAGTAAACTAAAGTACTGTATACAATGGCTTCTTTTGATATCATGTCATCAGAAATAAAACTATTCTAGTCTGGTACTAGGTGGATATCCGCCTGCGGTTGTCCGTGACACGGAAAGCCGCCGGGATTTGTAGGCTATAAAGAGTGACACAGACCGTTGATACTATTGGCTGACGGAATGATCAAAGCCACTGCATAGTGATAGGTTAGTTGGGTTATGAATCGGACGGTGGCTGGTCAATGTGTTTCTGATGACGAGGATGGAGGGGGGTGCAACAAGCGGTAGGCGCTTCTTGTTTCTTCCTACATGCTACTCGACGAAATGCGGGCCTACCACGAAGAAGACAGTCAATATGCCGAAGAGTCGAAGTTTCTTGATAATAAGGGCCTCCTTGTTGAGGAAAGGTTAACGAGTAGAATTCGTTTCTGTCCGCTCCCTTGGGTGCTCACCGTTATCTTTGGAACACTTCTCATCCTTCAAAATGTCTATTACTTAGTACGGGAGTCTAGCTGTCACCTGGGACTGATATATGATACAGACTTTGGTTTGTCACTCTACTGATTGCTTTCTTATCTCAATCGTTCGCTGCTAAGTAGTTTATTTAAATCCCAGGACCCATGAGACGCGTCATAACCTCCATTCAAATCCGATACACCAGCCCTCTTTACGTGGACGACAACGGTACGTTTCACCGACAAGAAGACCCTGGAGCGATACGATACGTCGGGGGACCCGAAGAAGAGTTAGATTTCAATTGGGAATCCTTAATTGGGGGTATGTTCTCTGTTTCTCAGCGAAGAACAAGATGGACCTACTAACAAGCACTTGGGATTATAAAATTTTAGGTCGATATTTCCGGCTCACAGAACAAGAGACGAGCACCCTCAATGAGGATTCCTACTTGCCACCTTTATCACCTTTGGAACGCAATGGCGAAGAATACTTCTTTGCGGGAATCGACATGCTGCATTCGCTCCACTGCCTAAATACACTGAGAAAACACCTCGATCAGGACTTTTCGGATAATGTAGCGAAGATAGCACCGGAGATGAGGCAGCTGCATCTTGGTAAGACTGGTATCCCCCAAAAGCAATGGATTTAGATTGACAACAAGTAGATCATTGCGTGGAACAGCTAAGGCAGTCGATAATGTGTCATGGAGATGCGACGCCCGTGACCCTAAAGCCCATACTTCAGAATACGTCCACTCCAGCCCTTCTTGGAGAGACTGAAAGGCTACATACTTGTAGAGACGCATATCGTCTGCGAGAGGAGACTACAAGGAAGGGGCAATTACAGGGAACGAGTGAGGTTCTTGGGTAGTTTAGCTGCTTGGTTATGAAAGCAATCAATTACATCCTCAGTCAATGCATGGGTGACTCGATCCTGAAACTCCCTGGTATAGCTATTTTACCCATGCATCCCATGTCCATCGGTGTGTTCGGGAGGGAGGTTCAGATTCCCTGGAGCGTGTGGCACATCGTGCCTTTTTGCCCACTTGTGGATTTTGTCAAAGTTCCTACATTCTCGAACACCGTCGCCTTCTGCGATGTACGTCTTGGTGGTTTCGTTCCATCCTACCGGTCCGATATTCACGTCGCCGAGACACATGAAGGACTGTCGAAGATAGTCAAAACAGTGGTCTGTGGATTGGAATTTTAGCTCCTATTCTTATTTATGTTTCGTTATTAAATGAATGCGTACAAGTGTGCTGTCTAATGATATCAGCGTCTTCACCATACTCCCCCTTGAGGTCCGTATAGAAGGCGAGCCTAATGCGATTCTGAAATATTGCAATCAACATAGTGCTGACTGAAAGCAGCTCCAGATCCACTTACTAAACAATGTATTTGATGAAACACCTCCAGAACCCCGACATAGGACCCTGGAGAGGAGTCGTATTGCCGAGCTGTGGGTGCGCCTAGATATTGTGCCTGTCTCTCGTTGAGATGGATCAGTCGCACTGTTTGTCACCATCATCAGCCTTTATTGATAGTCATAGCTTTCGTGAGGGTATGATATCCCACCGTCCATGAGCGAGTCCCAAGCAGCATTGGTCTTTTCGTCCGGCTCTCCGAAAAACTCGGTCTCTCGATCCGCGGTTATACCCGTGGAAAATTCGCGCATCTCCATTTCCACGGGGATGTCGGCCGGTCCCAGAGTCTGAATTGCTGAAATGTCATTTCGAGCAACGTCCTGCTCGAGTGTCGTGGCGGGTGCCTTGGACTTCTGAGTCGTCGAGGCGTTGCTCCAGAATGCCAATGTTGCGAGGTTGGTGAGAACAAGCAGTATGATTAGGATATACTGAACTGAGGTGCAACTCTTGTAGAACAATTTCTGTGGCGGAGTTTCGTGAGTGCTGCATTCATTGTCGAGTTTGAATACCTCCTGGTCTCTCGAGCTCTCTTCGCTTTCAACGGGACGATACTTGTGCATGAACATAGCGAGATTTCGATTCATTGCGCCAAAAAATTTAATAGGGCAAAGATTTCGAAATCACCAAGTGCCCAAAAAAGAGGGACTGACTATCTTCGGCCGATCTTAACAATTGCCGATGTTGATCATGTCGGAGGAATTAATGCTCGCCGGCATAGCCTATATCTGCCAGTGTCACAATAAGCCCATGGTACATAGCCTATCCTAATTTTAGGTTCATAGAGAAAGTATACAATTGATTTGTCGATCAATCCAGATCTCTGTCATGGAAGACGGCTGAAGATTGACCGAATTGGCAGGATACCCTAAGAAGTTGGATATCGCACTTCCACGATATGTTCCACCGACATGATACCTTTCTGAGTTCATCATTGACGGCCTTTAGGGGTTTCTTTTTTTTTTTTTTTTTTCGAACTATAGGTGCCTAGTAGAGGCAGTTCCTCTTGTCAGTGTATACCGCCGCCTATCATTTTCAGCTTGTCCTGACAAACACCGTTACCCTGCTATTCTCTCTCTCTCTGGATGCTATACACTCATCGAGAGTGTCTTCAGCAAGGATGTAAGTACCAAGAACCTCAATACGAGATAGAAAAGGTAGTAGAAACACCAGTGGAATAGACGACATGAAAGTTTCTCACCGGAGTCGAAGAGAGAAGACTCATGGAGATTCCACAAGACCCCTCGACCTACGTCGGCGCCCTTGAGGTTTCTCATCAGCTACATTGTCTGGTTCGTTGCGACATTTCTTCTCATTTCGTCGGCTAGACTACTGATCTAGGAGCAATTTCATGGGGTAACCGACTGACAACAATATAACATCCGTCATGGATACTACGTTCCAGAAGCAAGGGATCTGGTGCGGGAGCCAGGGAAGCTCCTAACACATGCTGGTCAGTTATTCTTCTGCCTGGTACGATGGAACAGTGCTCACGGTCAACTCCGAAATTACCTAGACCATTGCTTTGGTTAT
This sequence comes from Aspergillus sp. S1802E, assembly GCA_023627535.1. Classification (NCBI taxonomy): domain Eukaryota; kingdom Fungi; phylum Ascomycota; class Eurotiomycetes; order Eurotiales; family Aspergillaceae; genus Aspergillus; species Aspergillus sp. S1802E. The sequence continues at coordinate 554,482 of JAMAHN010000015.1, forward strand.
TTACGTCAGAATATCGTGTTTTGGTCGGATACTACCATTTCATCGCTGGCTTGGTCGACCATCCTTGACGAATACTGTGCTCGGGGATGACCCCGTCAAGGAATTTCTGGATTCCGAGTAGATACGTACATGGGCCACGCTAGAGAAAAGTTGGTTGCAAGATGGTTCTGGCTGGAGGGAAGATTGTCACTATACAAAGATGACGATAGAAAATGCCATGCATTTCCCCGAACAATTCTCTTGAGGGACACATGTGACAGGCACTGAATGGAGCACTTGTCTCGGAGAAAGCTTTGTAAGAATTGCTTCACCCCAAAATAGACGAAATGGTCTGGACTTGGGTTGCACTGATCTAGAACAGTCGAAGTGCCGAATTCTTTTCGCAGCAACTTGTCTAGATAAATGCAGCCACCTTCCATCCCTTCCAGCACGATAAGTTCTGGTTCGCTTCCACCTATCCAGATATACTGTGGTAGATTGTCCCTTACTGTCACCAACAGGCTCTTGCCAGCTGACAATGAATTTGCTTCGACATCCAGCCAGCCCTAGACCACGCCGGCCCCAGGGTGGTTTAGCCGAAGCGAGAGTGAGACAATACACTTGTGAGCCTGGCTACCAAGAATAAAACGGCCTGGATGCAACCTATCTGCAGGTCACAGGTGAGTGACTTTGGCAGAGCTCGGCCACATTGTAGCATCCTCCAAAGGTAGTATTCGCGAATAAGCAACTTCAACCCTATTACCCCTTTTTAACCTAGGCAAATTTGATCATATCTGGGACACACATGCTGTGCTCCACTCAGATAGAACAACTTTCCCAGGAGACAGGGTCTAAAGACGTTTGTTGCCGGTCTCCCGGTGTTCGACTCGCCCTCGCGTGCTGCATCTCCTCCAGCCTCACCCTTGCATTTGACGATTTCCAACAACCTCTGTCTGCATCTCCTCTGGGGTAGACGAGGCGAAGGGTCGCACCGTACACCATTTGGAAGCTGAGAAATCACTTGTCAAACTGCGCGGGAACTCCTATTAGCTCGATTTCAAGACCCGTTATCCCTTTCAGTGTAACGCATTCCAGCAGAATCCACGATCTATGCAGGGGTGTCGGGGAACCACTTCCAAGGCATGACATATTGAAACGGTCACTCAAGTCACAAGGAAATGCTTGACACCTGAGCGAAAGAGGTGTTTTCTTTTCGCTTGACCAATGACTTCGGGGATTTTCGCATCATTGCAGAGTGGAGAAACCCGGAGATGGCTACTGACGCCATACAAGCCCATCCCCCTCCATACTTTATGATTTTCTTTTCGGGCTTAAACCTGCACAAGACATTCTCGATGTGGTTATGCTGCAGTGATACCCTACTGTATCTTGCACCTCGGCACCGAAAATCGCTCGAATCCGGTTGTTATGCTCCCAGATCCGGCCGAGGCTTTGTCGACCCAGGCCTGGCTGGCCCCTGAAGCAATGAATGCATTGGATTCCGCCACATTGCTGACTGGTATCGTCTAGATCGCGGGATTCTGGAAAAACCAAGAGCTGCATTATCGTTTAATCGCGTGATACCTGTGGGACCGGTAATGCCTGACAAGAAGGGGATCCCCTTGACTACCATCGAAAAGAACCGCAGACAGGGCTGCGGGGAAGGAAACCTTTAAATTGAAGGCGTGACCTCGTCCATGAACCAGGGAAAGATAGTGGTAACCGACTTTACCTGCTCTGCGATTCAGAGCCCTATCGTGGTTTGGCAACAATGTCTCTTGCAATAGCCCGTACGGCGGAAGAGGGTCCCAACTCGCCGGAGTTAGACATCGAAAAGAAAGCAAATGTTCGCGTGAGCAAGCACTCTGCATCCGCCGCGGATGGCCTCGGCGATCCAGGTCATGCTCGACAATTCTTCTTTCAGCGATCGAAGAATTATGATCCCGGTGCCATTGCGACGCAGCCGTCGGTATACGATGACCCGGACCTTGCAGAAGCATACCAGCCGCTGGAAAACTGGGAGAACATTCATCGATTTGATACCTCCGCCAGGTGGACATGGGGAGAAGAGAATGTACGTCAGTCGCTATCGAAAGCTATCTTCACGAGGCTGATTCAATGCAGAAAGCTGTCGGGAAGCTTGATAGGCGTATCATGATCCTGGCGTGTATCATGATCATGGCATTGGAGCTCGATCGGTCCAACGTTCGTACGTACCATCCATTTTCCTTGCTGTCTTTAAAGCATCTTGACTGAATGGTTCGTTTTCATCTTGCAGAACAAGCCAATGCGGACAGTCTCTTGGAAGATTTGAACATAACGCGAGACGGTAAGTGAGCCTTCTAAATCGCCAAGCAAGAATATGACACTTGAAGCTGACAAGCAACTTGAAATGAACTAGATTACAACCTCGGTAATACAATCTTCAGATTATTCTACCTGTGCAGCGAGTTGCCCGGGCAGCTCATCGGAAAGTCCATCGGCGTCGACCGATGGATTCCCTTACAAATGACATGCTGGTCTATCGTGGCCGCCAGTCAGTTCTGGTTACGCAATCGAAGCTCTTTCTTGGCTTGTCGAGCCCTCATAGGAATGTGCTCAGGAGGGTTCACGCCTACGGTGAGTCACTCAGACACCGGATGCTCTGACTGGGCTAATGGGGTGTAGATGGTTCTCTACATGTCTTACTTTTACAAGCACCATGAGCTTTCCGTCCGTCTAGGATTCTGGTATGCGGCGTCGTCACTCGCGGATATTGTTGCCGGATTGCTGGCATACGCGATCTTGCATCTTCGTGGCATTGGCGGATATGCGGGCTGGCGTTGGCTGTTCTTGATCGAGGTTGGTCGTATTGGTATGAGGTATCCTTTGAGCTCACTGACACATTGACAGGGACTGTTTACTTTGGCGCTTGGCCTTATTGCATTCCTCCTATTGCCGCCGTCGGTCACGCAGACTGCGAGTTGGGCGCGAGGAAAGAAAGGCTGGTTCACGGCACGGTAATTCATTCTTGACCAGAAACGAAACATCGCACGTCCGAAGAGCGACTCTAACGAGCTTACAGGGAGGAGACTATCTTAGTGAACCGTATTATCCGCGAGGATCCGTCGAAATGTACAGCGAATAGACGGCATCTGCTCACCCCGAAGCTTGTCTGGCGAAGTTTCAAGGACTTTGATCTTTGGCCATTATACATCATTGGCCTGACATTCTTGACCCCATGGAGTTAGTATCGTCCTTTTGGAATGGCTCCACGCAGAGGTATACTAACACATCTACGTACAGCAACCGTCTCGCAATATTTCACCTTGATTATGAAAGATTATGGTTTCGGCACGTTCAACACCGTGTTGCTGTCTGTTCCATATAACGTACTAAGTGATGTCTATTCCGTAACACGTCTTTCGAGGCTAACACTCTTCAGCTCGTGGGCATCACAACGCGAATCCTGCTTACATACTCCGCCGAATATTTCGGGTCGATTGCGGTGATGGCAATACTGGCGCAGGTCTGGACGCTTCCAATGTTAATATACATGAACGCAGTGGATTTTGGGCAGGTCAACAGATGGGTCGCATGGACAGTTTTAACGTTATTTTTATCTCATCCCAGCGGTGAGTGTGCCCCTTTGTGCCTCCCATAATGTGAGACATGCTAAGACAAGTCCCTACAGCCCACGCCCTGCAAGCGGGCTGGAACTCTCGCAATTCCAACAGCGTGCGATCTCGCGCCATCTCTGCAGCGCTATATAACATGTGTACGCAATTGTCTGCTATCATTGCGTCCAATATCTACCAGGATGGTGAGTGACCGACACCCAAGACCCGGAGATTGGAGCGGAGTGGGCTAATTTGAATCGATCATGTAAAAAGATGATGCACCAGGATACTCGAAAGGCAACAGGGTGATCTTGGCCCTGGTGTGCGGCAACATCGCCATCTACGCAGCCACCAAGGCGTACTACATTTGGCGCAACCGAGGCCGGGACCGGAAGTGGCAGGCGATGAGCGAGGAGCAGCGGGTGGAGTATATCGCAACCACGGCGGATCAGGGCAACAAACGGTTGGAATTCCGGTTTGCCCACTGAAGCGGAGGGATAGAACTTGAGGCTATTATTATTATTATTATTATTAGATTAATCTGAATATTAGTATGAATCTTGAACTTGATTTGGAAAAAAAAAGCCTTGGCCTTAGTCATGGGAACTTAGGGCTGTCCGGTTAACAAGCTCCCGTTCGGGGCCGCTGAGTCAGCCGTCCGTATGCGACGATCCCGTGATGCTGGCTGTAACCTCGTCCGGTGCCGCCCCCAGTCCCCTGTCCTCTACTTCTACTTCCGCTTCCTGTCTCTCTTTTTCTTCTCTCCCTCCTCCCCGTCTTACCTTCCCTGTCTGTGGTGTAACCCAGCTTCCTGTCTATCTTCTTGCTTGCGTGGACTCGACTTTGGCTTCATGTCGGTGCTCTCGTCCCGCCCCCTAATTCCGCCGTCAATCATTACCTAGTCCAACGTGGCCGCAACCGCCGATCGAACACGATTATTTCTCTCCAACACTTCGAACACTTATATGCATTCAAGGCTGCGACCTTCTGCATTCCCGGTTTCCACTCTAGTTCCACCCAAAGGCTAGCGTTACCCTTCCGCGTGATATCCGTTGTCTTTCCATGATCGTTCTGGATGGCGTATAGATCCTCGGTCTCGACATTTCTCTCGCTCTCCCATCTGTCGACGTAACGAGGCTACCAGCATTCCGATTGAAATAAGCTCGAAATCTGTTGCCCTAATTCATCTGTCTTGTCTATTCTCCGTGCGGGGTTCAGGAACCATTCAATTCTCTATAAAGGTTGCTTTCCTTTTTCGTTCTTGTTCTTGTTCTTTTTCTTTTGTCTGTTTCCCTTTTCTTCTAAAGGTTGTGACGGAAGATTGAGACAAGGTGGCTTCAGATCAAGCGCACTTATTGGGTCCTGAGGAGACCCGGGATTCCGAGCCGGTTCTCGATTCCCACGACTTCGATGACGATATGTCGATGAATCGTCCCCCCATGCACCGACCGACCGACGGTCGGTCCCACCACCAACCGCTCCTGAAAGAGGAGCAGCGTGGTCGAATGTCTTTCGGGAACGGTGACGCCGAGGGCAGGCCTATGCTTCACCATACCCGCCGGCCAACGATCCGAGATAAAAGCCCCGAACACGATGCCGAGCAGGCGACTCGCAAGAAGTATATGATCGCGTCCGGGTTCTTGCTGCTGAGTTTGGCTAGTTTCGTGGTTCAGACTGAGACTGCGGTATACATTCAACATGAACTGCATTGGGATAAGCCGTACGCCATGCTGTAAGTTTGGCTTGGTTGAGAGGCGCGGTAGATTCGGAAGAATCCATTTGGTTGACTCTTTTCTTTTCTTATCATGCAGGTATCTGACGCACGGTTCTTGGGCTCTCTTGTGGCCCGCCCAACTCCTCATCCTACGCATCCAGAAGCGGAAACTCTCGTGGAATGCGTTCTGGCGACGGCATGTCTTTCTCCTCCGGACGACGGCGCAAATGGTCGAATCGCAGGATCAACATCTCTCCAACTCGCGGGTACACAACCGATCACCCGTTCGCTACATGATCAAGACCACGGCTTTTGTGACGACGGCTCTTACTATTGCTGGAGGGTCCTGGTACGTCGCCGTCAACATGACGACGGCCAGTGACTTGACTGCGATCTACAACTGCTCCGCCTTCTTCGCCTACGCCTTCTCCATCCCGCTGCTCAAGGATAAACTGCGATTTGACAAGGTGTTTTCGGTGCTAGTCGCCATTGTGGGCGTCCTGGTGGTCGCGTACGGGGATCGGGACGAAGGCAAGAAGACCGCCGACGGCACGGTGGGTAAGGGCAGCGACGAGGCGGAACACCGACTCGTGGGCAACATCATCATCGGTGTCGGTAGCGTGCTCTACGGTCTGTACGAAGTGTTGTATAAGCGGTTTGCGTGTCCGCCGGAGGGCACCAGCCCCGGCCGAAGTATGATCTTTGCCAACACCTTTGGCAGTCTGATTGGACTGTTCACCCTGCTGGTCCTTTGGATCCCCCTGCCCATCTTGCATTTCCTCGGTTGGGAAACCTTCCGATGGCCCACCGGCGAAGCCGCTTGGATGCTGATGATCTCCGTCCTCGCCAATGCCAGTAAGTCTTCCTATGCCCTATCTAGAAACATTGTAAAACCTTGCCCAGCCCGAACTAGGGCATACATTACATCTTGTAACACGAATGCAACCACCCGTCCGTTAGCACGTAAAACAAGCAAGACGAAAACAACCCAAAGCAATAGCTGACCATCTGCTCCCTTCTTATCTTAGCATTCTCCGGCTCCTTCCTTGTCCTTATCTCCCTAACTTCGCCCGTCCTTTCCTCCGTCGCCGCTCTCCTGACCATCTTCCTCGTGGCCATCGTCGACTGGCTTCGCACTGGCCACACTCTCTCCATGGCGTCCATCATCGGCGGCATCCTCATCGCCGTCGCTTTCTTCCTTCTCAGCTGGAGCACCTACCGCGAGATGAACGAGGAGCGAAAAAAGCGGCTCGAGAACGAGGACATCGAGTCCGATAGCGACGACTAGACTTCATTGTCTACTTCTACATCCGGCAATTATTCGTCTTCCATCCTCCACCGAATTATTCTATATAACTAGATCCGAGCTGTTTGTTTTATCTTTCCCCGGTGGATTCTTCGCCATTCATCGTCTTGTATCTTTTGTTCAATCTTTTTCCTCTATAACTCATTCACTGGCATTCGGTATCTGTTTTCAATTCATGATTGATTTTGGTTGGTTGCTTGGTGTGTAGGTAGTTCAGGTGCCTAGTGTATAGACTGGTGTTCATGTCTTTCTTTCTTTCTTTATCCTCTGGTTTCATATAGACTGTCGGTGGTTATATCTTTCGTTTTCTTTGATTGTTTCTTATTTACTCTCTTTCATTGTACATTCTATTCAAATTGTATTCCAAGGAATCTTTCCTTTTGTGAAGCATTTTTGGGTCATGAGGTCGTCAGTTATAGTATACAAGTCTTATTTGTAGAGTCTGTCTAACCCGACCCTGTGGTATTGTGCACAACCGGGCAAAGAATGGTCATAAAAGCAGATCAAGCTTACTTTTTATATTTTGACTACACGAATATCGAACAAGCAATAGGAAAAGGGTGAAAGAAAATACATGAAAAGGAGGTGGATATCTAGTCCTATGTATGTACGACGCATCACGGTATCGAGTCCAGATACTCAAGGAAAGACCTGCCAGGAGTGGTCCTTTGGTTTGTTTGGTGCAGGCTGGTGTTGTAGTTTCTACCCAGTAAGTCTGAGAAGATGAGAGAGGAGGAGGGTAAAGGATAAGGAGAGTGAAGTCTGGGGTAGGAAAGATGGATGCTCAAAGAGACAGTAAGAGTATCGGATAAAGTCGGATGCGAGAGTGAAATAGAGAGAGATAAGATAATATAAACAGACAGATAAATAAGAGGTTATGATTTTGTTTTCTTTGTTTATCTGGGACCGAGTTTGGCCAGGGCACGAGCACCCTCTTCCTCCCATTCTTGCTTGGTAACCCACATGTCCTCCTTGTCGGCGATCTGTAAGGTAGAGTTGTTAGCTGTTGTTTATATCTAAAGATAAGAGGATGGAAGCGAAGGGGATGCATACCAGGTTGGCGAGCACGGCACCACCCAAGAACACCATGTGTCTCCGCCGGGGCGGGTCTTCGATGCGAACCTTGAATTTCTAGAAAAGAGGTCAATACAATTTCAGAGCAAGGATGGATCTTCGCAATAACACATACGTTCAGTCTCTCCGGGTTCCCTTGCAACACGCGGGTCAACCACAGCTGCTTCAACTCCTTCTCCAACCGCGAGGGCAGACCGGGATACATGCTGCTTCCTCCACTGAGCACGATGGCCTTGTACAAGCTGGAACGGACGTCCACATCGGCGCCCTGGATGGTGTTGAAGAGCATTTCGGCAATACCAGGCTGGTCCACATCAACCAGGTGCGGCTGGAAGAGACACTCGGGGGCTTCGAATCGCTCGCTACCGACACGGATGACTCGTCCATCGGGCAGGGTGTAGGATTCCACCAGGACCGTCGTGTCCTCCGACAGCTTCTTGTCCAGCTCCAAGTCGTAGGAGACGTAGGCGAGCTTCTCCTTGATCTGGCGCACCGTCTCGAAATCGGCCGTACGGTTCAGGGCGTAACCCCGACGGAGGAGCAGGGCGATCAGGTTCCGGGTGACGTCCCGACCGGCGACATCCAGTCGGCGAATGTGGTGGTTCAGGACCGTCGATTCGTAGACCGGGATAATATGTGTGACACCGTCACCGGAGTCCACGACAACACCACTGCTGAGACCTAGAACACGGAGAAGGTCAGCACTAGCCGCTCATCTTACTGAGCTCCAGACATAGGCCGAAGGAGCACTCACCCTGGGCGTACAATGCAAGCACAGCTTGAATCGCAACGTAGACACCGCCGAAGTTGTAGTTTTCCAGCATCACTTCGCACATCTGTTCCCGGTTCTTCAGGGGGTTCTGGGGAGGTTCGGTGAGGAGGATTTTGCGACCGGTCGGGTCGATACCCATTTTCTCGTAGAAGGTGTAGTTCCATAGATGCTGCATATCGTCCCATTTCTTCACGATACCGTTTTCCATCTGTCCAGCGAAGTGCGCATTAACAACACGTCGGGGGTTGAGATTCCCCATCCGACTCGGGCGGAGAGGGAAGCCACGCAGGGAGATGACAGGAAACATACAGGATAGCTGATCTGGAGCATCGATCGGGCGGCAGCGGCTTCATCTCCGCACATAATATCCTTGACCACGATATCCCCAGCCTGTTCTTCAGTTCGCAAGATAGGTCGCCCCACTATTGAGGGGAACTGGTGCTCTGGGAAGTTCTATCGAGGCGGCAGAGTGTCATTAGTCGATGGGAGAGTCTCGTCATCGGAATTCTGGTGGTGAAGGCGTACCTGCGCGGCATATCCGACCTTGAGGAAACCGGTTCCTCCGTCGAGCACTGGGAGTGTTGGTTAGATGGTTGACTGACGGGAGCTGGGGGGAAGCTGTTGGGGGACAGATAGGGGGGAAAGAGCTTACCAATGGGCATGTCCGCCATGGTGAAAAACAGAAATAAGATGACAGGTCGAGTTAAGATGTAAGAATTAGACAAATCCGGCGAGACCAGCCAACGCGAACGGGGGGAGAGCGAAAGAGGGAGAGAAGTATGTATGAGCGACGGACGGCGGAGGAGAAGGAGGTGTGGCTCTCCGCCCGATCGGGTCGTGTCGTTGCCCCAGGCAGGAACCGGGGGGGGGCGGAGCCGCATCATCAGCCACGTTCTCTTCAACTCTTCTTCTCTCTCTCTTCTCTCACACTCTTCTTTCACTCTTGCATTCTAGTCGTGGTCTGCCAGTGCGACCTGTCTGATCCGGATGATCCCTAGAGTGCCCTCGTAGTTCGTCCGGGGAGCCGCCCGGCCCCTTTCTTTTCCCTGATGACGTAGTATTGTTGTTTCCCGTAGAAGCTCTAGTTCACGCTGCACAACCTCACTGCGTAAGGCCGACCGAAGATGAAAGCATTCTACCTAAGAGAGAATGTATAAACGTAAGCCAAAGACTAAATAGATATAAACTGAGCAGTCATCTCGGCCCATCGCCGTTGTCCGCCCGGCATCGGGGCCACCCGGCCGGGAATCGCGTAGTTCCTGTATCTACTAGTAATTAGTTAGGTATAAGAGATGACCGATCCGTCTCTATAACCTCAGTCAATCCCATCCACCACCCCTCAACATGCACCCCAAAGTCCCCAAAGTGCCTCGCATCGGCTGGGTAAGTCCACTCTCCTCAATCCTAAGCACATCTGGTCCTGACCTCGACCCCTTGAACAGTTTGGTCTAGGCTCCATGGGCCTAGCCATGGCCACCAATCTCCAACGACACCTGGTGGCCAAACAGGCCCCGGGCCTCATCTACTCTAACCGGACCCTCTCGCGGGGCGATGCTTTGCAATCGCTGGGCGCTACGCCGGAGCGTGATTTCAAGAAACTGGTCGTTCAATCCGACATCATCTTCACTATGGTGTGTCCGTTGTGCCTAGATAGGCCCCATCAAGACTAGCTAACAGACGCGTTAACGTGGATCTCAAGGTCTCTAATGACTCGGTTCACAAAAGCCTGATCTCCCAGGCTACCTTATCTGCACCATCCCTCAGCGGCAAAATCTTCGTGGACTGCTCGACTGTCCATCCGGAGACCGTAGGCCAATCCGTTGGCAGGCTCGGGGGGAAGGAGGGTATCTTACTAGCAGCGCCTGTCTTCGGCGGTAGCTCGATCGCTGAGGCGGGGAAGTTGGTATTTGCGATTGGTGGGCTGCAGAGCGCGTCTAAGGTCGTGAAGCCGTTGATCCAGGACGTGATGGGTCGTAAGGTGATTGATTGTGGAGCGGACGCGAAGAAAGCGTCGCTCTTGAAGATTGCTGGGTATGTATTCAAGAAGACAAGAAGGAAAAGAGAAAGATACGAGTTACTAACATCATCATCTCGTGTAGCAATATCGTTACCCTCAATATGATGGAAGCTGTTGGGGAAGCCCAGGTCTTTGCCGAAAAGACCGACCTTGGGACAGGTCCTATGGAAGAACTCATCGGCGAGGCATTTGGACCGGTCGCCGGGGGCTACTCGAAGAGGTGAGTCCCCTTGTCCTCTTTGGCGTTGTGTTTGGCATGAGATCTGATATATCGTCTGTAGATTGACCACCGGTGCCTATGCGCCGCCCCTGGACTCTCGGCCCGGGTTCTCCGTAGACAATGCCATCAAGGATGCCAACCATGCTATGGATCTGGCCCAAGACCATGATGCATATCTGCCAGGCCTGAGCGTTGCTCGAAAGAACATGGTGGCCGCTCGAGAATATGCAGGACCGTGTCTGGACAGCAGCTCTATGTACGGGATGCTGCGTCAACAGGCAGGGTTGGAGTTCTGGAATAAGAACAGCCGGAAGGGCTGAGAAGACACGCGATCGATAATGTTGTATAAGAACTTAATTCTCACATCGTGGATATGTTGAACATTTGCGACTATAGGGTCTATCCCATTGATATTGGTGTGATCCCTGGATGTATCGATCGCTTCACTAAGACACATTCGCGTATTCTGGCTTCTTTACTCGCTGCTTACACATGAATCCCTACAGATACTATGCTCGCGGCTAACCAAAAAGAATATGCAACGAAAAAAAATAGGGCCTAATTTGTTAGCTCGCCATTAACCTAATCCATCCTCGAGCCCCTAGATTATAAACGGTATATGCTCATCCGCAATTACAGTTCGAATCCTTTGGTTTGTGTTGGTTTGTGAAGAAAACCGTGCAACATGTGAAGGAAACGATGGGTACAAAATGGCTGGGAGGCGAAATGAAGACAATGACGGCAACCGAGCTTTTGGTTTTAGAGGTTGGCTTGTTTTTCTGCTTTCTTTTTTTTCGGTCCTTTTGTGGAAGGGAGATCAAAATGCACCTATCAAAATATTAAATATGAGAATCGCCCACCTGCTTCCCTTATCAGGGCGTGGTCCTAATCTTGGTGGTTTCAACTAGAGATGGGTAGGCTTCGGCAAAAGCCGGCCCCAAAGTCCAGTTGTTGAGATTCCGGAAATGCCTTTCGAAGACGGGGTTGATGATCAGTTCGTCACCATCTCCCGTCGACAGAAGACAATCGGTCGCCTCGTACGGCCAATTGACAGACAGCGTGCGTGTGAATGGGATAAACCAATTCTCAAATGGGTAATCTCGATATGACATCACAACGCGGTCGCGCATCCGCGGCCAGGGCAGGTAGTCAATCCAAGCAGGATGCGGAGTCAACAACTGCGACGGACGAGGTGTCAGCCAGTCCGGCACGCGGTCGTAGTTCTCCGGGGTCGGGTAGATCTGCCATCGCATGAGGATGAACATGAGATACAAAACGGCCACCTGTTCCGGCAACGATGAGATATCCGGGAACGTGCGTAGAATGTCAGTGAGGACCTTCGACAGCGGATGGGAGTAAACGCTCTTTTCCGGATTGAGCAGCGACGAGACGCTGGGATAAGGCGGCCCAACCAGCTTCTGCTTGGGGACCCCCTGTGCCGCCTGCCGTTGACGATGGTAAAGAAAATCCAACAAGATGGCATCCAACGTACATGTCGGAGCGATGTTTCGGATCGGGGTCAGGTGCGCCGGGAGCGACTGCTCCCCCATGGGCCCATTATTATGCGGGGGCGAATAAACAGCAGGCGCGCGGAGGTTGTCCGAGGCACGGCGGAAGCCCTCCAATTTGGGAACCTGCGATGCATCTAGAAGGAAGTTGAAGCCCATTCGCTCATCGCTTCCGAAATCCAATCCATGGGCCAGATTATGCCGTTGGTAGTCGAAGGCAATGCGAAACGAAGTAGAAGATCCGGTCGCGCTATCCCGCCGAACTCCGCCGAACGTGGGCGCCGAATGGGCGGAGGACGGGGTTTCAACGCTGGCAATGGATTCGGAGCATTGCTGATCCGTTGGCGTGGGGTTACTAGCACCGGGATGGTTGTATTCAATAAAAGGCGCAGTCGTAGAAAGGGGAGGAATCGAGAAAGGGGGAGGATCTAAAATTATTACTTAGTTCCAACCGCACAAATTGATCCACACCCATATAGTCTCCGAGTATAAGCAAACGAGAATTCCTTTCTTCTCCTAAAGAAAGAGAAGAAAGAGAAGAAAAGGATAAAAAGAAAAAAATTCAAGTGGGAGCAAAAAGAGAGAAGACGATAAAAAGAGAAGCGAGAAAAAGTTTTACGGAAAGAGAAAAGAAAGAAGAGCGACGAAAAATGAAAAGGGGACAAAAAGACACAGGAATGTTTGGTAGGTAGGTCTTACTTGAAGCATCGTGTCTCCCAATCAATGGTTGAATGATGTCCAGAACCGACTTCAACCCCTGCTTTATCACCGCATTTTCCGCTTGAATAGCTTCATTCTGCTTCAAGGCCGCCTGGAGATCGAGAAATGGTTTCTGGGAGGAAAGATCGCGCACACGCTGCTCGAGGGAATCGATGTGAGTCTTTGTTCGCTCACGGATGGCTCGCTGAGCCTGGCGATCGTTGGCACGCTTCTTTGCCAATTGCTCCGGGGTAAGGTTGGCGACACCTCGAACCGACGTGCTGTTCAACTTGCGTTTCCGCCCCGCAGGCCCGCCATTATCGGACGCCGGTGTTTCTGCATCTGCAGAGGCCAGGCCGGTCGAAGTGGGAGAGTCCTCTAACTTGACGTCGTCGGGGTCCTGGCTCATGGATGAAGACTCCATCGCCGGAGATGGCGCCACATCGTTCAGAGGAGGCAGGCGGTTGGCCATTGCCTCACTCGCTGTGTTATCGAATCGTAACGGCCATTCAATACGGCCGGAAAAGCGGGAACAAGAGCCAGGCACAAACCTGGTCAGCAAACCAAGTTGACAATCCGCATGGATGGAAAAGGAAGGGGAAGGGAAGGGAAGGGAGGAAGGGAAGAGAAAAGAAAAGAAAAGAGAAGAAAAAGCGAAATACGAGGGAGTCGAGAAAAGGAGGAGGGAAGCGAACAAAAGAAAGAGGAGGTTTCGGAATGGACGAAGGTGACAGTTCTGGAACAAGTGGAGTCCCGCCGAACTTAATCCTGGACCATCACATGCTCAGGGTCTTTTGGCTTGGAAGAGCTTGTTCTCTGCATGTTGTATGTTGTCTGTAGTATGTAGTATGTACGCCGGTCCCCGTATATAATCTGCTTATCCAACAACATCCCCGGTTAGGGGAGGTCCAACTATAACAAAATATTAAAAAAATCCCAGAAAAAAATAATACAGACGAAACTCCCTGCCAGCAACTGCAAAGCCGGTCCGCCCCCATAAAAACTATTTCTCAACCGAGAATTCCGCAGACCCATCAGAATAATGCCGAATGGCATGTGCATTGCAGAGAGAATGCAGGAAGACGTAGAGCATTATAGACACGTAGATAGACTTCCGTCTCGCCGTCATAAGTATAGCGCTGCGTGAAGACGACACGGCAAAAAAAAAATAGCATAAATCAACAATGGGATAAGAAAGATATTCACTGAATCATGTGGCCCATTTTGGAAATCTATTCGATCATCAGCTGTCTGCCCGCCAAGCGTCAAGTCAGGGGAAATCGAACTCACCTTCGTTCTTAAATACCCTTCTACTTCGGAACTCTTGATGCCCATCTTTCCCCCCGATCTCCATGCCAGTGGGATCATGGGAACTCGTTCTTTAACGACCACTTCTCGGTTGGGTCCCTCAACGGCTCTCACCTTGTCCGGGTTGTTCGTCAACAACCGAATTCCATGGGGGTTCGAATCCACCCCCAGACCAAGATCGGCCAGCATTGCCGTCGCCAGACCGTAGCTCCGGGCGTCGGCCGGATGACGAAGCAGCAAATTGGCCTCGACGGTATCTGACCCCAGATCTTGGAGATTATACGCCTTTAACTTCTCTCCCAGCCCGATCCCGCGACCTTCCTGCCGGAGGTAGATGATGACACCGCCAGACGCATTCGAAGGCACAGTGAGGTCCTGCTGAGAAGCGACTGCGGCCAGCGTCTCCATCGGCAAAGACATGAGTCGCGCGGCCTCGTCCAGCTGCTCACCACAGTCGCAACGGGCCGACCATGCCGTCTCGCCGGTATAGCACTCCGAGTGAATTCTCACTAGCGGCGCTTGGCTGGGGCTGCTTTGGGGGACCCCGGGTTGATCCGATACAGGACCGTCGGTGGAAGCAACTCTCCCCTGTCCCTCACCCTCGGTCTGCGCGCTATCGTACCAACTACTCACCCGCCCGGGATGAAGGGTGCCGACGTATGCCCCGCGAATCATGCGATCCATTTCGGTCTCCCCCGGGCGGACTTGGTCCAGACTCCGACTCCGGATAGTGTTTCCGAACACAATTGCCAGGTGCTCCTTGTTGTCTAAATCATTGCGGTAGAGGTGAAGAAACATCTCCGCACCGTTGGTGGTGGGGATCCGAGCGCGGACGATACATTCGACGTTGGGAAGACAGGAGAGTAGTTTCGGAGGCTTCGAGGTGAATGTTGGCTGCGGTAGCTGGACCTGCTGCAGCAATTGCGCCGTGTTGAGTGTGCCCCCGGGCGTTGCTGGCGGGGTGAAGGAAGGTGACAAGAGTGAGGCCGGCACGGCGGGCGTGACGTCGCCTGGGCCATGCTCGGCATTGTCGGACTGAGCATCGGCACGAAGCTCATCTACCCGACTGATTGGTAGGGGCGCAGCCGCCGTTGTAGACTCAAGCGATAGATCATCGACGGGTTCGGAGGGCGGCGGTTGAGCGGCGAAGGAAGGGGAGGCGTGGGAGGGCAAGCTCGCCATTGCGGAGGGTAGAGGGGGAGAAGAGGGGGGGAGGAAGCAATCCAAAAACAGTCTAGAACGGCAGCTAAGCAGGGTTCATCGATCACCCACGAGCATCGTAGGTATAAAAGTACTCGAACAACAAATGTCAAACGGGACGACAGATGAACAATTTTTCTCTAATCAAAACGTACAGCGGCGATGCCGGGGGAATTGCGAAATGATGACTGACCGAATGAATCCCTCGGAGTCTCGGGACGGGCGGGGTGGCTGACTCAGCACGGAGGTTAGTCAGGCTTTTGTCAGGTGAGTCTGGGCGTCTAGCAGCTTCTCCCATTTCTAATCTTGAGTCGAGACTCCATCGTGACTACATACACCTTCCGGTTCATCTATGGTGTACATCCAGTTCGCGCCTCTAGGATCTCATGGCGTTGGTGAATAGCAATTCCATCTTAAACTATCAGTTTCCTCTCTATAACTCTACTACCCACCTTGGAGCCGATTCATCGATCTCGATTCTCGAAGCTTGTTTGGTGGCCAACTCAAATGAAATGAATCATGTTCCAGTTCAAATTCCCAGTATCTCCAAAGTATCCATCCTGGCGGTTTATCAGAATCTCAGCGCTAGAATGACTCGCGCTTACTACTTAACAAGTGTTCCGTGCTCCGTACTCCGTAATCCGTCCGCCCGCAGGGGACTGCTGGATTCTGCATAACCCTAATCACTAAAAAATCAGGCGTGTGCCTTGGTGTCCCCAAAGTTAGACCGATTTACAAATCGATCGACTCCCAATATCCAGATAGTGACATCAATGCCGCGGTCTCTGTCCGCGTACCCGTCGTATCTCATGTGAAGTGGATACAAGATCGACATCGAAGTCTCGCCTCCCCTCTTCCCCCCCATGGGGATGAAACAGAGGGGAAATAAAGCTGAGCGGTTTTCTCCTATGAAACTCGTGTTTTTTTTTTCGTGCCAAAAAACTCCCATGTCCTCTGGTTTTCCCTACCAAGCGATATTTGGGACGCGATGGGAAGTAGAATGGGTGACTGAACCGGCATAACCACCACGCATGATACATTTGGCCCCAACTGAGATCGTCGTTCCTGAACCAGCATCCTCTTCGCTGTACATTCATCGGCTGGACCGTTGAAGTCATCACATATCTCTCACAGAATATGTCCAAACCAGATCTAGAGCAGAGCTCGGATGTATCAGAAGCCGATGGCACCTCTACACCGGTCAAACCTACGCTCTTCCAGCGATGGAAGGCCCATATGAAGAAATCGTGGTGGATTTACCTGATAGTTTTCTGCATTATTGTTTTGGTGACTGTCCTGCCAATGTGAACACCATTCTATCCAATCTCAACGGCTTGCACTAACCTGGATGTCTAAACAAGCATTTACGTTGGAGTCCCTAACTTTGCCAACAAATATATCAACGACAATAACTTTGATACCTCTGGCCTCACCATCTCAAATCCCACTCCGGACTCGTTTCATATCCGCCAGTCTCAAGAATTCCACGTTGGAGGCGGATTCAGCGGCAGCGGAAAACTCTCTGCTTTTAATGCATCACTCAGTGCCCCCGGGTCGGACAAGACCTTTGCTACTTTCCCCGTCCCGGAGATCGAGTTCAGCAATGGCGCCACCCTTGACATTGATCAGGATCTGCACCTTTCGTGCGTCAGTTGCTTCTCGCAATTAGCGGCGTCCGCAGTCTCGAGCAAAGAGTTCAGCATTGTCATTACCGGAAACCCAGATCTCAAGGTTAATGGCCTTCCGACTGCTCAGCTAGATATTCATAAGAACATGAAAATGCAAGGTATGCTCTAAACTAGCATCATATATTCAATGACTCCCTATTTGAAGTAATTGCTAACTCATTTTTCTTGTGAACAGGCTACAATGCCCAGGGTAACTCTACCCCATCACCAATAATCCTAAACCCGAAAGATATACAACCTAACTGAAGCATAACCACCAGAGTTCCTCAACCGCGACGGCGCATTCAACGTAACCGATATCCACATCCTGGACCCTCCAAAGAAAGGCTACAACGTGAACGCCACCGTGGCATTCAAAAACCCAACCCCATTCAACGTCGAAGTGGTATGTACATACATCACCTCTTCCCCATCGCATTACACCCATGCACAACAATCCGTCCACTAACTCTGATCGAATCTTTTTCATCCTACAGGGCTCCGTCGGCTTCAACCTCACCCTAGGCGATGAAGACCTCGGCTACATCGACATCCCACATTTAACCCTGCAACGTGGTCTCACAAACGCCGATATCCTGGGTAACATCAGCATCAAGACCCTTGTACGTCAAGGCATCTGGGAATCCAGCACTGAGGACCTGGGTAAGGTGACGATCGGGCTGCATGGAAATCGGTGCGTCTATAATGGCAAGGAGATTCCGTATTTTACGGCAGCGTTCAAGGCTGTCAATGCGTCGGTGGATGTCGATTTGATTAAATATGCGAAGTATATTTTGTGAGGGCGGATTGATTCTAAGGTCATCATAATCGTGAGCCAATGATCATGTAGAATTAACTTGCGATGCACGAACGAGTCGACCTGACTAGTTGAAATTCTTACAGAAAATTGCCCTAGACTTTTTCAGTGATCATAACCAGTCGATTTCAACAGTCCTACCCTAGAGTTCTATCCTAGAAATATCACTGATATAAGAAAGCTACCCAGAACAATAGAGCAAAAACATCCCAGCAATCTATGATCCAAACGCCTCGCTTCTGATCAAGCAGTGCTTTTTCAACCAGCAGTGAAATAAAGATACCGCCAAACTAGAAACTCCTTAACCCATTAACAATGAATGCAAACCGCTGCGACTCGAAGGGTATCATGTTCTTCCGGACAGGCCAGAACTGCTTGGTCCCGAAGTGGAGGCTGTCTTCGTAGACCGTTCTTTCGAAGAAAGGGCTCATTTACCCGGAATGTCGAGGACAAACCGACGGTCGACTTCCATTTCCTTGTCGTCTTCCTCACCCTCGAATTTGAGACGGTAGGTATCCTTCCGCGATCCCATGACTTCCGCACGGTAGAACGTGGTCGTATCAGGGTAGCGCGCTAGGACCTGCTTGCCCACGCTGAAAGAGGGCAGCGCCGTCCCGACTCTCGGAATGGGAATCAGTGAGACGGCCGTGGTCTTGAAGACAGCGCCCTGTTCGCCGTTCTCATTCGGCTCGGGGTCCTGAACGTCATACCTTGAAAGGGAACTCGGTCAATTACTTGGCAACTTTAGACTGGGGAGCCATGCCATACCGTTTCTTATTTCCCTCGCCCGTGATAGACTTGATGATGCACTGGATGCCCTCGCCTTCCACGCCTTGCTTGTTTTTATTATGTTTGAAGACAACTTCGGCGCCCATGGTCAACTGCCCCGTGCGCTCCGCCACCATGCCCTTGGTACTCTCGGCCCCTTCTTCTACTTTGACGTGCACACTTTCTCGGCTTTCTCGGCCGTCCCGGGCCTGCGCGCTCGAGACGCTCGTACTGCGCTGGACACCGCCCTTGCGGTTCGCCTTATCTGAAAAAGACGGACCGGACGGGCCAGGGGAGTCGGTGGCCGATCCGTCGACATCGTTCCTCTTCTTGCGGGACTTGCCCAGAGCAGACGCCCGATTGAGCGGGGCTTCCATTTCAGATGCCTGACGAAGAGCGGTCAAGAGTCCCAGATTTTTGATCACGTCACTCGGTTCATCCTGGAGGATGGCTCGTTCGTCTTCGCAGAGCTTGGCCATCTGACGGTAGAGAGCATCCAGTTGGTTATGCTCGCCGAGCGTAGGTTCTGTAACCAGGGTTAATATTTGCTTGATTTTACTGTATCTTCCTTCCATCAGATGATCGAGGAGACGCCCATCATTGTCATCCACCGACAGGTAGATGCAACAGAGGTTTCTTGTCCTTGCTATCATCGCATGATGAAAAAAGGTAGAAGGGGCTGCACTTACTCCCACCGTCTTTCCCAATCTTTTCGTTCAGCGCGTGGATCTGGTCTCCGATGAGCTTTTGCTTATCGTTCTTCTCCTTTGCCTTGCGCAGATCTTGTAGAATCTTGTTCCACATGTCTGTTTCCTCATTGGCAGCCAGGCCATTGTCCCTAGGCATCGGAGGGCCCCTCGGACGGTTGCGCGACATCCTGGAAGACGAATACGGCGGCTCTTCAGGAGAGAATGGCCTGCCTTGCTTCTTCGGCTGCGCCTTCTTTCTGTCCGTGGCCGGGATTGCAACCGGGTCTTTGGCTTTCTCTAGGGTCAAAGCCTCCCACTCAAAGGCGGAGACAATCTCCTGATTGGCTATACTGCGCGTCCCGCGAACTGCACCCTGGCGGAGACTCTGCAACGGAAGAAGAGCAGCAGCAGCAGCCTCGGAAGGGGAAGATAGCGGCGTCGATGATGGGCGATGGGCGGCGCGGGTATTCTTGGCGGGCGTCTGGCGGCTGCCGGGAACGCGCTTGTTGCCCCACGGGACTCGCTGATTGGAGGGCTCCATATCCGTCACGGGGTCGGATGCGGAAGGCCGAAAGGGGCTTAGTGCGGGATGGAGGGGCAGAAAGTAGAAAGAAGGCGGGACTCTTCGTCCTCGCGATTCCTGGAGGGACCCAACAAAAAAGTATCCAGACAGACAAGACTGCCCTCCTGGAAGCAAGAGAAGCTGAATGAGATAGGTAACCACCGATTCCCCTTGGAAAAATCACTCCTCAACCCAGTAAATCTTCGAACACTCCGTCTTGTTTGCTTGAGCTTCACTTCTGACCGCCCACTTCCGGGACAGAGACAGAATGCGAGTTCCGTTGTTTCGACTCCAGTGTGGTAAGCGTGGATTCTGTCGGGACTGACTTAACGTTCTCAGAGAGGCTAATTGACCGGGGTGGTGTTTGTGTGTAGGAGTCAACAGTTATGACTGGGGTAAGATCAGGCAATCTGCGCTGTTTCTACGGTGAATGCTGTGCTGAACATCCTTTTAGGAAAGGTCGGCAACGACTCTGCCGCGGCCAAATACGCAGCTACCACCGCTGCTCCTGACTTCTCGATAGATTCCGAGAAGCCATATGCCGAAGTCAGTTCCTGCCTTTCGCCAGACTCTTCCTCCCGCCACAAGTCCCCCGCTAATCCCTATGACGTAGCTATGGATGGGCACGCATCCTTCCCTTCCGTCGAAAGACCTCGAGACGCAGCGAACCTTGCTCGACCTCGTGCAGGATAACCAGGCGTTGATGTCTACGGAGATCACGGAGCGCTATGGTGGAAAGCTGCCCTTCCTATTCAAGGTGCTGTCGATCCGGAAGGCTCTCAGTATCCAAGCCCACCCGAACAAGAAGCTGGCCGAGAAGCTTCATGCCAGGGATTCCCAGAACTACCCCGGTAAGAATAAATCACCCGGCACTGCTTACGCTGGCGCCGGCTAACCGTTATCCTGCAGATGACAACCACAAGCCCGAAATGACCATCGCCATTACGCCGTTCGAGGGTCTGTGTGGCTTCCGTCCGTTGGCCGAGATTGCCCATTTCCTCAACGCCGTAGCACCCCTGCGTCAACTGGTCGGCGAGGATGCGGCCAGCCAGTTTGAAAGCACGATCAAGGGCTCGGAGGACTCGGATGATCCTGCGGTGACGCAGAAGAACAAGGAGGTTTTGCGGGCAGCTTTCACATCTCTAATGCAATCATCGCCCGAAGGCATCGAAGCCGCCACCAAGGACCTCATCGCGGCGGCCCAGGACTCCCCCGATAGCTTTGCTACCTCCGCCAGTACGCCCGATACTAACCCGAGCAACCCGGCTGAGCTTGCCGCCATCATCACACGCCTGAACGGGCAATTCCCCAACGACATCGGCTTGTTCGTGTTCTTTTTCCTCAACTTCGTCACACTATCCCCCGGAGAGGCCATGTTTCTCAAGGCGGACGACATCCACGCCTACATTTCCGGAGACATCATTGAGTGTATGGCGTCTTCCGACAACGTGGTGCGCGCGGGCTTTACTCCCAAATTCAAGGATGTCAGCACCCTCACAGACATGTTGACGTATTCCTATGCACCGATCGAGGAGCAGAAGCTGGAGCCTACGGACTACCCGTACGCGGTCCTCAACGTGCCGGCCTATTCCAGTGGGTCGTCCAGTCTGCTCTATGACCCTCCCATTGAGGAGTTCAGCGTGGTAAAGACGGAGCTGAAACGCGTCGGCGCCAAGGCGACCTTCGACGGACTAGCCGGCCCTAGCATTGTCATCTGCACTGGCGGCACCGGCAAGATCACGGTCGGCCACAAGACGGAGGAAGTGAAGGAGGGATATGTGTACTTTGTGGGCGCCACGGCCGAGTGCATCATCGAGAGCACTGACGAGGGAGATTTCACCACGTTTAAGGCGTTCTGCGATCTGACGGGCAAGGAGGACATGGTGAATGGACACTAAGTAATCTGTGCAAACGAACGGCCAGCGAAAAGAAAAAGCAAATATAATTGACGTGTATACTTATGCACTTTATTCACTTCCACTGCAGCCGAGGTAAATCACTCGATCGACAGGAGCGGGGAACTTCTCCGTCTTATACTCTCTTCCTCTGTCTTATCATTATTCTTATCCTTCTTCACCCCCACTTCCCCTCTTCAAAATCATCCACTACTACCTTTCTCCCTCTCCCTCTCCCTCTCCCTCACCATGGCCATGGATCGCACCTCGCTCTCCCTCTGGGAAAGGGCCGCCGTCCTCGCCGCGCAGCTCTCCGCCGCCGGAACCGCGCTCTACAGCGCCATCACTGGAGCCTTCCGCGGCGAATCTGGCGCAAGTTCTTACAAGCTTCATGTCGGCAATGCGATGATTCGATCGCTGGTCGGCCGGTTAAATTCCAAACAGCTTCAGTATGACAGACTTGTCCAGAGGTTTCCCAAGACTTTGAAGTATCTTGACGACTGACGAGGCTACGTGTAGATACGTCTTTCCCCCTACCAAATCAGTGTATGAAAGCTTCATGGAATCCAGAGGTCTTGAGCCAGAAAGTGTGGCGCTCAATCATGGCGCAACGGGGCATTGGATCGGGAATAAGAACGCGAAGAATGTGGTGATTTATTATCATGGTATGTATATCCATCTTTCCAGGTAGTATCTTCACCCAGAAAGAAGGCCGAACAACCTACTAACCCCAACCCCCAAAAACAAACAGGAGGAGGCTTCGCCATCCCCGCCTCATTAGACCACTTCAAATTCTACACCTCCATCATCAACCATGTGAACGCTACAAGTACTAGTTCCTCCGACGACATCGCCATCTTCTTCATCGAATACACTCTCACCCCCCACGAAATCTACCCAACACAACTCCGCCAATCCATCTGCGGCCTCCACTACATCCTCACCGAGACGCACCGCTCGCCAGCAAACATCCTCCTAGGCGGAGATTCCGCCGGCGGAAACCTCGCCCTCGCCGTGCTGCTGCACCTCGCGCATCCACACCCGAACATCGAGCCCTTGGGTCCCCTCCTAGACGGCCATCCTCCGCTAGCGGGCGTCTTTGCCTTCGCGCCCTGGGTCAGCTATAGCCTGGAGTGCGCGACGTTTACCGAAAACCGCGAGAAGGATATGATTCCCGCGGGGGTACTGGCTGATTGGTCGCGTGGGTATCTCGGTGGTGCTGGGAAGGAAGGAGATGCGTGGAGTGAGCCAGCGAAGGCGCCCGTGGAGTGGTGGAGGGATGCGAGGGAGAAGACAGACAGCGTGCTGTTTCTGGCGGGGGCGGATGAGATCCTGTTTTCGGGCATTGGGGCTTTCGTGGAGAAGGTTAAGGTATGTTTCCCCTGCCCCTTTCCTTGCTCTTGTTGTTGTTCAAGTTGGGGTTGAGTTTCTTCGATTGAAGTTGGGACGAGGTAGTATGTATCTAAACGGGGCACCAGTGACTGATTCGCTTATAGACCGTCGTCCCAGACGCCACATTCGTCGTCGGACATGGAGAAACGCACGTTGCGCCGGTCTACAGCGGGTCGTTTCTCAGCGAGGAGACGCAGCAGGGCAAGGCATTGAAAAGCTGGTTGGCCGCTCATCTTTGATGAATCCAATTGACCATGTTGGAGATTTCTTTCGTTCAATAATGTTGGTTATCTATCCCGATGATGGACACGATCTCAGGTAGTTGATGATCTACATACTATCTAGCTTAGCGGGTCGCACAGCATTGAATACACAGGAGCAGTGTAACAGGTCCAAACAGGGTGAAGTCTTGTTTATTTTCGCTTTTAGGTATCAGAAATAAATGTCTATCATTGATGCAGGATATTCTTTCCATGAGTATTTATGAAAAGGAAGAGGAAAGGAAAAGAAATGGGAAAAGGCCTTGCAGATAATACCTGATAATACAATCGCTACGCCGTCGCATAATTCATTGCAAGAGAACAGAAAAAGAAAAGAACAACAACCCAAAGGAAATGAAAACTAAGACGACACTCGCGGCGCGTACTTCGCAGCAGCCGTATCAAAGAAGTCACTCTTCTCTTGGACATCGACCAGCAGGGCATGCGAGGGCTGAGCGTTTTGCAAACGCCTACATCAAAGAACCAAGTTAGCTTAATCAACACATCATACACATAAATCCACATCCACCAGACACCAATTGAACGATGGCAGGGTTTGGGAGGGTATACGTACGTTTCCAAATCCTCCGACGGCTTTCCAGCCAACACATTCAGCACGATCGAGTTGGCGATCAACTCCACATCTTCGGGGTATTTCTCCAGCGCCGCCGTCAACGCGGCCTCGGCCTCGGGCAATCGACCGAGATGCAGCTCCGCGACGGCCTGGCCGACGATCGAGAGGGGCGCGGACGTGCTAGGCGCCGAGGCGAGTTCCTCGTAGACGTAAAAGGCCGATTGGTATTTCTCGCCGCCCTGCAGATCATGACGGGTTAGTTTTGGAGATTCAGACTCGTCTCGTCTGCGAAACAAGTAAACGTCTCTGGGGATGGAGGGAGAGACGGAGGGAAAACGCACAATTCTCATGCCAACCCACGATTCGGCCAGATTGACCAGCAGTGAATCCTGGGCCCAGCGCTTAGCTGTCTGGACTTCCTTGAGGGCGAGATCCGAGCGGTTCTGCTGGAGATGGATCTGGACGATCAACGCGACCCTATATTATAACCCACACACACTTAGCATCATGTATCATCATCCCATCTCACATAATATCCCGAACCACAAGCCCCCATGACCCAGACCACCACACCAAAACGCAGAAATATAAGGGGAAGGTGGGGGAGTAAACATACGCCTCCAAATTCCCCTGATGTTTCGCCAACGCCGCCAACGCCTCATCACTCTTCCCTTGGGCCTGCAACACCGTCCCACCCAGGACCTGCACAGCCGCATTATCCGGATAATTCTCCACGAGGTCCTGCACCGCCTGAGCGGCCGAGTCCGCGTCCCCGGCCCCCTGCTGCGCCAGGGCCTTCACGGCCGCCAGGTCGGGAACATCGTCGGCCTCGGCGTCGACGGCGGCGAGGACCTGGTCGGACTGGCCGAGGGCGAGTTGTGCGCGCAGCTGCAGGACGCGGGCGGAAAGGGCGTTCTCGGGGGAGAGGGCGGAGGTGTCGAAGTCGATCACTTCTTGGTATTGGCCTTGGTGGTAGGCATTGTGGATGTTGATGAGTTCTGGGTTGGGTGCGGAGGTCGGGGGTTAGTTGTCTGCCAGGTCTAGTTGATAGATGGGGGTGGGAGGGGAGGGGAACGTACCGCCTTCTGCGGAGAATGGGTCCATGGTGGGTAGGGTGCTGAGAGCAAGAATTGAGGTAAATGGGTAAATGGAAGAGGAATGGGTTGTGCTTGTATGGGATATACTAGACAATTGGGGGACTTGAAGCCTGCGGGAAGTCGTCACGTTGTCATTCCCAGACCGGTAGGCGGTAAGCAAGATTGATCGGAGAGAACTACCAAACTACAGAGGACTATCAATATCCACTATTACAGTGGTGTCTACTAATACTGGATTGGAAAACATATTCAAACCAAGCTGACTGTACAACGCCCGGAATAGTAGAGCGTCCCAGCCGCGTTCATATTTATTAAAACACAAAGAAGAAAGATAAAGACAGACAGATCCGAGCTTGAAGGGCATCTTCGAGAACCCTGAGGCGACGGATGGGATTGACTCGATCAATAAAGCACTTCTGTTCCTCGAGGAATGAAGTGGCCTTTAATCCAGTTTCGTACATGTAGTCCTCCACCATTTATGCCCGATGATGCAACCATTTCCGTAGTGACTCCCTAAACAATGCGACCGTCCTGCTCAACGAATGTGAAAGAACAAAGGAAAATGAATAGAAGAACGTGTGAAAATGCGACCGGGATTCCAAATGTTGAGACACAATCATATGCTTAATAAAAACAGAAAAACAACAGACAAACAAGTACAACCAGAGCACAGGTAGAGGGTATCGCCACATCAAACAAATATAATCCAGTCGCAAACGTAAAATCAGAAAGATCAGTCAGAGCGTCTTGAACCTGCAATGGCGTTGACGCAGCTATGCATCGCTTCCCTGTAACAGAATAGAGAATAAACATAGGTTTCCTTCGGACCCTCCAGTGGTAACCTCAGTAACCGCAATGCGCCCAAGGTCCCTAAACACAAACAAAAAGAAAAGAGAGAGAGGGAGGGGGGGATGGAGAGAGCAATGAATCCAGGAAAATCCGATGCAATCGAATCTGTCATAACGCCGCACCTTTTAATAGCACATGAATGGTTGTGATGAAATAGAAAGAGATGAAAGAAGAATACAAGAGAAATGAAAGAGAACAGGTATGAAGTTGAGCATGTCAACCGCGATATCAAGGAGGTAAAGATGCGGTGGACGCGGTAGAAATAGTCGGAGTCAAGATCGGCGAAGCATCTTTCTCGTCTAAGCTTGCTGGCGTCTCGCTGCCTTTGTCAGACTGCAAGTCCTTCTCCCGCTCTGTCGACGCAGTCCGCTTGAACACGGTCTGCCCGATCTGGCGGAGAATGCCCATGCGTTCGGCTCGGAGCTCATCGGCACCGACCCGGTGGGCAGGGACCGGATCTTCTTTGGTGATCTTGCAGAATAACGTGGAGAACAAATACTGGTCACCACCGCCGTCATACAAGGGGAGATAACGATAGCCTTCGGACAGACTGCTGAGCTTTGCGGTGAACGAGGCCAGCTGGACACAGTTGTTGCCTCCCGTGCTGCGTCCGTCCATAGAGCTCCAGACAGTCCAGCGAACGAACACCAAGTCGGGGTACTTGGTTTCAAGAGAGAGCTTGAATTGGTCGTTGAAGATGGGACTATACCCGTTACTCTTTTCGATTCGCGTGCGCCGACGATGGGGATATCCGATACCCGAAACGCCACTGCGAGCCGAGGCGTTCATTCCCCCTTGGCCAAAAACAAAGCTCTGGCCTCTGTCATCAGCGCTGAACATCTCAATCTCAACATAAGGGTTGATGCTATCGTCAGGGCCAATACTCCGAGGGCGGGGCAGTTGCTGGGCTGAAATGACATCGATGGAGAATCGCACGATATTCCACTGTCGGGTCTTGGGGTCCGCTTCGTTTGGAAACTGGGGAGTGCGCAGGGTTTCCGGTTTGAGCACGTAGCCAGTGCGGTCACTGCCGGCCGCAAACATGGCCTGATTCATCTCCATGCCGACATCATATGTCTGCCAATTCAGCGCCGCCATCTGAACGCCACGGCGCCAAAATTTGAGGGGATCGAAATTGGACGACCTCAGTCGGAAGCCGGACGGATAAACGCGAGTGAGGTATTTGCGGTTGTGCTTCTCGAAAAGCGCCTTGTTTTCGGCATCGCGGCAAATGCTCTCGAACGAGCGCTCGGCAAACGAGTAAACATGGTTGAACTTCTGGCTTTCGGCCGACGAGAAGCTGTGCCATTTGTATCCACGAGTATACACTCCCAGATCCGACAGAGGTTTCGTGATTTTGCTCTTCTGGCGCTTTTTCGGTTCTTTCATGGCTGAAACTAGGGCCCCATCGCTGTCCTCCGTGGCGCTGCTCAAACTGGTAGTAGTGAAGGATCTCTTGTCCTGTGTTAGGAACGAATCTTGACCGATGGTGGAGGCAGTGGAGAGAGGCGGAAGGGCTTCAAAGGCCGGAATCTCGGGCACTGCCGGGCGCATAAAAGGGGAACTGGAGCTGCGCTTTCGTCCTGCAAAATCGCCAAGCGACAATCCCGATTCCTGCCGCATCGCTGCCTGGGGCTCATCGCACGTTTTGACTTTGACCAGAATGCGACCCTTCAGCTCCTCAGGGGAGGGGAGAACAAAGGTGTTCGTGAGCAACGGTTCCAACACGAGTTGCTCCTTGAAGGTATCCTTCATGATCTTCACCATGGCCAATTGCTGATCCGGGTTGCAATGGACTTCGAGCGACAGGATGAGAGGAAAATCAGTGGTGATGAATGCGTAGCGATTGATGACAGTAATGCAATCGGCGAACAAGACACTCGTAGTCATCGTTCTTCCATGCGACACAATAGGCCGACCATCGGCACCATCCCAACAGTCAATTTCCACGCAGCGACATCCCTGCGACAAAGCACTGATGTATGCTTCGGTGCTGGATGCGCCGGCGACTTGACGGCCCAGAAGGTATGTGTTATGGGAGCTCGAGATAAAGTATTCGTTCAAAGGCCTGTCGAATCGTGACTGCGGGGGGCGAGAGGCATAGATACCATTCCAGGACGAGGCCATGAAGGAAGAGAAGGCATCCAGACTCATCCGGGGAACCGGCTCGTCGCCAGATTCAGGAATACTCGGGGTCCGTAATTTCGACTTTCGGACAAACTTGTCAAACATCGAAATCCAATAATTTCGGTCGGAATCGATGTCCTCGTTCTGTACGTCACGCAGGAAGATTAAGAACTCATCAAGTGTGAGGCCCTCATAGTCCGTAGCAATGCTTTTGAAAATGGCCCGGACATCCTTGCGCTCTTTCAGGAGCGCGACAAATTCCTTGAACTCGTCGAAGTTGAGTTTTCCTTTGCTTCCGACATCTGCTTTGGTGAACTGAGTGTGAAGCATGTGCTTAGAGCAGTTGATGTGCAAGTTGTGACAAATACTTTCGACGGCACCAAAATCGAGGCGCTCGTCTTCACCAGACTTGACCCCATTGGGGAACAACCGGGACATCTCGCGTTGCCAGTGCGCTTTCAAAGCGGCTTCACTCTGGCCGGATCCTGCCAGACCAGCCATAAGACCGATTCTGTAGCGCGAGATGTCTTCAAGGGTCGTCGTCCAGAGGTCGAGAAGGTGATCATTGGGAGCGATTAGGTGTAGCGTTTTGACAGCTCGGCCCTTGGAGCGCTCGGCGTCGGCAATGACGATCGTGAACCAGCGACTCTCGGCCTCCTGCGGAATCTGATGCTCCTCACGGTAGTTGCGCGCATCGGCACCCACGCGAATCTCCTTGATGTCGTCGATGTAAAACCGTTTCGCGGGGTTTGAGACATCCCAGTAGACTTTTCCTGCGTCGAGATCGAGAAAGAAGCGAACTTGCTTCTTCCTCTTTTTGGTGACTTTGGTCAGAATAGTACCGCGCTGGATCGACGAGTCGACCTTGGGTGCGATCGCGCCGGCACTACGGGTAAGCCCCATAGGATTGTCGCTCTGCAAGCTAGATGCATCCGAACCACACCAGGCACCGAGCGAGTCCAAATTGTCGTAGCTATCCTCTTCGTTGCTAGATTCGAGGGCATTCTCGCGGCTGTTTTGAGTGCCCGTTTTGCTGTCACTGCGTCTTCGCATGATGACCGGACCAGAGCTGCGGTCTCGCTTCTCGTTGTGGGAGGTGGATTGGCGCCTTCGGGTAAGCTTGTTGGCCGCACCTCGGGAGATTCGGCGCATTAGGCCGGGCCCCTTGCTGTTGACGGCATCACCGGATCCCGAGGCGGTAGCGGTGCCTGGAAAAGCCATTGCAGACTCGCCGAGCTCGAGGGAAGAGGGAGGAACAGAAGGGAATGAAGAAATGCGGTCTCGGAGCCCGTCTGTGGCAGGTTGCAAAGGTGTCGCTGAAGGGCTAGAAGCATTTGAAGGAGTATAGGTTGGGTGGAGAGAGTTCGGAGTAGTAGTAAGAGAAGAGGTGTATAGGGGACCCGAAGAGGGATTGGAGGAGGAAGGAAAAGATGTTACAACATGGTGCAGTTTGGGGGATTTCGGGAGCGATGTAGTCAGTTTTAAATTGGCGTTGGTGTCGCCATTCATAGTCGAGGCTGGCGAAGTAGCGGCGTTAGCCATCGCGGACTACACAACCAGGCGTACCACCCGGCTGCGAAACGTGAGACTGTCGACCTGTCGTGAACCGTGCCAGTGCCTGAGTCACCTGGACTCATAGAGGGACGAATGAAGAACGGGGTAGTAGATAAGCGGTCGTGTTGGTTGCGAAAATGGCGGCCTATAGCTGGAATGCAATACGAGCCAAATTAGGGAACGTGTCTGGCTGAGTGATGCAAAAGCCACGTCCTTAGCGGGATTGCTGTGGTTTGGATGTCTGCATCTTGGCCTGCCTTTGATGCAATGCGGAGTGCCCTGCCGGAGAGCGCTCGCGAAAGGGAAAAAAAAGATTTCGGGTCCCTGATAACAATTGAAACAGACACCGGCGTTGTGTAACAATGGATTGACGAAAGAAATTGCTGGAGAATTCCGGCGTTGGTTCGTTCTGCCCCTTTAAAAGGAAAATTAAAGGATAGAAGAAAATAAAAAAGAAATAGACGGGTTTGATGACTTGGCTTCCCGGGGTTGATCACTTTCGGAAATCGGCCTTCGTCACGTTCCTTGATATGCGCACCTCCGGTCCTTTTCTTGATTTTGTCTTTGTTATCCTGGTCAATCGTTCCGGTCTGAATTTATCTTTTGCTTCCCAACCCCTCTTCGATTTGTCGATCGTCCAAGTACGCGGGGAAAGCTGTCTTTCTGCAAGTACAAGCAAAGGACGCGGAGACGGACCAATTGAAGGAAGACGAAACCGACGGAGTAAGATTTCGTTCTTTTTCCTTGCTCACTAAAATTGGATGGAGGGAGCGACGATGACCAAAGAGAAGGGCAGAATCGAGAAGGATATGCAAGTCAATAGTCGTAACGCACTGCGCATGTGTTTAGTTGTCAGCAGAGCCCCCTCCGCGGGCGAGCTGATTGAACAAGGAAATCAGCTGTGCGTTCGGCCGGCGTGATTATTCGCCAGGGAGCGAGGGAAGGCTGAGGGAGAAAGGACAACCGGCGGCGTCGACGAGGATCGGAAGTGCAATGCAGGATTGCCTGCCAACACAGTGATGCAGGCGGTCCAAAGAGGAAGGGCGCGCGGATGGGCAATCGGAGATTGGACCGAGTAAGGAAGACGTGAAGGTTGCGACAGCTTGTCTAGTGCGGGTTCAATGTCCTGCACGGTTACGTGGAGAGTCGTAGAGGACCTGCAGCAAAGTCCCGCCAGGATGTAAGTAAGAGTAGGATGATGATGATGATCATGCGACGGAAGGCGGGAGACGGTGCCAGCGTTATTCCTGCGTCCAAAGATCCGGGATGCGAGATGCGGAAGACGAGGGCACAGACAATGGTAAGAGATGGGGGGTCAAAAGGAATAAATTAGAGTGCGACGCTCTTCTTGCTCTTATGGAGATTTCCATCAGGCGATTGGCGGTTTGGTTGGACAGTGAGAAGAAGGCTTGGGGGTGGGTGGGAGTAATTTTTTGGGGGGGAAGGATTTTGGAAGGCTCGATTTCGAAGAAACGGATGGATGTTTCAATGAAAGAGAGCTGCAGTGGAGACTCACCGTATTGCCAAGGTCGGTATCGTTACTGATACTGGTAGGTACGGACTGAAACTGTCTGGTCAGATACTGTCTGTACCGTATGTCTGTACTGTATCGCTCGGATTCCTCTCGGGTAGCCAGGCTGAACAAATACGAAAACGGAAAATTACACTCTGGTAGGTTTCCTTCCGGTACCAAACAATAATGACAGATGTGGTAACGATGATATAACGGGAGTAATGATGATGGTTCTGGTGATGATAACAGAGGCGTCCGGGATTTGAACTAGGAGGGGTACAATGAATAATCAACAGAGTGAAGAGAGAGAGAGAAAAAATAAAATAAAATAAGAATCGAATACGAAACGGATTGGAAAGTCTCAATGAAAGTCTTGATGACAACAACGACTCCCCGGAGACGGGCGGAGACTACGATCTATATACCAGGAAGGATGCCAGGAAAGGGATGTTGGTTTAGGTATGTAGTCTACTAATCTACGGGGGCGGTTGTTGCTGGGCATCCTCGTTGAAACTCGAAGTCTGTCACAGCTGAGCTGTTCAACGGCGGCCCAAGAAAATGACAAAGCTAAAATTCGACAGCGCTTTTCTTTTATATTTTTATTTTTATTTTTTTTTTTTTTTCCCTTTCCGCCCATTCCCCATAACTAACCTTAGGTATCCCTTCACACATAATCGGGATAACCTTGACTGGACGGGATAGAAACTAGAAACTCGGTTGGTCTCAAGGTATTTTCACCTCTTCCGCCTCTGCCCGCGTATTATTAGGATCAATGATAATGATTACAGATCCTTGAAGTACTCGGAGTACACTTCCTGGTAACTGCTACATCTGCATCTACTTGTAATACTTACTACTATGTACCTATTCTATTCCATCTCCAGCAACTGAAGTCCCGGCGGCTGAATGCAAGTATGGGGCCAGGGTTGAACAGGCAAACGGATCTACAGAATCCCTCCTCCTCCGGATGAGGTGATGCGATGCGATGTCGTGCGGCCATTTGTTTGGAAGATCAACCCACACAATGGGGAAACCCTGATCTGCTCTTCCATTGGATGATCATCCCTTGAAGGATGTCACTGTCAAATCTTGCAGCTAGGCCAATCGATAGTCGGCCTAGTGTTTCAACTCTCTCTATTGGATTTTCCTCCGGTCCTCCGTGCTCGTAGGGCATACCGCCTCGATATCGTGAGAAGAAAGGGGGGGGAGAGGGATCTCTCATTCCCACGCCACCGACTATTTGATTTGGACCAACTCCATAACATGTGCGACTTCCCTATAGGTGGATGTGTGGATCCCAAATCTCATCACCGTCATAAATAATTTTGTCTGTAACAGATTCATCATTTCATGTCTCCCTTTCAGGTTTCCAAAGCAAAAGAATCCCCACCGGCAGTCCCGCACGCGGTACGGAGTACAGAATACGGAGTCAACCGCCCACCGTCATTTCGATTGCATTAGAAGCATGCCTTGCTGGAAGATCCACTCTTGCGCCCCCCCTTTTATGGATTATGGATTAGGGATTATGGGCACTATCATCATCACTATACGAAATAGTTAATACTGTGCATTATTAATATGATTCGTATTTTGGTTCTTACTAGGAATATTCCATACTGCTCCTGTCGCGATGATTTCCTTCCTCAGTTTCGGCATACAATCATACAAACCTTTCTTTTTTCTTTTTTTCTTATAAATGATTCCCAGGCACCCGACGCGGCGGTCCTTCTGGGGAAAAAATATGTGGATCAATGGAGATCCTCCTTTTAATTTTCTTTTCTATCCCTAATTCCCACTCGCTTTCATTCCAGCGACTCCTTGTGAATAACGTCGCAGAGTATAACCCGATTAAGACGTGCCTAATTATTATTATTATTATTATTATTATTATGATCATTATGACGATAGTTATGATCATGGTTTATTGATATGGTTGATTTGCAAACGTGAACGGAACGGAATTTTGCACGTCGGACTAGGGCAGCACATCCCTGTCCATCTCAACCTACCAGGCTAACAGAACCCCCTCTCCTCTCCTCCTCTTTCTCCTCCATAGCCTCCGGTCTAACAACTGCACACCATTCACAGTACTCCATACTTGAACTAGCATAGATGTACGTCGATGGACCGACCCGATAGTCGATCCAATGACGAAATTACTCGACGTTCCGACAATCGGGTGCCTATCACCTGATGCCCCGGTTGAGTCCAATGAGCTTCGCATGCATCCTTCAACCCCATTTGCATCAGAGTGCAGGGTGCAGGTCAGGTGCAGGACAGAATTCAGGATTCCTCTCTCAAGCACAGCGGGAAATGGGACGTCGAGGGACAAGAAGGGACGGGAGGGGGAAAGGAAAAGAGGATCAGACGGTTGGTGCCGCTCATCCCTATTACTGTTTGATTACATTTCAACATGAGTGTGGAGACTGGAGAGTGATCAGGAGAAGCAGAAGCAGAAGCAGAAGGCCGTAAGAAACGCTAGAAGAAATTTTTCTGTTCGATTGAGTCATCGCCGCGCCGACCGAACGCGGGGGAAGAACCACCTCTCCGGTATTCTGTACAGAATATTTACAATACTGTATTCATCTATATACGATACAGTAATTATTATTTCCTGTACTGTCTGTTCAGTACTCTGTACGCTGAGGCTGAACGTGGCAGTGAAACCGCGGTTGGGGCGGTGCGAACAGGAGGAAGGTGAAGGAGAAGCGATCGTCAGGAAGAATGGAACCACAACCCTTTTGGTATAGACTACCCGGGCCTAACAATCTCACTTTCTTTTCCATTACCATATTCTACTAGTACTGAGTACTCTAATTAGTACAACAGTCTACACCGTTCATTCTCTGTCTCAGGTCATCTCACATATCCATGGATCTCGTCGTAGCTCCGGCTCCGTCCCAGAAGAGCGGTCAGCACGACAGCTTCGCCTGTCCGGTACCTGACATCTTTCCATTGGATGCCACTCTGTCTGCTCCTGGTCAGGTTGGCAATTATTAATTTGGGCAACGACGGCTGTGGAAAGTGGTGATGAGTGATGACGATAGTGATTCTGATGCTGATGCTGATTTTCTTTATTGTCAATTTTTGGTTTTGAAAATTCATTTCTTTTTCTCTGCCCTATAGGACCAAGGAACATGGAGCTTGCTTAGCTCCATCTCCGCCAGGTTCCAACGTGTTAGTATTTTTAGGCACTAACAAACGAGACTACGCGCCTTAGTCTCTAGTTAGCCTTGGCGGTGAACCAGGAGAAAGAAAACCGAAAGAAAAGAAGAAAAAGAGAAAAAAAAAAAAAAAAAAGGAAAATGCTAAGGAAGCAAAGCGACTAGGGCACAATGATGCATCGTGAGTCCGTGGCAGCCCAAAGGCACCTGCACGACAGCAAAAGAAATTCCTTTGCGGGGGTTCCTTCCCAACCCCGCACGTTGCTGAGTTGGCATTTCTTTTTTTGCCCTCTTATCTCTCATCCAGTCAGCCTTGGATTCAGCTGCGTTTCTTGCGCCCCCCTGATAGATAGAGTATGGAGCATACCACCTCCTCCTACACGATAGGCCTAATTTCGCTCGGTGAACTAACGCCGCCTATCCCCCTACCGCCCATGGGGCCAAATGATGACTTTCGCCGACCAGAAGAGAGACGGAGGAATAAAAATACCCCCTAACAGGACAGGACAGGACAAAGGCGAAGCGCAAACAAAAGGCATGAAACGGTTCTGAATTCTTACTGGTCGTCCATGCTAGGGGATTTCTTTAGTGGGGACTGCCAACTTTTCCTTCTTCATTTCATCTCTTCAGGAAACGAACGGGAAAGGGAACGAATGGCAAAAGCCAATGACATTCAAGTCAACGAGTCGATAGAATACGACCTACGAGGCTGCGACGGGCTTCGCGTACTACGCTCCATATGGCAGCCTCCGTCCATTGAAGGAATCAAGGAATCCAAGTTTGTCAAATGGGCGGTCATAGCATCGGTACGACCTGTTTAGCCCCTCCCCCCTGTGGTCATTGATGGAAAGTTCTTTCGGCCTTCCATGGAGCAAGCATGGTCTGATTAGATTGACCATGCCGGCCAACCTTAAAGTGTCTCAGTATTCTATGCGTCTCTCGGCCTTTTGCGGACAAGGAGATTCCCTCCTCCAATGACCGGCGACGTCGGGATGCGGATGACCTGGCACGTACGACGTTCCTGCAAACAAATTGCCAAATGGTGAGTTCCTGTCCAAGTTTTGCCTGAAAAGCTAAGACTCCGCGGCCTGCCTAATGGGCAGCGGGCATTGCTAGGCACGCGGCATGTGCATTGTATATCTATCTGCCTGGAGGAAGGGGAGAAAACAGCGGCGGACTATCCCATTGGCGTCAAACTCAAAACATAAAGGTTGAACATGTAGAACCTCAACGCAGGATTCCCGAGCGATGCAATCACTAAACTGCCATACGCGGTTGTGGCGGAAACATCCTGGGAGAGATTCACAAGATTGTGAACATCGTGCTCCGTCCTGACTCCTGATGTCCCGCACTGGTTTATGACGCAAGGGAATGCTGCAGATCCCTTACTTGCGTCGCCGTGCAGACAGGGTCAACCATAGGCTATACATACATACTACGTGCATCTGGGGTATCATCGGCAGGTATGGATCCCTCGACCTCCACTGTGATAAAGAGATTGTCGCAGCAGCAGGGTGGTGTGCGATGCCTTTCTGGGTAATCTACTCCGGGCTCGTTGATACTTCGCAGCTGCGTATGTACGAATAGACGCAGGCAGTAAGTGGGAGTGATTATCTACCAACCCCTCCCATTGTCCCGATAGTCAGACCGAGGATTGTCGCGATGATCGGCGGGGATACTGAGTAACTAAAGCGACCGTGATTTTAGGTTGTCGCCGTCTCGCGTGTCTCAGGCGTTTTGACCGCTTCCCCGACTAGCAATCAGCCTACGAAGCGCGGAATGGAACCGACCAAGTGGACTGGCGCTGACAATCTTGATGATCTCGGGTGAGAAGGGAGGGGGGGGAAGAAGATGTCTCATTGACGGGCATCATTCAAGGACGCTGTGACGTGCCACGAAGTTGCGATCAAGTCGAAGAGACATCGCGACCTATCATTTGAAGACTCCAGGCAGCCATCTGGCAGCCCCGTGATCCGCAGCGTATCGCCTCATTCGCGCCGGCACGACCGGCTTCCAAGCGTAGGTGCCATCAAGGTAGTATCACTCGCGATCAATCTCGCCGGTCTCTAAATTCGCCGTATTCCGGGATGAATCACTGGTGGTTGGACGGACGAAACCCAGCGGTACCTGGTACCTATTAGTAGGGCAATCCTTGCGTCTTAACATGCCCAAATATGGATGTATCAGGATGGCGGGGAGGGAGTGTCCTGCAAGCGCCCAGCTGCGTAATATTGTTCTCAATCTGATCTGTGTACACACTGTACAGACAGACTACCTCGCAGAGTACAGAATGAACCTGAGAATTGAGATAAACCCCGCCCGAGCGGTCTGACCAGGGACTGATTGGCGCCGCGGCATCTGCCTCGTGGGGGCTTCTTGCCCTTCTTGGATCCTCCAAACGGTGGCCCACTCTTGACAGCTTCCAAGCCTTCCATCGTTGTCTTCCTTCGCTCAGGATCTTGCATCCGAGAACTCCTGCCAGTGGGTAATGAACCTCCTTACGGTGTACACCGTAGGCAGCCTGCTTCGCCCCTTCCCTTGGAGAATTAGCCAATTGAGACCGGTAAGCTGCCGCCTATCTTCTTTCTTTCTTCCCTTTTTTTTTTTTTTCTTTATGTCTCTTTGATCCTCTTAGCCCACCTCCTACACTCCCCTCATTTATTTTTTGACCCCTCAACTCTAATCGTTCCAATACGGAAGACGCAATTAAAATCCTCCCGCTTGTTTTACTCTGTCGGACTGTTCAATTAGAACCTACCCGTCAATCACCTCATCATTGGCGAAAAGTGTGGCCTTGTGAGACTACCGAATCCGAGAGGGTTAATCATCCGATGCCTGAGGAGATGATGACATCATAGACGATAGTCGCACGCAAGAGAGAAATAGATCGATGGGGCAATCTTCCCCACTCGCCAAACGGGTCAAAGGGCCAAAATGAGAACAGAAAAGCAAAAGAACACCAAAGGAAAAGACAGGAAAGGAAAACGAAAGGAGGGGGATAGTTAAGGATCATAGAGGCTTGACTTATCGGATCGGGTTCTTGTCTTCTTTTTTTTTTTTCTTTTTTTTTAATCGTTCTTGCATCTTCCCATCCCAGGACAATGGTTTACCTTACCAGTCAGCCGTTAGCGTGTACGGAGTAAGAAAAGGAGGTCCTGTCATTACTCGGCCGCTGTCAATACCGTACAGACAGTGACCGAAATCTTTCGGTTCGCATTGCGTATCAAATTTCGCGGAATCCAAGGACGATTTAGCGCAGAACCCTATCGTATCGCAAGCCCTACTTGAGATTAATTAATGATTTATGATGGTATTGGCCCCAGGCGAGAGTAGGGAGTACTCCGATGGGACTAAGGACTAGGAAAATAAGGAGACCACAGTCTCTCACTCTCTCTGCCAGTCTACCTTTTGGATCTTCAGGAGGCCAACAGATGAACAAGCAGTCAAATCCCGAACCGCGGAATTAATCACACGGTCCCAACTGGATGGAACGTTGCGCCTCCAGGGCCGGGGTTCTCGTCCTGATCGAAATCCCCTGCCGGTTCGTCTGCTGCCTGCCCAGCGCAGATTACCTACAGTCAAGTAAAGAAGTATCTGTTACACGGGCCTTGGCGGAGAATCCCATAAATCTTGAATCTACGGAGACTTCGTACTGACTACTGAGTCTGAGACGTCTGCCTGACCTCCTACAGGGACCTGTCTCTATACGGAGACCGCCAAGCTCCGTCTCCGTTCTTCAATGCAGGTAAAGACTTAAAGACTAAAGATACCGCCGCCGTAAGACGTGCATTCTTAGGCGTTTCGAATACAGTCACGCTGTACGCCTCGGCCTGAGGCACTGAGGAGCCTCGTTCCTTCGATGCGTCTTCGATGCTTCGGCCTAACCTTCTTCTTGCCCTCGACGGTGACCGGTCATCCGCTGGTCGCCTTTTCTACAGTATGATGATGATTAATTTGATTTCTACCCACACCTCCTGCAGCGACCCGATTCGATTTCCAATTGTTGACTTATCAGCCAGCCAGCCAGCAAGAAACGTGCTGTGGCTTGCGAATAATCAATAGTCGCTATTGACAATGCGACCTGCATCACCCAACCGCAGTTCGTTCGTTCCCATTTCCTGCGGCTTATCGCAGCCTCGTGATCTGAAATTAGTGTTTGTTGCTTGCCTGCCGGTTTAATAATCACTTCCTCCTGCATCGTTCAGACATTCATTCTTGCTGGTCCTCGCAGGGTCAGTGCCCACTTTCGAATGCATTGCTAATCGCACCCCTCGCACGGCATGCGGCCGCATGCGCTATACTCATTGGTCGCGAGTATCTTATGACTCATGACACCTTCTCTCGCTGCTGCCGTCATTATCCAGCTATCACATCATCTCGAGGCCTTGCATCTCCTTCTTATCCGTATCGTCTGACGTGTGATTTGACTTCTGAGGCCGTCCGCTCATCGCCGGTAGCCTATGGAGTCTGCGCACAATAGTCGTCGAGACCTTGGTTCCTTCCCATTGCGTCTTTCGGTTCTAGGGCAAAGGCCCACCGTGGCAAGGACAGCGTCGGGGCGTCGGCGCTGTATATCCGCTAGTTACTGCTGCGAGGGAGCGCGATATGAGTGAGGTTCGGATCTCGATTCGTTCATCCCCGGTATCAGTCATCAATCACGGGGTTTTTTTTTTTTTTTTTTTTTCTCTCATTTCCCAGTCCCGCTTCGGACATTCAAGTAGGTCGCTGACGTTTTAGTTGAATGTGCTAGTTCTCGGCTCGTTCTTCTTCTCTAAGTCAACACTGTAGTCTCATCTGGATCGGGAAATTGTCACATCTAAGCGACAGTCTCTTGGACCCTCATAATTTCCCTCCTGTTGCCCTTTTGCCCAATTCGTTTGTTTGTCGCCGCTTTACACTCGGATCGGACCGACAGCAGCGCCACATCCGTATACAAGTCCACAGTTATGAATCGAAATAATGCATTATGCGCAGTTGGGTGGGAAACGGCTATCGGAAATACGAGGTTGCCTCAAGTTTTCTTTTCTTTTCTTTTCTTTTCTGCCTGGGTCTTTACTGCCTCCACATCTCTCCTACGGAGGAATGTGTTGGTTTCCGGTCCC
Source organism: Aspergillus sp. S1802E (assembly GCA_023627535.1). Classification (NCBI taxonomy): domain Eukaryota; kingdom Fungi; phylum Ascomycota; class Eurotiomycetes; order Eurotiales; family Aspergillaceae; genus Aspergillus; species Aspergillus sp. S1802E. The sequence continues at coordinate 593,908 of JAMAHN010000015.1, forward strand.
CATAATGCGAGACGTTTGCCAATCGGTGCATTCGTTCCACAGTTTCAGGCATGTCGGGAAATCATCGTTGGAATCCCACCCGGTCCTTCCGTCACTCTGATTCTTGAATCTGTCTTGGATCTCCAACTAAAAATAGCGGTGGTTTCTGGAATCCTTCGACGGACTAACCCACACGGCACACAAAAACCGTGGGATTTAGTTGCGGGCCAGCGGCAGTGCACGGTGCCAGGTCGCCAGCCCTTTCTTAACGCCGGTCAACCGCATTCCAACTTCCAACTCCTTGCATTGGAATCCGGAAATTCCTAGCGAAGGCGCCCCACGAGGGTCGTGGACGGCACATTGCGCTCCTCCAATGAGACCATGCCGGGCAACAGTAGTTTCGAGATTATCAGATCTCACGGCATCGACGGGGATTCGGTTAGTAGCAATTTGCTAATGGTAGAAATACTTTGTCGAAACTCGAAACGTGTCTTTCTGAGCCCTAATCAGAGGGTGGGTTTCGCTTGACGAGACGTCGCGAAGAGAAGCGCCGTCCTTCGCCAGCGTTGCTCACTTAATTCCGCGCGCGGCTCAAAATATTGGGGTCCAAAAATGTTTGAATGGTAGGACATGACTGGTCTCTCTGGGTCAACCAGAATTTCACAAATCACAATTGATTGCGTTCCCTCAACGACTACTGTCCCGGCTCTGTCTGCCTTACGAGTTACGACTGCTCGCCTGCCTGCCGCTGGCTCCACTTTTCATTAGAGACGCCCCCTTCGTTGGTATCGCAAGGCTCCAATCAACTTGAAACGGCCACAGAAAGCTTTATGTCAGTTTGGCGTAAGTGTGTTACGACTTCCTGCGAGGCCGACAATAACAACCTGGGCTAGGCCAGAATGTCATGATGAATGCATGCCGGGGAATGTCCACGTCAGACGACGTGGCCTGTCACTTTCGGATCATGAACAGTCAACCCAGTCTAGACTGTTAGTTCGGCCGTTGAAGCTTCGGCAGGACCGATAGAGATGCTGTCCTCTGCCAGCGACACCGCCAGCTCGCTAAATTGAAGATACACAAGGTGATCTTCATTATCCCGCCATTTGGTCCCCTTGCTTCCAGTACATACAGGCCTCTTGGCTTGGCGAAAGAGGAGAAAATAAAAAAAAAAGAAGGGGCAAAAAATCAGACCACTCTTCCCCCTACTTCCGATTATTGCCATTACGTTCGTTTACAGGACAGTTGGGTTGACATGCGTGTTCCACGAAGCTCGAGATTTGTGCCGTCCTTTAGTCAGTTGCCGACGATGGAACTGGTCTCCTTTTTCGTCCTGATCCCGCGAAGTTTATGCTCCCGTTTGGCCCGAGGGAACTAAGACGAGCGGAAAACTCGCGACGTCGCTGGTTTCTGGCTTTCTTCCTAAGTGTGAGAATCTCCGATACGAGAAACGGACAGCCAGAGACCAATTTTGGGTTTCGTCAAGTCTCAACGTTTCATGCGGTAACATGACTGACTCGTAGTCGCTTCTCTGAGACATGCTAATCGAAGGTATATCCATAGCTGTTTGAATGACTCGTGATGGAGGATTACGCGGTAAGTTAAGTTTTCTTAGTGTGTCTGGATTTGAAGTCCAGAATGTCACGGCCGGTTTGGTTTACGTATCTGTTGGAGGTGTTCGCTCTGGGCTGGTGGTATTGGCCTGGTCAATAGGGCGTATCGAGGCCTACACATTCAAAATTATAGACATGATGGAGGGCTGTGACTGCGTGGACTATATTCGTAGGTAGATATATTGCCCTAGCGATATATCAGTATAGAATCCTCATCCGGTAGACTTGGTATATGTATACCTACAAAGAGTAACAGAGAGCAAAAGACAGACACAGTTGATACAGTCAGTATATCGCTCACGCAAGTCCGTCGATATCACACAACGCCTTGAGTTATTTCGTTGCAATACAAGGCTTGGTACTCCAGATAAAGATATTTCGTTGAACCGATTTGACTCTGCCAGAAGACGCTGGAATCGATCGATGAATAGAGTCAGTTCGAATGCTGACTCTATATCTATACATCATATACTACAAGCGACAAGGCCTCTCTACATGTCATCGTCATCCTTGATATAATCAAGCCACGGTGAGAAAACCCCTACATATACCACATGCGATTTAGCCCGGGGTAGTAGGTCCTCTATCTACGGCCAGAATCACTAGACTGATAGTCCTGTCCCTTGACCTTGACCATCAAGCAGCCAGAAAATTGAGTAGTCAATCCCTACCTGATCTCTATCTTGTGGTCTTCAACACCATCACTGTTGACGTATAGTAAGGAAAAATCAAGGCATTGCCCGAACGGAGCTTCCTCATACATCGAGTATGTATGCCCATATATCTGCAACCCCAATTTACTTACTTTACCAATTGCTCTATTGACCACACTTGTCGAAAAGTGAGCTATTTCCTTTTCACAGATTTAGTCAACCAATTTAGCTAAGTCAACCTTAGATCCAAGAGACACATCGAAAACAAGGACTGAGAAACCCAACCCCTCCAATCCCCATCTCCCATAAAGAATGAAAGATGATACATCCACTATCACCATCACCCACCAGTGATCATGGCATGCTCCAGCACGCACGCAGGATGGTGTTCCAACTGGTCGATTTCCGGCGTCTCGCCTCCCTCTCCTCATTAAATTCGTGGCATCATCCCATCTGGTTGCCATTTTTTTGGTGTGTTTTTTTTCGCGCCCATTAGGCATTCATGCGCGCTGAATCGCGCCTTAGCTTTTCTGCAGGATATAGATCATGTACATGAGCTGGGTGCGGCTAGCGGGTAGGTCGTTCGCGTGGTCGATGCTCATGCGTCCAATGTCGTTGGATCTAGCCGCCGTGGCGCGCAGACTGGGATGGAGGGGACTATGGCGCCAGGCGCGATGGGTTTCTGGGAATGAGTGGTAGTCGTTATCGAGGATTGGTCTGATCATGAAATTTAATTGGGAGTTAGGATTTGGGAGGGTTGTGTTGGTTTCGGTCGATCTCGTTTCTTTGGTATCGGAGCTATTGGGGGTGGCTCTTGAGGGTTGGCTTGTTGAGATGCAGGTATAGGGCTTTGGGAAGTTCCTGGAAGAGCCCAGTTCATGGGTTTCAGATGTGCGAGCGATGATTGCTCGTTCTGTGGATGATGGAGGTGCGCAGATATATGGTGTATTTGAAATTGGGATGCACGCCAGGATTGGGATCAGCAACCGGGGTCTATCTGAACAGGGGAGTTGGTATCTGATGGACCACAAGTGTTCCAAATAATGGATATCTGCTCTGTTGGTATCTCAGATAATCTCTAGTGTTATATTTCGTTCGTCATAGATCCCATCAAGGCTGCATATTCATTGAACATCAGTGGTCCAGGGCATCAGGGGGCGATGGAACTCAATGTAGAACAAACAACAAGCTCATGGACCAGACGCTGTTCCCAAACTCTCGTCTTACCCACCTGATCTATAACCCTTGACCAGATTTATAGTCCAGGATGAAGTCAGATTTGGGGACTCTGATAAATGCAATGCCCCCTTTGAACTTGATCCGTCAGCGGCCGCAGGCGAGATTTCGTCCGTTCTTGAGTTTTCTCTATCAATCCAATTAACTCGCAGATTAGCTTAACGAAGTTCTGTATCTTCATCTCTGCAAAGCTCCTGATCTCTGCGAGCATCTGCAAGCAATTGAGGGCATAATAAATGGTTTGATTGCACTTCTTCCGGTTTAAGATGGCCATGTCGATACCGAGAGGATCCGTCTGGACCGTACTAGAAGATGATTCTGATACCTCTAGTGAAATCAGACCGGTAAACAAAGACATCAGGATAGCTGCAGCTTCAAATAGGAGCAAAGTCATGGCCGAAAAGCGCGCCTGAACGCCTCTCATCATCATACGCAGGGTAGAAAACCTTTCAGAATGTTCGGGGCTGTCAGTATTGGAGCGATAATAGTAACGCTCCTTTTTATATTGGGGAATACTCAACCTTTTGAGGAGTTTTGCGGGAGAACTGGTCGAGGGTCGTAGAGAAGAGAGAGTTGAACATGGATATATACTAGGTCTCGGACTGCAGTGACACCTTGCGAAGCCGTCAGTAAACGGAACAAATCATTCCTGCACTCCATCATGGCTAGTACCTTTCTAAATGTCATAAAATATAGATAAGCTGGTATCCGGAGGGGAGGGTGAATGCATGAGTGATGGACACAACTCGCTGCAATTCCCCCAAGTTAGATCATCTGACACTCTCGGCTGTCGGGCTATGAGTGTTCGCTTTCTTTCTCCTCGATGCAAACGACAGACTCCGGGTATCCCGTGCTACTCGGGAATGTAATAGTTGTAAATTATAACTAATGGTTGAGCGGATCCTCTGGGAATACTGCCTCTGGCTGCTCTCTTATGTATCTGTACAACTTGTGAAACCAGGCTCTTCCCACGAAGCAAACTAGCAAGCACTAATCACTTAGTACCGCAATCCATTCTGCTTGGCCAAGTTGCATCTCCGAATCTTGGTGATCTGTTGTCAAATACCCATTTAGGGTTCCTCGGTCACCTGACACCCGTGCCTTTTCCCCCTCTTCCTCTCTTCTTGTTATTCTTCTCCCCTTCTCCATTCATCTTCATCTCATCTACTTCATCCGCCCTCTCACCATCATGGATCTATTCAAACCTGTCGATGCAGAGTTCACAAAACTACTTCCCAAAATTGAGGTTCTATCCTTGTCCGCCCCCTTATATATATTCTGAAACCAACCGGTTAACCACATTTAGTAGTTACACGCGCACCTGAGTGGGAGCATCAGCCGCCAGTGTCTCCATGAAATCTGGCTACAGAAAAAAGCCAGGGATCCAGAATTCTCCGTCGAAGATCCATGGGTTGTTATGCCCCCGGGGAAAGTGGATTATTCGCTCGCAACGTAGGCCGTGTCTACCAATTCAACCCCGCTTATGCAAATCCCCAATTCTTCATGCGTGGATGCAAATTAAGACCAACGCATGCAAATCAAACCAGATCAACCACATCGGTTGAATCATCAGCTCAATCCCAGCTCATAAACCCAAACAAACAGGTTCTTCACCGTCTTCTCCCAATCCATCTACCACCTCTGCAACGACCTCCCCAGTATCGCGTACGCCACTACCTCCGTCCTCACGGACTTCCTGCACGATGGCATCCGCTACCTCGAGCTACGCACCATCCCCCGCCCCTCTCCCACCGGCGCCTTCACCCGCGAAGAATACCTCGACACCGTACTTACCGCCATCGAGCAGTTCAGCGCCTCCCACCCAGATGAAATCACCGTGACCCTCATCCTGGCCCTCGACCGCGGCGCCACCACCGCCCCGGAGGCCCTCGCCATCGTCGACCTCGCGCTCGCCCACCGCGCCCGCGGCATCGTGGGGCTCGACCTCTGCGGGAACCCCACCAAGGGGGACGTGGCGATCTACGGGCCCGCGTTCGCGCAAGCCAAGGCGCACGGGCTCGGCGTGACGGTGCATTTCGGGGAGGTCGCACAGCCTGCGACGCCGGGGGAGTTGGAGACGCTGTTGGCGTTCGAACCCGATCGGTTGGGCCATGTTATTCATGTGCCGGGGCCGTTGAAGCGAGAGATTGCGAAGAGGCGACTGGGTTTGGAGCTTTGTTTGTCGTGTAATGTGCACGCGAAGATGTTTGATGGTGGCTTTCTGGATCATCATTTTGGGGAGTGGTGGGGGGGTGGTGAGTGTCCGGTTGTGCTTTGTGTAGGTTTTCACCTCCCTCCTCTCCTTGCTTTGGCTTGCTTCTTCTTTCTTCTCTCTTCACTTCCATATCTTCTCTGCCCCAAGTAAACGCTGCGCTGCCATCACAAATTGAATACTAACGGGAAAAAAACAGACCGATGACGTGGGATTTTTTTGCAGTCCCGTGTCAAACGAGTATCGCCTTGCCGCGGAACACTTCAATCTCAATCGGAAAGACGTGCTACGTATGTGTCGAGGCTCGATCGAGATGATTTTCGGCGGCGAGAAGGAAAAGGCTCGTCTTCGGGAGTTACTGGACGAGTTTGAAGCTAGATATACACAATAACGGATAACGAGACACAACATGGCACATGTTATGCTACGAGATTAAAGGTATATGAATTACTTAGTATAGAAGAGCAGCAGGTTCGATAAAAGCGAAGATCGGTCATAACGCATAACTACTAGTCTTACATCTCATACCACAAGACGTACGATTTTTTCATGGGTATCAATATCAAGGTTCCATCCCTCTAACCCTGCCATCTCATCTTCCCCTCCTTCAAGGTCTTGATAACTCCACACGGCATGAATTCGCGGTTAACGGCAGCCAGACCCCCGTATCGTCTGACCATCTCTCCCTGGTACAGCTCCGCGATCCACCGCCAGTAGGGCGACATGGTGGACCAACGCTCAGAGATGGCGCTGCGGGTGCCCGGATCATCGGCCCCAAGGGACATCTGGTTGGCGCGCAGCTTGGGTGTCTGGTTGATGTCGACCTCGTTCGGGATGCGGGCGAGGTCGCGGTACGCCTGCAGGAGAGGGATGCTAAAGCTCTCGGCGTACTTAGTATACTCGTCGAGAGACATGAAGGTGGCCGACTCGGCGGATTCGTCCTCGCTGTCTCGTCGGCCGCCCGACTTGTCGAACACTTCCTTGGCGGCGTGGTAGTCTTTCTCGTCTTCGAGGCGCGCTTTGTGGAGTCGGCCCAGCGGACTCTGTTTGATGTCCTCGCGCATGGCGAGCAGCGGGACGTATGGGTTCAGGAGCTCCAGGCCGCCCAATTCGACGGGGAAGTAGAAGAAGCCTTCCGGGAGATCGTGGATGCCGAAACGCTCGGCAATCATCTTGCGCAGGTGGTCGGTGACGCCGCTCGGGCTGTCGGGGAACAAAGAGCGTTCGATGCGACTGAGCGTGGAGATGGCCATGTCAATGTGGTTGCGTCCGAAGCAGACAGCGGGTTTGCCGAAATTGTTGGCGAAGAATCGCCCGAAGTAGCTGTTCCAGGCCTGCACCCAGGCGAAGATGCTGGGGCAGGCGGCAATTTGGCGCCGCAGTTCCTCGATGTGATTGTCGACCTGCTCCTGGTCGATGACGAATCGGCTTTCCTGCGCGTCGAGCTTCAGGAATCCCCAGCGGATGTCGCCTGCGGGGAGCGAGTCGTCCTTCGTAGCGGGTGTGGGCGCTTGCTTTTGATCGTCTTTCTTCCCCAGTCGCACTGTGCCGGTCTTTTCCTCGTTCAGTTCGAGCCCCATCACCTGGGTGAACTCGGTCATCGCCGTCCACGCCTGGACGCAGGTCTGCTCGTGGCCCCAGAACCAGAAGTCGTCATGCAACCGATACAGGTATGCCCCGTCTGTATTCTTGTTCACGGTGTAGTCCATGCAGAAGAGCACGGCTTCGCCAAAACAATCGGAAAGCGTATGGCTCATGGGAATGCCACGCCGGCGAACCTGGGTAGCGGCGTCAGGTCCATCCTGGGTGAACTTCAACGGGGACTCAAGGAAGGTCTGGAAGAAGTTGAGCCAGTTTTGGGGCATTCCGAAATATTCCAGCACGGTCAGCATCGTGGTGTGCGGGAGAGAGGGCCCAAAGTATTTGAAGTCCGACCGGAGAGCCGTAAACTCCCCATACTGGGAGGTGTAGATGAGGGATTCTGTAATCAATAGATGGAGAAGGGAGTGTTTCGTTTCGAGGGCATTCTTGGGGGCCCTCTCCGTGCTGTACGTTGATCCAGCGTCACCTTCATCGCCGTATTCCGGCACGCTTGTCTCCACAGACGAAGGCAGCTGGGTCATGAAGTAATTCGATTTGTACGTTCGCAGTCGATAATCCTCCACGCTGTAGATGCCAGACCCATGGAATCCTCTTCTCGTGTCGAGGAAGTATTTGCTCTGCTGCCTCTTCACGCGTTTGGGGATGTTGGGCCTCTGTACCTTCCAGGCGCGCGTATTCACGAAAGCATCGAAGGCGGATCGGAAGGTCACCGCCCACTTAACACCGAGGTATTGGAACAAGAGGGCGTCTAGGATATCCTCGTCCATGAACACGCGGTATTTGCCATTCAGCTGGCGGCGCATTTCAACTGAGATCCCCTCCGCCGGCCAGCTCCAACTCTCCAAAGCAGCGAGACGCATGTTCAGCACGTCCGCCACTTCCTGCGCGACGGCCGGATTGCGCATGAACTCCTTCAGAATGTTCGTCTTTTCCTTCGACAGCAGATCCGATTTCAACAGCGCCTTACTGACCCATTCCAGCTCGTCGACGGTGATCCACGTCCGCTTCGACCCGAGTTCCGTGCCAAACGACTTGATCTTCTCCCGCAGCTCCTTCAACGCCTGCTTCGAGAGCGCGGTCTCGGTGAAGAGTTGATCCAGATACTCCTTGATCGCATCTTTATTCACATCCGCCTCCTTGAACACGTAATTCTCCCACGTCTCGCGTTGCTCGTGCATCTCCGCCCGTCCCACCGTCTCGCCTTCTCCCTCCGTCGCGGCCGTCGTGGCCGCTGCAGCGGGGTCCTCCTCCAGACTTTCCAGCCACTCCGTGACCAGAGTACTGTAGAACGAGGCATGTTCGTGCCGCAACTGCAGGTAGCGAACCTCGTTCTCCAACTCAGCGACCCACTCTTTCAGACTCCGATCCGAGACCGACAGATCGTAACGACTCTGCAGCAGGAACCGCCGGATGTTGACATGTGCCGCGCGTTCCGACCCATCACTCACGTCGCCTTCGTGGTCGGACTCATCTACATCCAGGTCTTCCTTGTCGAATGCGTCGTTGGGGAACCCCTTGAGCTTGGTCACGCCTTCTAGCAAGACCTGGGCTCTGGATCGGAGATCGGGTGATTTTTCGGCGGCTTGGAGGATCCTGGTGCGGTGCTTGTCAAATAGGGCCCGCTGCTTTGACAGTTCACCGATCTTTATGGCGGTGATGGAGCGGAGGGTTTGGGGGAGAGCTCTGGAGGACATCTTGATCTAGTAGAGGTTGGTGATTCAGAACTAGATTTTTTGTAAGGATAGTGACAAGGATAAGCAGTGAGAAATCAACACTTCAAGAGTAAAGAAAGGATGGAAGGAAGGCAGAGAGGCCGTGAGACTCTCTGGGATGTGAACAGAAGAAGGAAGCTGAAAAAGGAGGGGAGATGGGGAAGTTTTATTTACGCTTCCGTCGAGATCGGCGGAGCTGCAGTGGAGCCGTGACTCAAGACTATAAAAACTAAAAAGGGACGCCGATCTACTAGATCCATTCCATGACATCATGTAAACATTCTCTCTGTGCGGAGTAATAGTTACTAGGTAGTAGCCAATGTTATAGGACTAGATTTGTTCATATTCAATCCAGCAATCATCGTACTGCATTTCCAAGTAGCTCTGTCCTCGCAGCTCTCCCACCGTCCGAATTCTCCATCGCCGAATGGTCGCCATCACCGCTTGAGCAATCACCAGCCAGGCCAGATCTTTCCCCGCGCAGCCTCGCGCGCCTTTGCCGAAAGCCACGAACCTGGAATCCATATCTCGCCGATGTGACTCATCTCCCAGCCATCGCTGCGGTAACCATTGGTCCGCTGTGTCACCCCAGGTCTCGCGCGACCGGCCTAGAACGTACGAATTGGCCGACACTCTCGTGCCCACAGGTAGCGGGGAGTCCAATCTGGCAATGATTGTCTCGGCGCCTGGCCGGATGACGCGAGGAAACGCCGTGGGAAAGGCGGCGTGCAAACGGAGGGTTTCTTTGATGACGGCCTGCAGCTCCAATGGAAGGGACGCAGTGGTCGATGACTCCATCTCGTTGAAATTCGGTGCCGCCATTCGCAGCTTGTTCTGCCATCCCTGGCCTTGATCGGTCCCCAGCTGATACAACAGCGCCGTAATTGTCGCGGATGTGCTTCCCGGCCCCGCGAAAACCAGGTTAAATGTCTCCGATAGGAGCTCATCCTGACTCATTCGGGTGGCGTCGTCGCGGGGGACTTCTAGCCAGCTTTTCAGGATGCCAGGCTGCCGATGTTGGACCACTTCCAGGGAACGCCCAAAGATGGCCACCCAGCAGGTAGCCAAAAGAGCGGAAAAGCCTGTGTCCTCCCCCTTGGCGTTGTAGACCGGTCTACGAAGCAAAGCATCGATAGGGCGCGTGTTCATTATCCATCCAAACGCCGGCCAGAGTGAGAAGCTCCACGCCATTTTACTCATCTGGCGCAAAGCCGAAGTAACCCCCTCCCCTGCAGCGTTGTCCGTGTACGGATGCGAGGCGAGAGCGGGTCCAAAGATCACCTCCAGCATGGTGTCCACTGTGAACTGGTGCACCAAAGGGGCTATGTTGACTGGTTTCGCTGCGACGGACGACGACGCCTCCATCCTGGCGAGCAGAACATCGACATGTTTTGACACTATTGGTGCATACCTCGCCGATTTAGAGCTACTCAGAGTAGGGCCCAATACCTTTCGTTTCTTTTGTCGGTGGGCGGCATCGGATGCCGTAGCAAAGATGCTCGCGGTCCGTTTGCTTTGGTCTCTACCGAAACCGTAGAAGTCGTCCTTTTCCACAGACTTATTGAAACCATAGATGGATTCAAAGTCCTCGAGAGTGGAGAATGAAAGCCAGTTTGGCGCGACGCGCACTACGGGCCCATACTGCACGTGCAATCGCCATTCCGTCAAGTGGTGCTGTCCGCCGAGAAAAGTCAAGAATCTCCTTTCATCGGACTCATTGATAAGCTTATGACTACTAGGTACGAGTGGATTCAACGGGCAGAAGTACGGACCAGATGTTAGTGAAGCGAGCTAGAAGCGGTCCTGGATATTTAGCGAGAGGATGAAAATAGCAGAGATAGACCACACGAGCGAGGAGGGTAGCTCCAATGAAGGGAATGATCAGGGTGAAAGACAAAAGTGGTGCTGGCATGACCTCAGTGAAGGGAAATATCTCTTCTCAGCTATGAATTAGTCTGTGATGATGGCAGGGATGAGTGTAAAGAAGAAAGCGAAAGAGGGAAAAACAAAGAAGGGGCAACGTCATCAGATCACGAGGGGACCACGTGTTGCCACTGCCTGCATCGCCAAACGAGAAACTGGAGAACACGAGAAGCGCAGTACAGGCAGCTACTTCGTCGGAGCAACAACTGAATTCTCTTGGTTCCGCGATCTAGAACGTCTATCCTCACTCTGCATCCCTCAGCAAAACAATGTCCCTGATCATCCCATCAAAGCCCTCTCCAATCCGATTGAGCGGTGCTTCAAACGCAATAGGCGCCCATAATTGTTGTTCCCCATTTATCCCCAGTCGAGTGAGAAACTCCATGGAAATAGATTCCGCGGTGAAGAATGTATGGGCAGCTTTTCCGACCAAAGAAACATCCGTCCAGGTATCCAGCGGAAGACTATAATTTAGCGAGTACGAGTTGCCGCCGCTTATAAAGGTCACGTTGCTAATAGATCCATTTCCATTCGTGAGCATCGAGTCGGGGCCGGCGAAAAGAATGCCTGGGGTGTCTGATGTAGGGTTCACCGAGAATGATAAAGTATAGTCCCTCCCTTTGCTACCTAGAGGCGTCTGCAGATAGCAGCCGTCGGAAAGTATGAGGGCGGAGTCTCGAATATCACAACCATGCACTATACCATGGTACCCATTTTCAGATAGGTCAGGAACGGTTTGGGAATCCTCATCGAACTCGTAGTGCAGTATTGTATCGGTCTTGCTCCGAACTTGGCGGTCTAGATTCTGCGCCGGTATGGCCGCATGAAGTTTCTCAAACACCAGATCATACTCCTCTTCGAGTAGGTCTCCGCCCCACTGTTTGTCACTCAGCGCGGGAAGAAGATCCCTCCAGGAATAATAAGTCTCCAGGACGGTAGTGGCGTTGGGTCCATAGTCATTCCATAGCGCGGCAACGTGGCCAAGTACACGGTCGTTGTCCCTTGAAGGGTTGTTGGACGCATTCTTAATATCAAAGATGTTAGGAGCAAATGCTCCGCCGACAGGATCTCCCTGGAAGATGCGTGTTTTATTCAACTGCTGGGGGTAGCTCCCCGACCATTTAGCCACGATGTAGGACGCATCGTCCGAATTCAGCACGTCGTAGCCGTTCTGGATGAAATCATAATACGCATTGTCCTCAAAGGCCTCCCAATGTTGGATCGACACCTCGGTTGAAACGTCAGCCCCTTCTTCCGGCGTGAAGGTGCCCCAGATCCTCATAGCTTTGCCTGACTCCTCGGATATGTACGAATGTAATTGATTGACAAAGCTTGTGTAATCAGCGACCAGATGGCTTTCATACTCATCCGCCCCGATATGAACAGTTTTACTCTGGAACCAAGGTAGGAACGTCTTCCATATCGCTTTGACGGTGGGAAGTGTGTCCGGGTGACTGATATTGAGCATACTAAGGTCGTCGAGCCCTAACTCCGGACGCCATTGCACCATGACCAAAGCATGTCCCGGTGCCTCGATTTCCGGTATAATCGTAACACCTCGCTGGGCACATTGCCATTGAACCTGGTGGAACTGATCGTACGTGTACGATTCATTGGCTCGTTTGTTCAACCCAGCCACGGCCTCGTCATCAGACCAAAGGCGGAAAGCTGCGTACAAATCCATCGAATCTTGCCTTGAATACCTATCGACGTTGTTGTAAAGATTGTCGCTCAGGTGAACATGAAATACATTCTGCTTGAAGAATGAGAGATAAGAGCACATCTCGGTTAGGAATTCGGGCGGATAGTAATGACGTCCGACGTCTAGCTGAAATCAAATCCACTTGTCAGTTATTCTCGGTGGGCAGTATGATAACCAACTGCAACTTACCATGATGCCTCTGTTAGCCCATCCAGGTGCATCTAGTCCGGATCCTTGAGGGAGCTCCCTTCCAGCCACTACGGCTGTCTGAATAAGAGACCGGGTTGCCCACCAAGCTCCCAGTGGGCTTGCACCCGCAACGGTGATGCCGTTATCATGAATGTTGAGGGTGTACGCCTCCGCAGTGGGACGTCCGGCGGCATCTTGAAAGTCACTGTTGTTGGTCAAGGTGAGAAAGATGGAATCCGGTATAGGATCCGAGCTGAGATTGAGGGGTAAGCTCAGCCCTAACGTGGACTCGAGATCTTCTTGGAAGGTCTCGGCGAACTGATGGAGGGTCGGGGGTATCAGCGTTTGTCCATCGTGATCGACGGCATCGGCATGGTCGATGTCCACCACAATGCCCGTCAATTGATCAAGATGGTAAGTGTCACCGGCTTCGGTGAAAGGGAAGGTAGGAACTGTCACCAATCGAGCCTGTCCTGAAAGAGATGAGATTGGCTTTCAACCATTTACGGGTACGGATTTGGGGACAAGGTGTCATACCCCCTACGCTAAGGGCTAGCAGCAGAACTGAGCGCCACGACCGAGTCCAGTACATTGCGACGTAGAACCTAGCTAAAGCTCTAGCAGTTGAGAGCGATAGAGGGTTCTGCATCCGTATTTGTATGGCATTGCAGGCTCGCGTAGTATTTCCAAGCCGAAGAATGAGGGGAAGGCAAGGAAAGTGCAGATACCTAAGGTCGGCAAGGCGTCGATCCCTCAATGTCACCTTCCTCGCTGGTATCTGATCGGCTCAACGGCATTTTTCATGTAGTATTCAATGTTGTATTCAATGTAGTATTCGCTGGTTATGATGACAAGGGGGTGTTACCTAGAGGACATAACATCGGGGAGATTTAGTTGTTTAGTAGAAAAAGAACCGTGCCTTGCCATCTGAAATCCTAGTAGAAATCTTGGGAGTTGGTTCCCCCGATTCTGCTTTCGCCTCCAGGACATGCAAAGTGTGGATTTCCGGAGTAAGGGGTTGAAAGCTAAATAGTAGGTAAAAGACAGGGAGAAAGAGAGTAAAGGAAGAAGGAAGAGAGTGAGTCGATCGAGTAGAAAGAAGGAGGCAACCACTGACCCAATCGGGTTAGCGCCAGTCCGACCGGCTGAAATCTTCGGGCGCCTCAGGAAGAAATTCGGAGCTGAACCTCCTGTCAACCTGCGATGTTGGACTCATTTCGAACCCAGTCTGCCATCACGTTCTTCATTCTTCAGGGTAAAGAACCGGATCGAAAGAACTATCTTGCCGTCTCTAAACGCGAGCAACTAACAGTCGAAGGATGACGAGCCCTCCGCTACGATAACTACTAGTACCTAAATCAGGTCCGATCTAGCATCCACCGGATCGATCAATCTACTAAGTACACGACAACGCAACGATGGGAATGGACTTTGTGTTCATCAATGTTCGCGAACCTAAAGATGCCCTGCAGCTAGCAAAAGAGCCCGAGATCCGCTCTCACGTGGCTCGCTATCAATGGAAGCAGATCGAGAACCGCTCGTCGCATTCCACTCAGAAGGAGGGCGACGAAAAGGCCCGGGACAAACGGCCCTGGTCGACCTGCATAGAACTGGATTGCCCCGCCTCGCAGGATCAGGATGGCCTGTTTTCCGATGCGATGGCTCGCCCTCCCAAGCCCTTCGGCGTGGTCCAACCCGCCATCTCGATCCCGCCGCCGCTCGGTGGAATCCGCGTCGATCCTTTTCGATCCTATCCGATCTCGTTCAGGCCGTTCCTGCCACAGCTCGTGGATCACTGTAAGAATAGTCACCTGTAGTTTGTTATCCCATGCGAGCGAGCTAACGAGCCCCGCGTCGGGCTGTTCATTAGACCTCATGAGTATGGCGGTCGACATTCCCGAGCTGGATCAGCCCGGTAACCGAGGCCTTCTCCGAACCAGCTGGTTTCCGCTGGTTATGACCGAGCCTTCACTGTTCCTTGTAATCATGCTACTGGCCGGATCGCACTATGCCTCGGTGCGGGATCCGTCGGCAGATATCAAGCTGGATCTGCTCCGTCTGCGATGCGAGACCGTCAACGCCATCAACTATTCCTTGCAAATCCAGCAAAAGGACGGCGTCAACGATGCATTGGTGGGTGCTATCGCGAAGATGGCCAGTTACGAGGCGATGTTCGGTAACATGGAGAACTATAGCGTGCACATGCGCGGTCTCACTAGGGCGGTCGGTCTACGAGGCGGTCTCACGTCCCTGGGGCTGAACGGGCTGCTGCGGCGGATAGTGGTGTGGATAGACCGCAACGCAGCTTTTTTGCACGGCTCGTCGCTCTATTTCCCCGGCGCAACATTTGTGCCAGGGCAAGCATTGCCAGATCCGAATCCGGGTCATTTCTTGGGAGCGTCATAATCAGGAGATTAACGGAGTTACGAGGTCACGACCAAAATATCAATAATCTGTCATCCATGCCTACACTGTCTAAGTAGGGAGGCACTGCAATAACCCAAATAGGATATCACCTTCACGGCGGGACTGCATCTCTTGACGTCATTAGCAAACCCAATTGGCCTGTATCATCCAGTTTTGGTTTGATCTTGCCAAAACCGACCAATCATAATACATCATTTCTTGTCAAGAGAACCCACCGAGCGCCCCTTTCCCGATATGGATATCACATACTAAGAAAGCTTAACCTCTTGCAGAGCCCGCATTTGACCTCATATCTCGGACTGAACGGAAATAGCGTAGCCCAGGGAAAGATGCGGTGTCGATATTTGAAACAAAGAGAGCCTTACAACATTCAGCCATGGAACTCCCCCCGCGATTCCTTATAAAAGGAGCCCTGAACATCCCCTAGAGCCCTGAGAGCTACATTTCCACCACACCCAGTTACACCCAGCCTCTCTCTTTCTAGTCATTGCAATCCCTCGATAGTCTGTCTATAGACATCCTCAGAAATGTCTCTCACCGGTCAAGTCGCCCTCATCCCTGGCGGCGTCAAGAACCTTGGCGCCCAAATTGCCCGCGAACTGGCGGCCCAGGGTGCCAACCTCGCCCTGCACTATCACTCCGCTGGCAGCCAGTCCGACGCCTCCAGCCTCTCTGCCGAGCTGAAGCAGAAATACCCGTCTCTGAAAATCGCAACCTTCCAGGGTGACCTGACGCGCGCCGCGGCCGTCACCAAGCTGTTCCAGGACACGCTGAAGGAGTTCGGCAAGATCGACATCGTCGTGAACACGGTTGGCAAGGTGCTCAAGAAACCGATCACGGAGATCAGCGAGGAGGAGTATGATGAGATGTTTGCGTATGCTGTGCCTTTTCCCTTTCTTCTTTCCCGTCATTCATATATCTTCCCTCGAAATTTCACTCCAAGACAAAGTACTCCGTGTGGTATGGTACTAAACGAAGTGTCTCCAGCATCAACTCCAAAACCGCCTTCTTCGTTCTCAAAGAAGCTGCCGCGCATGTCTCCGATGGGGGCAAGATAATTTCCATCGTGACGGCTCTTCTCGGCGCCTTTACGGGCTTCTATACATCCTACGCGGGGAGCAAGGCTCCTGTGGAGCATTTTACTCGGTACGTTATCGAGACTCCCACCATCACCTCCTTCCTCTTCTACAGTAGAAGAATCAAACCCCTATACGAAAAGAGGTGAAAGAACGTTTGCTAATTCCCAACTCTCTCGAAACAACAGAGGCGTCTGCAAAGAACTCCAGTCCCGCCGCGTCAGCGTCAACAACGTTGCTCCGGGTCCGATGGATACGCGTACGTCTTCCCCTTTCCCCTTTCCCCTTATCCCTCATTGGTATATCCATACCCATAGCTATATCTTCATTTTGAAAGTATGAAGGGAAATTGGACTAATCCGATGGCTAATCTTCTATCTATCTAGCATTCTTCTATCCCCAGGAATCCCCCGAGGCCGTCGAATTCCACAAAGCCAACGGCATGGGCAACCGCTTAACCATGGTGCAGGACATTGCACCCATCGTCCGCTTCCTGTGTACCGAGGGGACTTGGATTACGGGGCAGACGATCTTTGCGAATGGAGGGTATACTACTCGCTAGAGACTTATGAATGATTGTGCCATGTCATTCTGGTAGATATAGGAGGGAATTAATTAAATAATGAAAGAAAGGAAAAGATTTCATGTTCAAATTCATATCTCATAACATGTGCAGATGATTCAAAGCACAAATTCTATCGTTCAGAAGAAAACAGAGTAGCTGATCCCGATAATCGACCAGACCTAAGTAAGTCCATGGGGGTATTGAATATACAGAAAACCCCCGTTCCCAATCGCTTATGTACAGAAATGAAGGTTGCTCCGCGTGCGCCAGCTTGGATATAATATGCTCGTTGTTTTTCTGTTCAAATGGCGGCAGCAGATCCCGTCTTGGCTCCCTTCTGATCAGGAGACGATGCATATCCGGCATCGTCCGTCTTCGGGGCGGCGTCCACTTCGTATGGATACGAGTCGACTTCCTCGCCGTAGGTCATGGACAGGTTGTCGACGTCCACGTCAACCTCGTTCCACGTCTCACTGGTGGCCGGCACCGGGAAGAGACGGGTCAGAATATAGTACAGGGTGAAGGAGACGGTCACACCGGAGACATAGTTGATGTTGTAGATGTACTGGGCGCCTATGGGCACGGTGCGGCCGACGGCGCCAGCGAACCCGACGATGTTGATGAGGATGCCCGCCAGGTAGGAGGCGTAGGCCTGCCAGGAGAAGCCGTACACGTATCGGTAGGGCGAGTCCTTCCGGGCCGAGTACAGGTCCTTGACTTGTAGGTAACCCTTGCGGACAACGTAGTAGTCACAGAGCATCGGTCCGGCGATGGATGACAGGAAGATGGAATAGGCAGAGAGGTAGGTGGTGAACTGGTTAGACGAGGATACCAGGTTCCACTGCGTTCTTCGTGTTAGCTAAGAACTCTTTCGGTGCAGGAATTAATCAGGGAGCCTTACCGGACACATGGCTAAGCCCACGGCGGCGCAGACATAGCTACCACGTCGGATCGTGATGTACCGGGGCAGCAGCGCGGTCATATCGGTACCAGCCGAGACCGAGTTGGCCGAGATGTTTGTGCCGAGCTGGGCCAAAGCAAACCCCGTCGCGATCACGAAGATGCCAAAGCGCTCGGCAGAGCTGGCCCCTTCTAGGAACATGTTCAGGAGGTCAAGAGGATTCCACACCATCTCACCCCCGAAGATCACAGCCGACGAAGACGACGCGATAATGCCGATGAAAGAAGTGACTCCGAAGCCTACGGGGATGGTGAACAACTGGGACCACAGCGCATCCTTGGGCTTGTATGCAAATCTCGAAAAGTCGGGGTCATTGACAATTAGAGTAGCAAAGTTCCCCATGCAGCTCATGATCGCTTTCACCACGGCCCAGGCCAGTGTGCTGCCGTGCACGGTGTTGGGTTGGTGCACGATCGGCCCAATACCGTTGGCACGGCTGATGGCCCAGGCGAAGAAGGCAATGGCCGCAATGGGGGAGTAGATTGCCTTGACGGTAAACAGATGTCGGATCTTGTGGACGGGAAACCAAAGCGCGGGTAACGAGAGGAGCCAAAAGAGGAAGAAGCTCACGAAGCCCTTCGTGTCAACTCCGGAGCCTGCGGGAATAGTGTTGGGCAGATTGGCATAGCTGGGCCAAATGGCGCTGATCATAATGGTCACACACTGACCTAATTGATGTGTCAGACTTGCATTTATTGTTGGGGTGGGGAAGAAAGGGTCTGACACTCACCTCCGATGTAGCCCTGGACCCCGTACCAAATCACCGCCATGGCCGCCCGGTTGAACACAGGCCAGAAGGACCCCCAGATACCGAATGTTGACCGACAGACCACTGGGAAGGAGATGTGATAGACCGCGCCGATGCGACCGGTCAAGCAAACAAAACACGCAGCCATAAAGTAGCCCACCCACACACAGAGCCAGGCCTGCCACCACGACAGTCCATCCACTATCATGGACGAGGAGATCATCCAGGTATTCTGGTCCACCGTTAGCCTTCCGGCAAGCTTTCCGAGAACCACACCAACATACAATATTCAACGAGTCTGCAATCCAAAAAGCAATAAAATTGTACCATCTCCATTGACGACGTTCGGGTTCAACTGCATCATGCGATCAGCTGAACAGTTCCACGACGCGTGAACGACATCCGGAGCAGGCAGGAATGAAGGGAATCGTCGGCCGGTGCCAAAGTCTCACCTGGCCGTAAATCATGGTTGGTCAACATTAATTGCGTGTTGGTCAGCCCAGGCTCCGACGGCACCTCGAGCTTCTCGACCCATTGCTTCATTCGAGCCATGATGCAATGCTGCAATACTGCAATGCCACACCCGCGGGGAAGTCCGGTCCGAGTAGGGTGACTTGCTCGCTGCGCCCGGGAGAGTATCGCACTGAGGAAGACGAGGGCAGAAGGAGCGAGATAAAGCAGATGCGAGATTGTCGAGAGGGCCGAGGGAGCGTAGGACGGGGACGGGATATAAAGATGAAAGCCACGCCTCAGCCTGACAACACAGGCAGCGACGGCGCACCCGATGATATCCCGGTTTCCATTTGATCCTCATTTAGTCATGATGGACAACGGACGGTTGGAAGCCATATCGTCATGATCAGCCAGGGGCCAATCAGGGCAACGACAGGGTGATATCGAGCCATATCAGCCGTTATCATGGGAGGCCCCGGATGGACGGGAATCATGGAATGGAGATGGGATCCTCATCCCCGGAGAAGTCAAAAAAATGGGGAGGGCAGCGATAAGAGCGGTGTCAATAGGCTGTGGCAGCCCTCCATCAGCCAGCCAGACTGAGCGAGGTGATCTGATCGAGTAAGAGACTGGGCGTTATCAGCGATATCTGGACTGCTGCTGTTTGCGGAGAAACTAAGAGGAGTCAGGTGGAGACGGGGCGGGCTGGGCGTATCTAATCGTCACCTCATCTGCGGGTGAGTAACCGGACTGCTGACTCGATGGG
Source organism: Aspergillus sp. S1802E (assembly GCA_023627535.1). NCBI lineage: Eukaryota > Fungi > Ascomycota > Eurotiomycetes > Eurotiales > Aspergillaceae > Aspergillus > Aspergillus sp. S1802E. The sequence goes on from JAMAHN010000015.1 coordinate 613,722, forward strand.
ATCGAGTAACCACCGTCACGTGATCCTCCGATCGGAGGTCTTATCTCTCTCTTCCTGAGTAGTTCCCTTATCGTTCGTCGTTCTCATTCTTCAGTTCTTTCTCTCTTCTGAAACAATGTGGTATTATGCGCTAAAATCAACTTCCCTTCCCCCCACTCCTCTCTATCTACCCCTGATTCCACTTCCCAAACTTCATATAATCATCGTACAATCCCTTAAACACCGCCCGTCCCGACACGTCCAGTCCCGCGTTCAGCGCCCGCATCGTCTCGCGCGACATGACGTCCAGCACTGAGTACAAGCCAGGCATGATCGCCGCCTTGACCTCGGGCGCTAGCGTCCCCCGTAAGGAGCTCTGCGCATACTCCATAATCAGGTACTGCAGGTACTGGCCCGCAATCCGTTTGGCCTTCTTCGTCTGGTCCGTCAGGCCCTCGTAGCCGACCCCCGACTGCGTTGGTCGCGACACCGCCGACACCGTGGGATCGCACAGGGACGTGAGCAGTCGCGTAAAGTGCACCGCGTGTGCTGCGTCGAGGGATGCCAGCCAGAACGGCTGTTCAGCCTGTCGCTTCTCCGAAAGCATCGATCGGCTTCGCTTGCGAGACCGCGCAAACAGGCAGTTCAACAGTCGCTGCATCGCAGGAAGGATCAGGTGGAACCGACCTCCCAGCTTTTGGCGATGAATACCCAGCAGAGCACCCATGATGCGGCACAGTCGAATGTAGATCGTGGCCGAGTACTCGGGGTTGATTCGCGGCCCGGCTTTGGACGCGCACACCGCAACGCAGGCCAGCAGGCTATCGATGTTCCATTGGCTGATGCAGCGCGTGTGGTTGCGCAAGAGGATATCCAGGCACTCTGTGCCGAAGGTGAATTGCTCGATTGATTTGCTGCGGGACACCGACTCCGTCACAGCGGTGCACAAGAGCGACAGCTCCTTGGCCGTATCGTTGTCCTTGTCTTCGATAGGAGCCAGAGATGCCACGGCTAACCCGCAGATGAGCAGGTGGTATTCAGCACTGTCTCCGAGGAACCCAAGCTCCCGGATATCGCGGATCACCCGAGTAAGCTCGTCCGACGACAAAGATCGGAATCTAGCACACGTTGACCGAATAAATAGCCGCTGTTCCTCGCCATACATGTGCCGCAGTGGAAGGGCCTCGGCATACTGTATGACGGGGAGCGTAATGCTTTTCTCCGATCCCCGGCCGGCGAGAACGCGGCGCCGGATCAGTCGTCGTAGCGAGGAGCCAGAGTCGATGGACTTTTCCACGTAGCTTTCGATCTTGGACAAAAACTTTTCAACCTCCGTGTGATCAGTAGCAAGGTCCTCAAAGTCCTCCAGGGCGTCGAGGATCTTGATCAGCGTGATAGTCTCCTCCAGTTTCTGTTTCTTGCACTTGTCCTTGACGGACTTCACCTCCGTGACAACAAGCTCAAACACCTTTTGCCGACAGTTGGCCAGCTCTTCCTCGTCAAACACGCCGGAAAGGCTCTTGCGGTGAATCCAGAATTGGGACAGAGATATCCTGATAAAGAAACAGTCCATTGAGTCGCGATCAATTGACCGCAGCTTAGACGCCTTGGACGATACCTTCCGATACATCTTCTTGAAGATTTTGCGGCGATCGTCCTCGGACAAAACTAGCAGTTTCGCCACGACGGCTCGGTGTAGGTTGCGGAACGCTTTCATGATCTGAAGGTCAATATCACTTCCTCGCAAGGAAACGGCTTTGGCCACGGTCCACATCGGTTCCCAGTCGCTGGTGAGAACGGCTGCAGACTTGGGCATGTCGGCCAGCTTCGCCATCAAGGACAGCAACCCCATGGTGACTTCTGGCGTACTGTCTTCCTGTAAAACAACGTTTTGCATCAGATCCAAAAGAACCGCTCTTTGGCGACGAGTGACAAGCGGAGCTGGGATCCTCTGAAGACTCTCGACGTATAGCTGGCGATTGGAAGTAGTTTCTTGAACGGGTCCCGTGAGCACGTGTATCAAGTCTGCAACGATGATGGGAGCGTTGAAGAGATACTCGTGGCAAACAACGCTCACCCAGGCTTGCAGGAATCGTGCTCCGGCCGGGGCAGTTTCCAAAATGGACGACGATGAATTATATTGTGATGTCGCCAAGGTTAGCACATGCTTAAGCAAAGACCGGCGAGTGTCCGAATCGATAACAGGCCAGATTTCCGGACTCTGGACGATAGCCAGGAAGTAAGCCAGTGCGAGAGTTATGGGGGAAGTAAGAGTCTCTGCACGACCATCCCACGGGGAGTCCATCGACTGCAAAGCATCCTTTGCGCAGCTCGATTGAAGGAAATCCGCGACATCTTTTGTAAGCGTGTTGAACTTGTCGACATTGTTGGATTCGGGAGATGCTTTGACCGAGGCAAGGGTAAATCTGTAGGCCTCAAAACACTCCAGCGGAGCACATGGCTTCTGCACCCCATCTTTCTGATGGCGCCGGATGGATTTTGCGGCCGCATCCGTAAAACCCATGATCATAGCACCACGGCTGCCATCGGCAAATTGGCCATTATTTTCGAGGAGGTTTCGAACCAATCTCCAGAGCCGCCACCTCCAATGGATGCCCTGTTTCGAAGGCAAGGTAGAGGCCAACGTCTCAATGACGACGTCCAGGTCCTCGTTTGAAGCCGTGGAATACAATGTGCGACTTCTGAGACCCGCCTCTAGTATCAAAAATTGAGCATAGGCAGAAGGTGTAGCCGAGATTTTCCCATCCTTGCCCTTGACTTCCGCGGCCGCGGCGTGCATCTGCACTGCAGCATGAGCGTGGGTTAGAGGATTGCGCATCAGTTCACTGTAAATGTTGCAAACATCGTCATCCTCCCAGACGGAGAAAAGACTGAGATTGCTGTCTTGCGATCGCGCCTCTTCGATACTGATTAGCTGCTCGGTCCACAACTGCATGAAAGTTACTAGGTCTCGGGCGGCCACAAATCCGCGTAACAAAGGAACCACGATGCCAGATTTTATGACTCCATAGCTTTCGTGGGTGCGCGACACTCCACTTCGCCAGTGTAGATGGATCTTCTCAAGTAGCGCTCTAAGAAGCTTGGTGGAATCGGACAAACCAGAGTTTGGCAGAAAGATGTCGGCTCCCAGCTCAATAAGCAGCGCCGTGAGGCTCCACTCAACTTGCGCCAACCCATCTTTAAGCAAACCCGTGTACACGGCATGCGTGAGCAAGGTATGGAGAGACAGCTGCACATTCCGCGAAAGAACCACGCGGAACAGACGTTCAAGGATGCCGACGAATTCTGGAAGGTAAATGTCCGCATCCTCCGCCTTCACAATCCAATATGCAAGCTCAGCGACGGCCACGAAGAGCGTCTCCAGCCATGGAGCCTCGTGCGTCTGTCTTCGGAAGGTGTCCCTAGGCACCGAACGGGATGCGATGTCAAAGAATTCAGGTAGCAATTCTGCAGTCTTCCATAGCGTCTTCGTCGTAGTGTTTGCGCTTTCACCAGTGGCGCCAGTGGAGTCGGTGCCTAACAGAATCGGCTTGAAGGTGTCGGAAACGGGCTTGACAGGGCTCCAGTCCGGCTCACTCGCCGAATAATCTATACCGGAGCCTCCTCGGTCGTAGAATCCTGCTCGCGCTGGTAGCACCACATGAAGGGCAATTAACCGCTCCACCCCCTGCAGGACTTGGGCTCTCTCATCGGTATCTAGTCGGATGGATCGCACGCAGAGATGTAATCTTAACGCACTCTGGAAACAAACCTTGGCGAAAGATTCCTAACAACTGTTAGCGTCCCGAGTATTCTATTGTCAGCTTCCAGTATCGGAACTTACATTACTCGACCCACTGTCTGTATCATTCCGGCGATAAGACCTCAGCTCCCACAGCTCCAGGACTGCAGGAAGCACATACAGAAGATGTTGCAGATCGGTCGTCTTGCGCGCGTGAGAGAACTGGTTCGTAGCGACAGCAGCCACCCTGAATGATTTGCCAAGCGTCAAAGCAATCGATTCAGGTTCCCCTTTTAGCGCATGTCTAAGATGAGCGCTGGCCACTTCCTCAATCCCCAGCGTCCGACTGGTCAGGTTGACCAAGCTGTACAAGCAATCCAGCGCCCGAATAAAGGTCAAGAAACACGAAGTCGGCGTTTGCGGCTGTTCATCGATGTCCATAGCATCGGGTTCTCCATCACCAGGCCTCTTCCTTTTCGTCCCCTTCTTATCGTACTTCCCAGCGTCCTGCGTCGAATCGCTAAGCGTCTTACTCGAATCCGAATCCGAGCGAAGAAATTCCGTCGTTCCATTCTCCAGTCCGGCAAAGACGTCGTCCTCCAAGTCGGTGATTGCGTGGCTGAGGATACCCAAGAACTTCTGATCTTTCAATGTGATCGCCAACGTCTTCGGGGGGATCAGATCGATGAGCTGTCGCAACAGTAGAAACGAGGCAGGCTCGACTCGGTAGTTTTTGCCCGCCTTCAACTTCTTCAGCAGCCATCGCAGTACCCATTCTTCCTTCGGAGCGGCCTTCGTCTGGATATGAGGGGTTCGGTTGATTTCGGGGTGACTGGCACACAAGGCCAGATCGAGTCCAATTATCTGAGCGGCCTCATTGAGCTGAGCGTTCGGAGACCCGGAGCCCTTTTCGAGTCGAAGTAGAGCCTCTTGCGACGAGCGCGGACGCTGTATAGAACACAGTACAATTTAGTCGGATATACATTTTTCAAAAACCCCCATGGTAAAGAACAGAACACAAGAGCGTTGAAAAGAACGACAGGAAAGAAGGAAAAACCCACCTCCGCAACAGACGGCATTTCGGAGAACGATCGAATGAACAATCTAGAGCCGTCCGATCGGTGAGTATCCCAAGTGACCGGGGGAAGTTTCAAGTCGACATAATCCGTGGAGCAGGAGAAAGGGAAAAAAAAGTAGGCGCGCCCGTGACGCCAGAAACAAGCCAAGGCTGGTTTTTCCCCCCGACCGCCTTTGGCCCGGCAGAGCTCGACCTTTCCCGATCGCTTCCATCGTCGGCTTCTCCCTGTCTGCTCCCTCTTCATTGGCATTTCTCTGCCCTCTCGTCTGCTTTTGTTCCTCTCTCCGTCGTCTATCGCAGACTGTTTGTCCACCGTTCCTTTCTCAACTCTGAGACCCGAACTAACGCCCCGATCGCAGATCTATCACAATGGCCGACAACAACGGTTCCCAGCCTGTGGCCCGGGCCACTAAGCCCGTCAGTGAGGCATTGCTGAACGAGAAGGTACTGTCTACGTCCAATGTTTCTTGATCTCGACTCGACGAGAACCCTATCATCTGCATCAATGGCTGCCCGCGCGGCCATTGATTACAGTCAAGACAAGGAGCACTCGTGCGCGCTCGAAAACGTTTTGAGCTTCGGGCTAATACGGAACTGTCTATGGCTACGATAATTATAGTGGGACCGCGCCATTTCCTCCATGATCATCCGCTCTTCTCTCGGTCTTTCCTTCGGTGTTGTTTTTTCGGTGCTCCTGTTCAAGCGGAGGGCTTGGCCCGCGTGGGTTGGTCTGGGCTTCGGTGCCGGACGTGCGTGGGAGGAGGCTGATTGTACGTTTTGATATCCCGGAAGTTGATGGCAGGGATTGCCCCGCCTCGCTACTGTGGAATTCGTTGGGTCAGCATTGCTAACTGAAGGTTTAGCTTCTTTCCGCCGGGGTGATTCGCCCGTCAGAGACGCTCTGCGTAAGTAAAGGGTCAGCATCTGGTTGTGTATGATACCTGTATAGCCGGAGGGAATCAAATTAGATTGAGACGCCACACCTGCAGTTTAGATGGGAGACTCTAGACTTGATCTATATTTTCACGCAATTCATCTTTGTTATACCAGCCTTTCATGCGTGTTCGTCATGTGGTTCAGCTTATTGGGGGAGTGTTTGTGTTTGCAAGCCAATCTAATCGCGCGCACAACAATGGCGCAGGTTCTTCAGGGCAAAAAGTTAATGATATTGGCAAGCGCCTATCCCTATGATCCATTCAGGCTACCTCGTCCAAGCAGACAAAACCCTTCAAAACAAAAGCAAAGTTTGAAAAAGTAAAAAGGATAGAAGGCACCACCAACTGTCTCTATAATCAATATATTGAGAAAGAAGAAGAAAAAGAGTGACGTAAATAGCTAGATATCGATAGCGATTGACGGATGAGAAGGGAGGGGAGATGTCAACGCGACTTTTTAATTCTGGAGAAATAGACTGTTGGAGCAAGCAAAGCAAAGTAACAAAAACGATTGAGCTCTAGTGTCCAGCATCTATGCAGGGGTATCATGATCATCAGTCGTCCGAATGGCAGGCTCGACGTCAAAAAGCAAACAAACAAGGGGGAATATGTGCATGAGCAATATCAGAAACGAATCGAAATAGTGTTTCACAGCATGGACGTTGACGAGGGGCTAGAAATACTGGTCATGGCCTCGCTATTAGATGTGCTGACACCCAGCTCACTTGCGGCCACCGTTGGGGCTTCGATGTTTTCTGCTGCGGTAGCTCCCAAAGAAAAGCCATCGTGGCCACTGTGGGTAAGGCAGCCAACGCAACAACAATCATTGCCGCACTGACAACTTCCCGTCACATCGGAGCACCCAGATGGCAATCCCACCGGGTATTCAAGAGTGTAATACTCCGAGGGCTCCATCAGTGTTTGACCGGGTGTGTACTCGGCAGGTGGTGAAGAATAACCATTGCTAAGCTGGTTAGAGCTGGTGTCCACCTGCCCATAAGGCTGCATCCCCATGTGTGGTGTACCGTTGACCAGAGTATGATTAAACTCTGGAAGTGAATAATTCATCGGTGGCACGCTTGGGTAGTTGGCATGTATTGGTGGACTCTGGAAGCCGTTGAACCCTTCCAAAGTCTGCTCACCATCGAGAGCAACCAACAAGCCCATCTCTTGAACATGCTGCCTCGTGGTATTGTTGAAAGGATGTGAAGCACAGCCAAGGCATTGACAGCCTTCACCGCAGCTACAGTCATGATCCGTTTTGTTGTCGAGGCTGCTCGGTGCCGGATGGTGGACGCTTTGAGGATCGTGCGGCAGGGACGCTGGTAGGACAGACGGGTTGAAATCAATGCTGCCAGAGATTCCGCCGTTGGCAAATGCAAAGGAGCCATTCTGGGGCATCTGAGACAAATAATTCTGGGGATAGGCAGAGGTACCACTTTGCGGTTGATCAAATGAGAAGGGGGACATGTAGTGATTTTGTCCAGTTGCTTGAAAGTCCTGCCACGGGGAAAAGGGCGCCGGTACTGGCGTATAAGAGTTCCCGTTCAGCGATGAAGTATAAGGAACACTCTGGTGTTCGCTCGAGCCCCCTGCGGAGTGGCCATTCTTCACGGGGGAATCAGACTTTTTGCAGCAAGAACTCTGTGGTTGGGGTGGTGTCGGCTGCTGCGATTTCCCTGAGCAACAGCTTCCGCCCTGCGGTTTGGCATTTTCCGGTAGAGTCGCTCTCTGTGGTATAAAAGTACCTAGTGCGTCGGCGCCCTGGGTCAACCTGTCTGGCGAATTGCCTATGAATGGAGATAGGCCGTTAGGCGTTCCATTCCCTGTCTGCGGCTTCTTGAATTCCGGGATAGAATGCAGGGCTTTCGCAATAGCTTCAGGGGCGGTTTTGACCTGTCGTTTTGAAGACTTTTGAATCTTCCCGGGAGCAGGAGAAAGTGTAGGGACAAGAGCAGCTGGAGTCATGGCCGGGGCTGGATCACCCGGATCCACGGGCACTTGATATACTGGTCTACAAAGACAGGTAGTGCCTGCGAGACAGAGTCAGTTAGTAAACGATCCCGAAGACGAGGATTCAAAAGAGCCACCGACCCTTTGGTATGCGGATCATAAACGCGTACGACTTTTGACAGCTGCAGGTGCCTTTCGGGTGAGGGCATTTAGCAAGAGGTCGCCCGGCTTTGGGGACCTTCATCATCAGCCTATCGAAATGCTGACATTTTGAAGAGCGATGGCCACGAATACACGGCTCGCTAAACCACACCAACGCAAATCCAGGTCAGTCCAGTGCGTCCACTGATAAGCGACTGCGAACGGTTTCTTACCATGACCATTTGGCGCCTTCTTCGTCCAAAGGCATATTGAGGGAATGATCGATAGTGTGAGCAAACTCAAAGAGGAAAGCATCTGTCGCCTACTGGCCTGAGGATATCGACTGAGAAGTGCGCCGCGACAACACGCCTATCGACGCCAGAGAAAACTTGCGCAAAACCGAGCGCCTACTCCACCGCGACCAATGCGGTCTGACCTTGGCCTCCACCTCGAGACTCACTCTCAGAAATTAGTGCGACACGGCCCAAATCAACTGGTATGTCATCGAGAACCGATTTGTGTTGCGACAAAAATTTAGGAGGGTTGAAGTCGAGGGACCCAGTAAATGGCAGACCACGGCGGCGTCTATGATAACGAGACTGACGGACGGAACGAATCGGTTCACCTCGGGGCAAGCGAATGGTATGATGCGACGACACGGTAGGGGGCCAATATAAGAGCAGGCGGCGGCGGCGGACTTCACCGGTTGGACGGTATTATTATTATTATTAAAGAAGCGCGACTGTATGGCTTTATCCCACCAGCCCCGCTAGAAAACGAGTGAACGTCAAGGAAGTGCGGGGGAGAAGAAGGGAATGTGAAGAAAGATTGGCCTGGAAATGGATTGCATAATCAAGGCTCAGGCACGTGTGGATACCTCGACACCTCGGTGCCTGTGCCGGTGCCTTCATGCCTGAGGCTTGGCAGCGGTCGAGTCGGCGGAATTCGAACGTCCAGAATTCGGCCTTCGCATCATCACGACAATCCGCGCATCGCTGGGCTCTGGCGCGTGTCTCGCTCCTTGGAATACTCTTCGCTCCCCTCCTCTCTCCAGTACTACTTCTCCGATGGCCAACGAAGGCCGTGATCCCGCCGGCCAGGAGTCGGGCCATTCTGTCTCGCGCACCCGGGACTATCTCGCCATCCCTGCTCCGATCAAACGCATCTTCGACCGGTTCCCTCTCGTCACACTCCCTCCCAATGACCTTCCTCACAGCTCAGGGACGTCCCGCCGCGGGAATGGACTCTTTGTTTTCACAGACGCTACGGGAGCCCGTCGGGGTCGACCGTCGTTCAACCCGCAATGTCTCAAGTGGCAGGTATGTCACTGAACCCGGCTTCATCAACATCAGTCGAGCGCGTGTTTCTCACTTCGCTTTGCTTCGTTTCCCTTAGGCCTACTTGAAATTTGTCGGAATCGACTTCGACATCATCCCATCGAACAACCACGCTTCACCCACCGGTGCCCTTCCTTTCCTCCTCCCCGCGCATCCGCTCCAGGCCAATGGCCCGATACCTTCCAACAAACTACAGAAATGGGCCATCGAGCAAGTACATTGTGAAGAGGAGCAACAGCTCGATGTGCGCTTCGAGGTCTATGCATCGCTGCTAGACCACCGGATACGGAATGCTTGGGTGCGTGGCTGTTGACTGGGAATTTTGACCGCAGAAACGGTTGCTGACTTCGGAACAGCTATACTCCCTCTACCTGGACCAGGGCAACTTCGAGGTCGTGGCCAAGAGACTCTACGTGGCGCCCGCAACGACCAATTCGCTCGTTCGCGCCACTCTTTCTATACAGCTCCAACAGGCGGCTCGGGATGAGATCCTCAAATCGTCGCAGTATATCGATGTCAGTGCACTGGAGGCTGAGGCGGCCGATGCATTCGAGGCACTCTCGACGCTTCTAGGAGACCAGCCTCACTTCTTTGGTCGTTCGAATCCAGGATTATTCGATGCCAGCGTGTTCGCATACACGCATCTGATTCTAGACGAGGGGATGGGATGGAAGCGCAATCGACTGGGCCAGCTATTGCAGCAGCATGAAAATCTTGTACAACACCGGGAACGCCTACTCAAATTCTTTTAAATGCGGCCTTTCAACCCGGGTCCTATCTTTTACTGAGCGCGTTTAGACCACCCAACTCTTTAATCCTGTATATTACATGGGCTCACAGTCATCGGGTCTCGAGAACCCACAGATCCAGGGTTTTGAATCCTGCAAGAAAAGAAAACAAAAACGAAGCATATACACCTCATATCATACCACATTCTTCCTAAAACAAACCCCAAACCACACCGTTATGCCAACCCACTTCTTTGCTCTCTTCCCCAACCTCTCTGCCAGATTCTCATCCACCATTCTCTCGCGCACTCTCTCCCCTTTTATCTGCCCGACCGTGAACCCAGCCTTGTGCGCCGCATCCACCACCTCATCCACCGTATGAGAGTAACTCGTGGGCCGGATCTTCGTGCCCGTGGCCGTGTCCACAAACCCAGCCTGGCTGATAGCCCCCATATCCGAATGCATATTCGTAACCAACAGATACCCACCCGGTGCCAGCAGCGCCGCAGCGCCCTCAAAGAACTGCTGCACGGGGATATGCTCCAGCACTAGCGTCGAGATCACCCCGGCCGCTCCGAGGGCACAGTCCGGCGGTGCGGGCGGCGATTGCAGCAGGTCGAATGTATCCAACAAGACAGGTACGGACACGCCCTCGCCAGGTGTCGTCGCTTTACGGATCGTCTCTCGCGCAACCTCCAACATCCCTGGCGATGCGTCTACTCCGACCACTTCAGTACCCGAGGGAGCCAGTTGTGCTAGCCGGAGGGTATTTCGACCTGTGCCGCAGCCTAGGTCGACGAGCTTTGTCGGGAAAGATGTGGAGGCTGCGCGGTTTAGAAAGAGCGGGAGTAATTGGGTCATTTCGATGGTGTCGAGGGCTTGTAGGAAGTTTCCGTCGGTGTCGTAGACCTGTTATTTTTTGTTAGTTGGGTCAATATGCTATTATTATGATACCTCTTCCCTTTATAAGGACAATATATATGTAAAATATCTATATAAAAGAGAAATAAAGGAGAAGAAGGAATTATGTTATATATACCTCCGCCCACCGATTATACGCCTCGACTGTCTCCACATACTGAACGGGAGTAGAGCCCGGTTGAGCCTGACCGGTCAATGCACTCTGGATTGTATCTGCCATAGTATCTGCAGCTGTAAAGGGATCTCTTGAGAAAAATTCTATCAACAGAAACAAACACTCTCAAGTAAGCATATACATGAATAAGGAAAACCTATAAGTCTGCAGTCCAACCATGTTCTATCCGAGAATACCCATCTGATGAGTCACATTTTAATATTTTACCCAAATACGAACAGAAATTCTCCGAGGTTGCATGTCGGTATTTGGCCTTAGTGCGTTCTGCAGGTACTGGGCCACGTTGGGATCCTGCATGGGACATGTAGGTACAATATAATATATACATCTCAACTGCTCCTGGCTCCGTCGCGGCACAGTGAACATATTCAAACCTACATAGTCAAAGATATATGAGATGGCGCGAGACAAAGGGGGTGGAAGAACGCTATGGTATTGGAACTTTGAAAACACAGATAATCGAACTAGTAATCGAGAGGCTGTTTGATGAAGTTGAAAGTTGATTCCATTTTATATCATCGATCGAGGTAAGAGGGTCATTTCTCTTGCGCTAGTCACAGTAAGATATGAGGCATGACATCAAGAAGGCTCATAAGTCATAGGTTTTAATGAGAGACATGATAATGAGCATCGGAAAAGAAAGGAGTCGGTGGCAAAGACCGTACCAGACGGGATAAATGAGAAAAACAGAAAATGCAAGAAAGGAAAAAGGAAAGGAAAAAGACAATGACACAAGGGAATCGGGTGTGACATAACCAAAGGCAAAGACATTGACACCCCCGGCCAGCAATCCCGTAAATTCACGCTCCATCGCTGAATATACATAGAAAAAATTAAAGAAGATAAGGAGGCGAAGTCGAAAGGAAGAAAAAAGTGACGAAGATCAGACGGCGCACCCTAGGCCTGCTAGCAAACCGTTGCCCCAAACGGTGCTGTTTCCTTGAGATCTTCTACCAGGTCCGCCACGTTGTTCAGATACCTTCCCAGCAAGGATTGCTTTTCGTCGGTTGTGCGCGTATCTCGGGGCGCTTTCGCATGCGTCTGAGCGGGGGCATGTACACTTCTTGACACCGGCGCTGCTAGCTTACTTGGGCTGCGCTGATGGCCGCCCATTGCGGTGTTGGGCGCACTGACCGCTGCGCCGTTCAGGATGAGCGGCGTCTCCGGCATCAGATAGAAGTACAAGAATTCGACCAGTTTAAGCTTCACTTCGCGGGAGGTTGTGCGTTGTTTGAAAAGCGACGTCACCGTGAGGAGTCCATCAAGTTCCTCAAATGTGCGCGTATTGGCGGGATGATCGAGAAGCGCAGTGACCAGGGTCAGAAGAGTCGCGGATTGGATGGCGGGGCAGTTGATCGGGTCGAGAAGGTCCAGTAGTAGGTTCATGTAAATTTCGCGCGCGAAAAGCGTCCGCGACGGCGGGTGGAGAAGAAGCGCGCCTTGGATCAGGTCGAGGGTGGAGATGATGAGAAGGTCGTTGGTGCCATTGCTTCCTCGGCCAAGGAGATGCTCCAGACACGTTACCAGACGCATCGCCACTGTTTCGAGCTCGTCAGCATCGGAATCATTGGGTAACCTGACCGTGAGCTTCACGCCGGATCGGACTAGCACCTACCGTTCCATTGAAAGCCCTCCTGCAGTTTGAAGAATTCCCTGAAGGCGGGATCATCTTTGAGCTCCGAAAGGGCCTTGGGAACCGGTTGTGGAGCTCCAAAGGACAGAAGCGACCTCCGTTTGTCAGACGCCGGCTGTTTCGACTTGGATAAACATATTTGTGCGAGAAGGCCTTCGACCTGGCGTAACCCTTTGCGAACTTTGCTTGGCTCGTACGAGGAGAGATAATCAAACGAATGGGCCAGCAAGGTCTCCATTGGGCGGGAAAGATGATGTGTAAATTTAGGGAATAGAAAAGAAGAACGGCTTTGTGATGGGTAAAATACGTGAATGCAAGAGGGCAGAAGGGGGAAAAAAAGAAAAAATGGGAAGAATGGGAGACAGCACAATGAAGCTCGTCCCCTGCGCCAAGAGGGATATGACGGTGTTTGTTATCTAGAACAGGGCCAGAAGGAGAAAATAGAACACGATCCGGCCAGGCCAGGGACCCCAGGACCCTAATTTAAATGGAATTATTGACGATAGAAGATAGCTGGTTCGCAAAAATAACCCTTTTACCCAAGTTGTCGCTCATCTTCAGCTGATCGTGCCGACAGACGAGCTAGTCAGCGCTTAGTGCTTCTGCCCCCCACATCTGGCAGGAAAACTTGCGATGGTTGCCCCGGGAAACGCGCGGTCGTCATTAACTTCGGGGCGCTTCGAGGAAACCGGACGGTTAACATAAGGTGTTGGCTGCTGTCATGATGTCAAAATCAGCAGCGCCACAATTTTCGAAACCCCCAAAAACAAGCCCGTTCTCTTGGTCTAAGTTTCCGTGCACTGTCCGTGGGTGACAACTCAGCATTATCGACATTCGTCACACGACGGTCAATCGAAACGAAGCCCGAATATGCGAATCCCTCGCTGCGGTTGGTCTCAAATGGAAGGGATGGCTCCTTGCATGGTCGGTTACAAGGTCACATCGCAGATCCCTAACCCGTGATACGAAGGAAGCTCGTGCAGCCTACCCCGGTCGAACTCGTCGGAGTCCGGAGTAATCGAGTTATGAGTGTGATGAAAGAGGGAAGAAGGAGGGGAGAGAGAGTCAAGTGACAAAACGGCGACCGCCTTCCGCGTTGGGCCACGTGAACTGCATGTGATTCATCGAGCGCCAGGTTCCCCCCCGCAGGGGCGTTTGCGGCGATGCTGCCTGCGCCTCTATATATAACATGCGCTGGTCCCGGACATTCTGGTCGACAATATGACTTGATCGGTCGCTTCAGGTTGTCGCGGGGACCTTCACATTCGAGGATCACAGTTTCTCCTTTGTCTCCATTCACCGACAGGGCAGGAACGACCGGCAAAATCCACCATGTCTTCGGAATCTTCTTCCTTCCATCCCCCCACATCTATTCCGCCTCGCACAAGTTCAGCTGGTATGGTCGACCACATTTATGCATCCCCCTATTTACCGAGCATCTTTAACGGTTTAACGACAATCCCGGAAACAGGGCGCCTATCCATGAACGGGGACTCTCTTCAGACAAACATGGACACGTCGCGCGGACATACCCGCAACGTGTCCAGCTTGGATGGGACGAAACATCGAGACGGTCAATGGTCTCCGGAGAACGAACGGATCTTGATGGGGCCCTATGACTACATGTTACAACATCCGGGCAAGGACATTCGACGGCAGCTCATCAACGCCTTCAATGCGTGGCTGAAGGTTCCCTCGGAGAGTCTCGTGATCATCAACAAAGTGGTGGCCATGCTTCACACGGCTTCGTTACTGTACGATGAACCCCCTCTGATTCCATATGGCAACGCCGAAGCCGATACTAATCGAACACCTCCATCGCGTAGAATCGACGATGTCGAAGACAACTCCGTCCTCCGGCGTGGAATCCCCGTGGCTCACAACATCTACGGCACAGCGCAGACCATCAACTCGGCGAACTACGTGTATTTTCTGGCTCTCCAAGAGGTTCAGAAACTGAATAATCCGACAGCGATCAACATCTACGTTCAAGAACTGCTCAACCTACACCGTGGTCAAGGGATGGATCTCTTTTGGCGAGACACGCTCACTTGCCCCAGCGAGGAGGAATACTTAGAGATGGTCGGGAACAAGACCGGAGGTCTATTTCGGCTAGCGGTGAAACTTATGCAGGCTGAAAGTAGCACCGGGAAAGACTGTGTGAGCCTGGTCAACGTGCTGGGATTGATCTTCCAGATCTGTGATGACTACTTGAACCTGTCCAACACAACATACACCAAACATAAAGGTCTCTGTGAGGACCTTACAGAGGGGAAGTTCTCGTTCCCCATCATACACAGCATTCGTTCGAACCCCAAAAACCACCAACTTATCAACATTCTCAAGCAGCGTACAAAGGACGAGGAGGTCAAGCTGTATGCGATGAGCTATATGGAGAGCACCGGTAGCTTCGCACATACACAGGAGGTCGTTCGGGGTTTGCTTCAGAAGGCGTTAAAGTTGATAGACGATATCGAGGCCAGTGGGGTTGGCAAGAATCCCGAAGATCGCGATGATGGCGCCATGGTACGATCGATCCTAGACAAGATCACTGAGGCGACGTTGAACGCCGAAGGGCCCGGCAAATAAACTGGGGCATCTTTCTGCATTTGCTGTACTAAACATGTGTCCTAGCAAGCGGGACCATCGTCTATCATTTGGCAGCCTGTTATTATCTTTCTATCCTTAGTATTCTCTGGGTTGGTTCTAATAATAATGACCGTGACGAATCTTCTATTACTAATAGACCTTCGTGTGATCTCTGACCGTAACCCGTGAGAACTCCCATCCGATGGGCGTAAATCTTTAGTATATCAAAGGTTGCAAGTTCTTGTGTTGAATCGCAGAAAAAGAAGAAACCAAGCGCCCTGGGTATAATGATCCAAAACTTTGCATGAATAATCCATTCATACTCCAGGCAAGTGAAAGTAAAGATATAGATGATATATCATCTATCAAAATCCCACGTCATCCAAAACATTATAGGTAATATATGTCGATTGCACCATGAACCTCCTACATGACAATACAGCAAGCCTTTTCCAGCTTGCGCATGACCTTCGGAAGAACAGCGTTGACCACCTGTTCCACGGGATCTTGCTGTTGCTGCTGCTGGTGGTGTTGTTGTTGTTGTCCGTGGTGCGGCTGTTGGTGATGCGGCTGCTGTCCGGGGTACTGGTGTTGCGATGGATAACCACCGTAGGAGGGCATCTCGGCCGCTCCACCGGTCAGGTTGACGTAGATCCGTCCGGCGTTCTCCTCGGTGGCATACTGGAGGCCGAGTTCCTGACAGACTTGTTCGACGCGGGGCTTGAGCTTCTGGACATGGTTTGCCGAGTGATTGCCTTTTCCGACGATTCTATTCCAATCAAGACAATTGAGACCTTCGTTAGTCGCTGTACGAACCCGCGAAATGCATCATAAGGAAATGGAGCATCGCATCGCAACTCACACATGAAGATGATTCTGACCATGCTGCCGCGCGTATTTAATGCGCTCTTCCAGGATCTCCTCGGCCTCTTCCACGAATTGTCCGTGCAGATCGATGGTATCGGGCTCGACGCGCCCGTTGGCGTTGTTCTCGCGGAAGATAAACTCGGAGGCCTGCCGGTTGTACTCCTCCATCTTGCGACCGTGGGCTTTGCCCTGCTCCGACAGTTCCTTGGCCGCTGCGCCGTCGCCATTGCTGTAGGCTTCTTGGGACTATTCATGATTATCGGGCATCACGTTAGCTCCTTATCGCATTCACTTTTCGGTCTCGTCTTAGGCCCCTCCCGTCAAGCCGATCGGAGACGGAGAGAGAGAGGTTGGGTCGATTGTCTGGGAAGGAGGGAGAAAGAGCGCACCCGTTGGAAACACGAGCCGCGCTTGGAGGCTTCTTGTCTGGCTAGATCGCGAAGACGATCGTATTCGGCTTCGGCGTCGCTGCTCTGTTCATGGTTGAAGGCTGTTTTGGTGGGCGCGAACGGAGTCAGGCATGAGTTAGCGATGCGAGGGAGGATGGTGGAATGGAAAGGTATCAGCTCGCACCCCGAGGGCCCATGTGTGACATTTCGTGCATTTCGGCAATTATAACCAATAGGGTATTGAATATAGTGATAATTGGTAATCCTATAGAGTATAAATAAAAAATATATATATATATAAGAATAAGTATGAGAAGTATAGGGTCCAGACACGATCCGGTTAGATTGATCGCGCCAGGTAAAGATATGGAGAGGGGAGAAGAGAAAGATCGGATCGGGATCGAGGGCGGCAAACCCTAGATTCCAATCCATGATTTCTACGCTGTGGAGCATCCAAGGTTCGGTACCTTGCGTCTCGCGACAGTGCCATGGATAAGTCAGATTATACAAGAATATTATCTATTCCGGTTCAAGATTCAAAAGTCGAATTTGGGTTGGTGTCGAGTGTCGGATCCATCTGGTAGTACACTGTATATATCACTTGAATGGCCGCGACATGGGTGAGTCCAGGCTGCAGGGTGTTCCATTCCATACTCCGTACTTGTATGTACGTAGAAATTGTTTGCAGGAGAAATCAATAGTCAGTCTCAAAACACTGGATGAGAAATAGGATGCTGTCATCCTGTCATGGCATGTTGGTTTGCAAGTTGCAAATCCCAGCATGCTGGACAAGGAATTCGCTAGGAGTAGTAAGCCCATGAGGCTGGGTAATCCTTGTGAAATCTCCGTCTAGACCATCCCTCTCGTGGCTAATTGATTGCAATACTAACTAATAAGAGCATGTAACCGACCAAACTAGTAAAATGGAGACTACTCCGTAGAGAGTCTGGTCGCAAAATACTGAGAGAAAAAAGCAATAGCGCCCAAAGCGTGCTCAATAGTCGTGCTGGGACCCAATTTTACAACGATTCTGATTAGCGATGACTTGCAGACCGTGTGATTGTCCGACTGTGACCCAGTCGATAAAGATTTATTGATTATGCAATATTCATGGCCGTCTGCCACGAGGCCCGAAAGGAGAAAGCCAAACTACCCCCGTAGAAGCACTAGACGGTGGAGATCAGCCGTAAGGTCCTTTAGTTCGATCACGGAACCATGGATAATGGTACGGTCGGGTTTATCATATCCATGGACGAGGACGACAAAGATGGAACAAGAACCAGAGATCGTGCATCGGTCTGAGGCAGGGGAGAAACCGCCAGCTTTTTGAGACCAGTGAGGAGATGTTTCTGAGTGAGTCGAATGTTGAAACGCGTGAAACTCTCCTGGGAGAGGCTGGGACAAAAGGTGATGCGGACTGGGGATCACCATCCTCACCACACCATCCAGTACATATCTCCGAGCCTAGTGTGGTTTCTTTTGGATTTTTGTGATTCCGGTTTCTGGTGCGGAGAGAGAGAGAAAGAGACAAAGAGGATCGACGGCAGTTAAAGAGTGGAGATCTTACGATACTTTCAAGTCTTACGGTCTCACCGGCTTACGGAGTTTAGTACAGTAGTTTTGACTGAGGAATGCAAGATGAGAGATGAGAGCACATTCAAGCCTTTGTCACTTGCCACAGGGAAATTCTTCCGAAGTTTAAACAAGGCAGACCGGCCGTGTACGGGCACACGTGGAGGAAAGCAACGCATGGAAAGCATCCAATCCTTCTGGAAGTCCAAAGGGATGTCTTGAATCATGCGGTGACTTTCGTATCGGTCGGTCTCTACGGTGTAGACTCTAGGTACTCTGAAGAAGTCCAGGTGCCTGGCGATCCGAGACTGCAGCGTCGGATCTCCACTAGTGTGCGGCACTTGAAACTGGACTGCAGAGGTTGAATAAGAATTAAGAATTCTCCTGCGTCATGACGGCCAGAGCACCGGAACAACTCCTTGATTGGGGAGGTGACCGTCTTTCTGCATACACCGTACAATGTATGAATGTACACCGTATGGGCGATAACTAGTTAAAGAGTGCGGTGACTTCATAATTCTTATTCATGTTATTATCGACCTACCCGGTCCATCTTAGTCTCTCGTCGACAGCAGCAGATCTGCAAGGTCGGGAAATTAACCCAGAGTTACCAATGAGCATTATTCATCAGGAGATACCTGCAGTTGCAGGCCATTGAATTCCTGTCCCGCCATCAGGCGCTAAATACTTTCTCCCGGTTCGTCTCGAGGGTACAGAGTTAGTCGGGGTCAAGTTCTGATGTGTCCAGTGTCAGTGTCAGCGTTAGGTGCGTACGGTGTATACTGTATACCTTATACCTTATACTGTATACTCTCTATAGTCATTGGAATTAATTTGCACTCCCTCGTGGCCGGACACATGGGTTTCATTCATTTCCCTCGCGTGCAGAGTCCCCTCGTATGGCCTGCGTACAGTCTGAACAGGATGCTTTAATAGAAGGAGGAGCGTCGGAATAATGTCATTGGCCCGGCAGGCGGGGTACCCCCACCGACACCCCTTTATCCCGTTGACCAATGGCCCTGCAGAGGGGAGCCATGGGGCCCCACCGGCGCGCCAACCCCCCCACCGCCCCCTTTTGACGATCCAGTAGGATGAAGGTTATCGTTCCAGAAAAAAAGGAACCCCGACAAAGTTTCCCCCCTCCCTCTCTCTCTTTCTTTCTCCCCCCTGCTCTTTTTTCCTCTTTTTCTTCCTTTTCCTATTTTCTCTGCTTTCTCTTTGGCTGCCACTCCCCCCCCTCCCCCCTCCGGCCTCTCGGTTTCGTCGCTCCCTTCAACACTGAACATCTTCGTCTCTCAATTCCATCCACGCCCCTCTTTCCCAATCCTTCGCCCCTTACTGAGCTTATCCTTGTCGCCTCAGCCTCTCGCCTTTGTTCCGGCTTTTCTTTCCTTCGGCCTGGCTTTGACTCTCTTTCTCACCTCATTTTCTCACTCTTTCCCTTTTCCCTCCCTTTCCACCACCTCCACCCACTTTCCCCCCCCCCTCTAAGGCTCTTTTTCTTCAGGCATTCCATCCGTCGATTCGGTGGTCAGACATCCTGATTAGAGTCGTGGATATTCACCTGCCTTTATTCCTTTCGTTTTTGCTTTTCCATTAGTGTAATTTTTTCTTCTCTCTCTCTCTCTGTCCACTTCTCTCCTCCCTTTCCTTTTCCTCGCTCCCGATTTTCTGGGGTGGTCACGATTGGTGTATTACTGTTTCACCTTCCGCCTCCTTTCCGCCCAGCCCAGCTCGCGCGCTTATAATTGATTTTTTCTCCTTGCCTCCCTCCCGGCTTTGCACGGTCGCTTGGCTCTCCAAGTATTATCTTTCGCCGTTGCGTTTGGATTCCTTATTTCTTCTTTCACGTTGAAGTAGGCGATTCATTTTCTCGCGGGAAAGAAGAATTTGTGTCCGGTAAGCCTCTCTTTATTGCACTCCGTCTCGCCTACACCTCCCCTGCTTTCCCCCCGAATAATTCCCTCAATTCCGCCCAGCCTTGTTGGGTGAAATGGCCTGCGCTCCCTTGCGTCTGCACAATCACTCCGCGTCATGATTTCCATTTTGATTTTATCTTTTCTTATTCCTTTGTGGCCTGTCTCTACCACCTGTGGCTCGCACCCGTGTTGTACCACGTTCAGCGCTGCCGACGGCATGGTTTAACGATTACCGGACCCGGAGAATTCCCTTTCGCTGACATCGCTCTTTTTGGCCCTCGACAGGTTTCCATCGACCACTGTGACACTTCCATCAGCAACAACTACCTTTTCGTCGATTCCTTCACGTCGCTTTTCGACCACTTTCATTTACTACCGCCAACATGGGTTGTGGAATGAGTACTGAAGATAAGGAGGGCAAGGCCCGCAACGAGGAGATTGAGAATCAGCTCAAGCGGGACAAGATGTTGCAGCGAAACGAGATCAAGATGCTTTTGCTCGGTACGCAGCTTCCCCCCCAGGTCGAATTATAGACAGTATCCTCAAGGAGGAAGAGAACAACGGCGGTGGTTGATGAGCTCCCTTGGTTAACTAAATCTCAACAGGAGCGGGAGAGTCCGGAAAATCGACTATTCTGAAGCAGATGAAGCTGATCCACGAGGGCGGATACTCGCGCGATGAACGGGAATCCTTCAAGGAAATCATCTACAGCAACACCGTGCAGTCGATGCGCGTTATCTTGGAGGCCATGGAATCGCTCGAGCTTCCGTTGGAAGACGCCCGCCACGAATACCACGTGCAGACCGTTTTTATGCAACCCGCCCAGATCGAAGGTGACAGCCTGCCCCCGGAGGTTGGCGGTGCCATTGGCGCTCTCTGGCGCGACACCGGTGTTCAGGAGTGCTTTAAGCGTTCCCGCGAGTACCAGCTCAACGACTCGGCCAAATAGTGAGTGCGCCCGTGAATGGATTACAAACATTCGTTGCGTTCGCTAACCGACTCTTGCCAGCTACTTTGATGCCATCGACCGGATCGCTCAGCCCGATTACCTGCCTACGGACCAGGATGTTCTCCGCTCTCGTGTCAAGACGACCGGTATCACCGAGACTACCTTCATCATTGGCGACCTGACGTACCGCATGTTCGATGTCGGTGGTCAACGGTCCGAACGTAAGAAGTGGATCCACTGCTTCGAGAACGTGACTACCATCCTGTTCTTGGTCGCCATCTCCGAGTACGACCAGCTGCTGTTCGAGGATGAGACCGTCAACCGTATGCAGGAAGCGCTTACCCTGTTCGATTCGATCTGCAACTCGCGTTGGTTCGTCAAGACGTCGATAATTCTCTTCCTCAACAAGATCGATCGTTTCAAGGAGAAGTTGCCCGTCAGCCCTATGAAGAACTACTTCCCCGATTACGAGGGTGGTGCCGACTATGCCGCCGCTTGCGACTACATCCTTAACCGCTTCGTGTCTCTCAACCAGGCGGAACAGAAGCAGATTTACACCCACTTCACATGTGCCACCGACACCACACAAATCCGATTCGTCATGGCCGCTGTAAATGGTAAGTTTTTGGGAACCCGCGCTCCAGTACTCGCGCGTGCATGAGAATCAAAAGCTAACCCAGCATTCTAGATATCATCATCCAAGAGAACCTCCGACTGTGTGGTCTGATCTAATGATCGGTATGCTTTGATCGGGTGCCGGTGTCTCGACATATCACCTCGACGCTACATGGTTTTGTAATTTTTCTTTTCCCCTCTTAAACTTGGAGATGTGTTCCGCAAACCTTGTCTCTTTTCCTCTTTCTTTCTTTTCTTCCTCATTTCTCAAAGATCCTGGCGTTCAGACATTCATTTGTCTATTTTACTAATTATTCCCTTTTATTATTTCCTTTGTCTTGAAATGATATCTAGCCGGCTCTTTGTTCTCAGCATTACCTACCGATATCCATCACATGACACAGAGCAGGAGTTTTTCCTCTTTCTATTCGTTCCTCTTTTCATCCGGTCTGGTTTTCTACTGAACAGTCGGTTATCTGTGGACTTAGCAGGTTCCTCGCAGCCTGTGGTTTATGCCCTTTTCTATATCTTGATTCCTTGAAATGCCCGTGTTTTCTTTTGGTTTTTTCCCCTGTATTTTGAGTACCCATCCCTCTTTCTGGTTTTTCTTTTTTCCTTGTCATCATGCGTTTGTTATTTGATTTTCGAAGCTGGATATCCCATCATCTCTTGGTGCCCTCTCCATCAAACTTGTGTGTAATCTTATATCACGCATCTTTCCTTGGTCTGACGTTCACTGAGACATGAACGACGACGGGACCACGGGCACGGGGGAAGGACAGGGTACGTGGATTATCATGTCTTCTTCATGTGTCATGCCGGGTCGTCCTCAGAGTTTTTTTTTTTATTTTTTCTTATTTAAAGGATTGTGAAATATTGCATCTGCTCTGGTTATAATTACTCCCCTTCTATATACCTATGCTGTACGGAGTAGATGAAAACAGTATAAAATAAGCCCTAAAATCATTCAGGTGATATGGATAAGAATCTTTAGGGTATCTCCAAACAACATCGCCTCTCTGGGAAAATGAATGAAACGCCCGAACTCCCGCCAAAGCCGACAAAAGTTGAATGCGAGAGGTCCAATTGTTCTAGAATCGCAACTTCGGGCCCAGAAACACGATCAACACCGCCACAACCCATAACCCCAGAATCCACGCATACAGCATCATGCGTCCCCACCAGCCCTTCCCTTCCGTCATGCGCCGCAGCATCCCCATCCGCCGCTCCGCAGCCTGCATGTTCCCCGTCGTGCGATCCAGCCCGTCCACGGCCCGCGCGAGGACCGACTTTTCGGAGTCTAGCGAGGTTTGGAACGCCTGCGACGACGACTTCAGTTGGCTGGCTAGTGAGAGGAGCGAGCTCGTCAGATCTTCCTGTTCTGCGCGGTGCGTTGAGAGTGTCTGTTCCGTCTCTTCGCCTTTCGAGGGGGCCACGGGTGATGATGATGATGATGATGATGAGGGGTGATCGAATCCCGTGGCCTTCGCATTCGACTCGGAGGACGATGGAGAGGTCATGTGTCGGTTTCGTAACGTGGCTGTCGGTGCTGAGGTTGGGGACGTTGTTGTCGCTGTTGTTACCGCCGGCGTAGCGGTCGCCGTAGCCGTAGCCATAGCTGAAGCTGGAACCTTCGTCTCTCTATCACCACCCATCTCTACTTTCGACTCTTCCTGCCCCTGTCCCTGTTCTTCCTCATCCTCCTCCCTCCCCAGCTCATTCTCCGTACCACTCTCCTCCGGCGTCCCCAGCAAATCCTCCCCATCTACAGACTCCTCATCCTCAAGATCCTCATACCCAGCCTGTCCAGCCGAAGACGCCCGAACCTCCGCCTCGGCGCTGATCTCCTCAAGGAGAGCCTGCAATCGTTTCAACGTCTCCCGGTGTTTTTGGACTTCCGTTTGGAGGGTATGTCGGCGCTCGAGCGGTTTCGTGGCGGGGATGTTGCGTTCAAGGGTGTGGAGGTTTGAGCGGGCATATTCGATGTTCTAGTGAGGTGGGATAGGTGCTGTTAGTTGTATGGTCTATGGTGGAGAGTGCATTTCATCCCTGGTGAAGCTCTCATAAATCGCCCCCCGCCCCCAAGCAACCCAAAGAGCAGATAGATGAGGATACAAAGGGGAGCAGAGAGAGGGGAAGAGAAAGACATACCGCTCCAACCCTCATCCTCTGAAACTCCGACGTCCGGAGCCCAACGAGGTCCGCCCCCGGCGAGAGAAAGTTATGTTCCAGACGGGTGAGAAGCCTCGAGACGCTGAGGACAGCGAGGTCGGCGTCGTTGGTGCTCGGCGCGGAGGCCGGGAGCGTGGTTATCGTCATGGTGTTCTTTCTTTCGTTCTTTAGGTTCTTTTTGCTGGTCGGATTGAGGATACTGCTTGTGTAGGTATTCGATCCTTTTGTTTTGTCGTTTCTGGAGAGGCTCGAGGAAATAGAATGAGGGGAAGAGGAACAGATGGCAGGTGGGCGGAGGAACAAGTCGGGCATGAATGATGGATAACTTCGGCTTGTTGGTTTGTCTGGTTTGTCTCATGGCGATGCATGTGCCTGGTGGATGACTAAGCTTATAGTTGGAGTGTCTGGTTTCACTTCCAAGTTTGACACTCGTCGCTCTAGGAATACTACTTGCATTTCTGACTATTTAGTCGGTGATCTGCTGTTGGTATAGAGGGAGTTCTATCAGATATCCTGGAGTGTCAACCCGTCGAGATCCTAATATGAAGGGTGCTGGTCTGCTGGTCCAGCATTGAGGGGGTTTGACTGCCCAATCTAAACCGAGAGTCTAGAGCAAGCCGGCATTTCCGAGCTATAGTTCTAGTATTTATAATAGCTTACTAGACCGGGTTGTTGTTTCTGTTGCAGGGATCGAGGAATAGAAGGTAGAGTGGCTACTATAAGCGATGATGTTCACTCGATCTATATCAGTTAGATCGCCCGCATGATCAGTACAGTCTCTGCACGCTTGACTAACGAAAGGCGATAATTCGCCACTATAAATAAACAGCCTCGAATTTTCAGATGATCAAGATTTCTAAACTAAAATGATCGTATTCCGATGTATCGACTCCTCTCGTCTCGCCCAACAGTGGAGTCGGCCTTCGCCGGGCGAAGCATGAGGCTTATGCTTGTCTTGTATCGATCGACTCGCCAAGTCTTAGTACAGATCTCGCCACCAGAAAATCCTTATTCGCTAGTTGCATCGTGATTTCATTAGCGACCAATATCGTGAATCATCAAGCCGTGTCAGAAAATGAGAGTATGCATGGCTTGTCTCGGGAAAAGAAAACCGAAAATAATAAACACTCCGCCACCCATTTTAGGCATCGTCATTCGTAGGAAGTCTGCGCCTTGAAGAAGCCCGAAAGTATGTCCAGTATAGACGGAATAACAACAACTTCAAGCATGGAATATATATAGGAAAACAGAAACAGACAATCATGGAAGGAAAACAAATTAAAGATCAACAAAAACGCAAAAAGA
Organism: Aspergillus sp. S1802E; assembly: GCA_023627535.1. Lineage (NCBI taxonomy): Eukaryota > Fungi > Ascomycota > Eurotiomycetes > Eurotiales > Aspergillaceae > Aspergillus > Aspergillus sp. S1802E. The sequence continues at coordinate 638,721 of JAMAHN010000015.1, forward strand.
GACTGGAAAGTGAGAAAGGGAAAATAAGGAAAAGGGAAACCCGCTTCTAGCGATATTCGACCATGAGTCGTCTCCAAGTCCGGACGCCTTCCTCGTCCACATCGTAGAGCTGCTGAGCGACCTGGCTCCGCTTTTGGACCGCTTGAGATCTGTCTAGACCTGCCAGGCCTTCGATCTCCTCGGAATTGTCTTCTGTACGCCACCCTGTCGGTGAGAGTGTGATGTGCTGCGGATCTTCGGATCCTCGACGAGACGCATCAGATCCCTCGGATAGCGAACCAGAGCGATAGCTATCACTCGTATGCGACGTAGTCGGACGACTGTCACCGAAACTAGCGCTGGGTGAGGCCATATAAGCAGCTGAAGACGGAAAACTCTGGTCTTGCGCAAATGATTGCTTGTCCTTGGGCCCCCGCTCTCGGCCTAGCATGGCGGCGAGATAGCCACTCGAGGGCAAAGGTGCCAGCTGAGACAAAGGCTGCAGAATATCACAGGCCGAAGGCAGTCTGGTGGTATCGTGAGATGGGTCTTTGGGAGAGGACACCCCTTGGCCCACTGGGGCCTTGCCACCAGATCTGTCGGGCAACGGAGGCTGCGGATCCATTTGCTTCTCGGGTAGAATGTATCTGCCCGGTCGTCGACGCCTGAGCCGCCGAACGAGTACTAGAATGCCAATAATGCAAGCTGCGGGAAAGGTGATTCCGAACAGAAAGGCTTGAAGATCTCGGGCGATGGCCAAATCTTCATTCTCATGCCCCATCGCCTGGGACTATCGTCTCTTTGCTTGGCGGAACTTGTAGGCTGTCTTATGGCCCGGTCAAAAATGAATCAGCTGAACTGATTTATCAACACGATCGAATGTCAAGTTGGTTGGAACGAACGGTGTAACGTTGTTGTTATGCCGACTTCTTGAGCGGCGGAAACGATAAGAGCTCTCCAAAGGCACTCTAGAAAATCAAGATCCAAAGAATATGTAAATGAATAATGGCAGAGAGATGTAGATATGAATAAGTAAACGAAGAGAGAACCAAAATGTTGGTAATTCGCATAAGATATAGCTGGTGATGGAGAGGAACTATGAAAAGGTATCTGGGAGATCTTTATAACCACACGCTCTGGCCTGGCCAAGGTCCTGAAATTAAAGCAAATAAAAGCAAATAAAGACAACCCCCTCGTCTTAGAAGTAACGCGGGCAGAGGAGGAGCATTCTCTAATAACATTCCAATGGGCACCTCTAGAACTCCACCATGCAGGGACGCCTACACAAACCCGGTGGATTGGAGTCATTTTTGTAGCACACCCGCCATCCCTGCTGGGGAGGACTACGCCGTAGAGGGGAAAGCGAGGGCGAGGGGTCCCCAGTCCAGCTGTGTCATGATCAGCCACGAGAACTTGTGCAGTGGGCGGAATCCACGAGAGCAGATTCCAACCGCAAATGCACCCCGATCATAGGACCAAGGTGGACGAAGAATTCGGGAAGAACGTCTCCAAACCAGGCGAGTTCAGCTCTACTGCGGGTGCGCCACCTGCGCCGTAGATTATCGGCCTAAAGAGCTAGTTCTTTAGGGGCGAATTAGCCAGGTTAGCGAAACGAACTAGTTGGGAGAGCAGGCACCGCAGTAAGGCTAGGCTTGAGCCTTGACTCTTGAGGCTCGATCATCGATCGAGGAGAATGCATCTCAATCAGGGAAGTGGAGGAAGCAAATAGAACCAACTAATTCGTAGGGCAATGCAGAGGCGGTGTTGAGACAAGATGAAAGAAAGAAAAGTGAAGCCGAGAAAGAGGAAAGGCCTCAATACGCGTGACTTTTCCCTTCCATACCGTATGGTATCGCAGTCACTGGACTTCCTCCTTCTCGTCTTTTCTCTGCATCTTCCTTTCTTCTCGTCCCTTTCCTTCCTGCTCTTCATTTTTATTTTTCTTTCTTTTTCTTTCTTTTTCTTTTTTAATCTCCGCATTAACAGTCATGTGTTGTCTATCGAAATCAATAGAATGCAAACATAATTCAATCAATTCCAATGGAACCAACCAACATACTCAGTACTAATCCCTTCTCTGTCTTTTCTCAGCTCAGCCTCGACCCCTCGATCAACCTTTCAACACTGCGTCAATTGCAGATCGGTCTTATCCTCCACCGTTCGCATTGACACGACGGTGTTATGCCGGTGGAGCATCAGCCCGCCATTGCATGGATTAATCAATTAGGCCCCAGCAAGCCGTTGTGACACTTAATATAACAGCATCCGCTCTGCTCTCCACTCGTCAGATCAGTCTGACGAGGTCCGGTGTTTTCAGCACTGGACTGTTTACGGCGATCGTCCGTGGCGTCATCTGCTGGGACTGGTTCTTCTTTGATGCTCATCCGTCTGGTTGATTGGCTTACTGTATCTATTCTCTGCCTAGATGCCGATCCACCCGTCTAGACACACAGACACACACCGCACACTCTCTATTTCTGTCTCTGACAATCTGACCTTCAGGCTATATCGCTTGCAATGCTTCGCCCCTCTCAACCCAACAACCGGGTCATCTTCAACGCATGTCGTCGATCTATCTAAACTCTATGTCCATTCCAAATACAATGATGCCCCACCAATGGAATTTCGAGCTTAGAAGTGTATGCGGGCCTCGCTCTTCGTGACAAGCCACTTATGCAAAAACAGACAAGAAAAGGGAATTGCTCGTTGCCCAAACCATAAGCATACGCGCGAGACGGGAATAAAAACAGAAGAAAAAAGAATGTGACCTATAGTCTGGCGACAATCCTGTTCTTCTCCATTTCCTCTTTCGCGCGCTCTCGAAGTTGTTTTCGTAAAATCTTACCGGATGGATTCTTGGGTATGGCGTCAATAAAGACAACCCCGCCGGTAATTCGCTTGATCACAGACACTTTCCCGTTCATGAACTCCACAATATCTGCTTCAGTGGCGCTTTGTCCGGGCTTCAATGCTATATATGCCCGAGGACGCTCATCGTCATTTCTATTCGCCGACGATTAATGCGTTAGCGATCTTGCAGTTGGCCACACACACTCTGAAGAGGGAGGTTTCGAGAACTTACACTGGCACGCCAATGACTGCAGCGTCGGCAACTGCAGAATGTTCCAACAAGAGAGCCTCGAGCTCGGCCGGCGCAACTTGATTGCCTTTGACTTTGATCAACTCCTGGTGCGCTGTTAGCATGGCTTTTGGGGCTTGCGATTGGACCAGAAGAGGCGATGGCAATTTCGCGGCTAAGGCACCTACCTTCTTGCGGTCAACAACGTGGAATTTGCCTTCGTCATCCACGAAGGCGATATCCCCTGTCTTCAGCCAACCGTCCGACGTTTTTGTCTCTCGGGTTGCCTCTGGATTGCGCCAGTAACCTTTCATGACATTTTGTCCTCGAACCCAAAGCTCCCCACGTTGGTTTCGCCCCAGCTCGGTGACTCCGTCGTCGGCCATGATCTTTGCCTCGCAATTGGCGTTCAGCTCACCAACCGAAGCCGTCTGGCTCTGCTCCGTCGGGTGCCAGCCAAGCAACGAGCAGGTTGTTCTGCGAATCAAGTTAGCCTACAGCGTTGCCACTGGGGGAGTCTCGAAGCATCGAAAAAGCGAAAACCCACTCTGTCATGCCCCATCCTTGTTTGATATTGATGCGTCCAGGCTCCCAGAGAGCTTCGACCTCTTCGCAAACTTCCCTGCCTAGGGGGGCCGCGCCACTCGAGACCTTTTCGACGCTGCTGAGATCGTATTTGCCACTCCTCACTAAAGGATGTTTGGCAATGGCGACTACCACCGGTGGCACCAGGATGAGATCGGAGATTCGCAATTTCTCCGTGTACTCGAGCATCTTGACGAAATCAAATCGGGGCATAATATACACTGGCACCCCTCGGCTTAGTGCCGCCGCGATGAAGATATTCTGCGCCATTGCATGATACATCGGTAGGAAACAGAGCCATCGTGCTCGCTCCGATTTCACCCTCCACTCCGGATCCAGGTAAAACAAATAATTGTACTGCAGCATGTTGGCAACATAGTTCTTGTGCGTGATCTCCACGCCTTTGGGCCTCCCCGTGGTCCCACTCGAATAGTTCAGCGCCAACGTGCGGCCAGCCGCTTCCGGCGTCGACAGATTGTCCCAGACAAACTTGCTTCCCTCGTCGGCAGAAGCGATCAACTCTCCCCAATAGCGACAGCCCTGCTGGCCTTTGCCCTGTCCGTCAAACACCGCATTGTTGAACACAAAGACCTTATCGCGTGATATCCCTGCTAGTTGAGCTGCTTCGATCCCCGTGTCGAGACTCCCCTCAGCGCAAATGAGGTAAGTTGCACCGCTATCCTGCAACTGGTAGGCCAACTCTCTCGCCACGTACGTGGGATTGGCCCCGGAAAAGATTCCCCCGGCCATGATGATGCCCATGAAGACGACAGGGAAGAACAAGTCATTGCCGGAGAATAGGACGACCCGGTCTCCGGTCTGAAGTCCCGATTTGCGTAAGCCAGCAGCAAACCGTTGGCACCAGAGCCGGAAGTCGTGCGTCGTGAAGTAGTGCGTCTCAGCGCGGGATGCTTCAGAGAAACATCGATGCGTTTTCGAGAGAGGATGAGAAGGGGAGGTGAACAGGAGCGAGGCCAGATGGGTGTCTGGGATATCGAGATGCCAACGCGATTTGAACGGCATTGTATTCTTGAATCTCAGAGTGCCAGTGGGTAGGTCGGATGTATGATGTCAGATGATGAAAGAGAGTATACGCCTTCTATATTCTAGGGTTTAGACAAGTCCAGAGATGATCAAAGTAAGCTGAAAGCAAATACGACATGCACTCCATGGACAGAAGAACGGGTCAAGGACAAGATCTTATACCAACCCCCCAAACCATTATCTGCAAACCGACACCAATAAAACGCAGGAAAGCACGAACCAAAGACAGGAAAGCGCCGCGTGGAGACAAAAAGCTTCTCCCCGCATTCCTGTCGGTTACGCCTTTCCGCCGGGTACCAATCATGATGCAATCATGGCAGATCCCGAGGAGCGAACACACTCGATGACCTCGGACCTGGGTTAAGAGCGCCTTTCGCGATGTTGACCGTTTCGAACAGGGATGATCCCTTGGAGGGGGTTCAGTTCGGGGGTTTTCTACTGATTTCCTGTTTGAGAAGGTTGGGGTTTCTTTCTATCTGCAAATACTTTCTTTAATTAGTCTTTTTAACTGGTTTACTTTTTGTAACTGTAGTCTGATTAACAAAGAATAAGTGAATTCTACACCCCCTAAACCAATTGCCCGATCGCAAACGATGCTATTTTTTATAGAGAGCATTCCCTTCACCAAGGGAAAACGTACAGGAAGATAGAAAAGACAAATATGGCTTAAACATGATCAATCATTATGACGCCTCCTCTCCCCCAAGGCACACCAGGGCCGCCTTCAATTCATTCACGATTTTCTCCTCCAGCCGGTTCTCCGCGCCCGAGGCAGCATCCGCCGGCTTCTGTCGCAGCAGTTCCACCTCTTTGTCGCTGGTGGCGACGATTCGGCCTCGAAGGCTCGATCGGCGCTCCAGTAGCTCCTCGATATCCTCCTTGACCTGGGCCTTGTCCCACCGGAGATCCTGGATCGCGTCGGCGTCCACGCCCGCACTGGGTCCTGCTTCGCGGAATCGACCGAGAATGAAAGAGATCAAGGCCAGCGAGTAGGCCTCCGACGCCATGCTTGAAGTGATCTTGTGGCGCGTGGTGGTGGCTGTCGAGATGGCTTTGCGCCCGGCCGAAAATGACTCGGAGGCGCGCGTGAGCTGGCCCTCGAATTGGTTGAGGAACGCGGCAACCTCGGGCGCCGTGCGAATGACGTGGAAGAGGAGATTCAGGCACAGTGGAAGGAAACCGTTGGTCCAGATCGAATAGATCCGGGGGACGGGGTCCAACGGTCCGAAACCTTGGGGTTGTCGGAGGAGGTTCGTCAACCGACATGTGGAGAGTCTGGCCAGGATCGCCTCGACGGCGAGGTGTTCAGCCAGCATAGGTATGGTAGAGAGTTTGACGAGGAAAGAGATACTGAGGTCGCCATAGACAGGATCGCCGGCGACTGCCAGCTGATCGGCCCACGAGAACAAGGCGGTCGCATGGCGAGCTATGTCGTTGTCGGCGATGTGGTAGACAATGTGCTCAAACAAGCGGTCGACGTTCTTCACTTGCAAGCAACTCTGTAAAATGGCCGTGAGAATGGCAAAGTCCTTGGGCGTGCACTTGTCAGGCTGCTCGTGCAGATACGTCGTCAATGACTTGAACCCTTGAGCAACCACCGTTTTCACGACTTCAACGACCAGTCCTAGGTCAGACGAGATTTCGGCCTTCTTGCTGAGGGTTTCAGGGACTGGTCGAGTAGGCAGGTCATGGTGGAACTGAAGAGCGAGGAATAGGACATTGAGCAACGATCGGTAATAATCGGTGTCGTCATGGATGAGCGCCTCCTCATACGTTGCGCGGCGACTGCGTAGTGCTTCCCAGACGACCGCGAGCAAGCCGAATACCTCGGAGCCTTTTGCTTCAGTCTCAACGAGCCGCTGGACCAGTACCTGGGCGAAATCCACCCGTGTCTGTTGAACCTTTTCGAAAATTGCTTCCTGGGGGGTAACGGCGGTGTTGGCTTCTAGGCATCTCTGAGCAACTAGGGCCATCGATCTCTGAATTTCACGATCGACCATGAAATCGACACAGTGCTCCGTGGCAAAGAACTTCCAGCTATGAAGCAGTCGCTGAAGCAGAGAGAAACATTGGTCAGATACCATTCAACAGAGACGGTTAGCAGATACATACCACTTGAGCCTCAACTAGAGACAGATTGAGATTGGCCCGCTCAAACTCCTGAGCAAATCCTTGGTTTCGTGTTCCGGCCCAGGCAAAATCATACGAAAGAAGCTTCTCGCCCAGGTGGATGTCGTAGTAGTACTCTTTGCCTAACGAGCGGGGCTGCAATTGCGTTCGTTTGAAGTCGGCCAATTTGCACCCAGGGTATCGCATCTCAAAATTTCTCCTTAAATTGGCGTGTAGAGATGCATTATACCTTGAAACCTCGACAGCACCCTTAGCATACCAGGAAACCAACGGAATTAGCGTCTTGTGTAATGTCCGGTCCCGCATCTCTTTGGCAGAATGAAGGTAGACCGCGAAAAGGTCGGCAACAACAGCTGCAATCTGGGTGGCAAAGATTTGCTCTCCCACAGGCAAGGAAGAAATATTTAACTTAGAGACATAATGCACAATGCTGTTGAAGAACTGCGAATGCTTCTGAAGTTCGAAGGTTGCCCAGGGCCAATTTTCTTGCGCCTGAGAGACAAACTCCAGCAATGCGAGTGAAATCTGGGGTTCTAATTGTTCGATGTTGGTAAGCATGTCGAGAGCCATCTTCAAGAATGGCGCCCCTCTCATTGCTGGGGCCTTCTGGCTAGCAATTGTCTTCTTCAACGTCTGTCGAGGAGAAGAGCCGGTAAGAATGTAGACAGCAAGCCATTGTTGGCGCTTGCTGACCAAAGTTGACAGCATGTGCCACACTGCCAAATGCAAGCCTCGATCACTTAGAGGCTTGTCGAACTGGGATAAGACGTCTAAGAAGAGGCAAGATGATTCGGCTCCTAGATGACCAACTAAAGACGGTGGTTCGTTCGCCGGGTCCAGAGCAGCTCCCGATACCAAGGTAACCAACAGTGAGATAACCGGGGACCGGTAGGCATCATGAAGCGCATACAACTTTACAAGAACCGGGGTCGCCTTGAAAAGCTGTTCTTCTAGCAATGATGGAGGACTCTCGACCAGCTGGGCTGCTTGCAAAAGTTTGGTTGAGAGCTCCAAAGTTGATACTACCTGGCTTTCAACCAGTGTCAAGTAACGAAGATATAGCGTGGGAGGTGTTTGGAGGCCATCAACAACAAGCCTAAGGATTGGGTTGAATGGGAGGTCGGCTGCGGAACGAGGGCGAAGAACATCTAGTAAATAAGTCGCCGAGGAGGAGAATATGCCAGTTGCTTTTGTTTCAAGCTTAGACGTATCGTTGGCCCCATAGACGAAGTAAAGGATTCGTTCGAACGCCTTTGCTAGGGTGGCATTGAGGTCAAACCTCTGCTCCGGCTTATTGAACCGCCAATTAATGCTGCTGTTGTAGACTTCGACCATTGGCCGAACAAAGTTGAGCAAAGCGCCTCTCATCATATGGGACGGGACACCAGAAGTCCAGTCAGAAACAGTCAGTATCTTGCCAGCCATGGTGTTGGGGCTCTTCCTCAGTATGGCACGAGAGACAGCATCGTCCACGACAGCCTCGAATAGACGGATACAGGCAAGAAGGAAAGGATAATCACCCGACGTTACCTCTAATCCAGAAACGATAACGGTCATGATACCCCCCTTGCCATCGGAACCGAGCAAGTCGCTTCGGCAAAGTAAAGGCCAGACCCTGCCAGGCAAAACCGTAATCAGCGCGCAGATGAAACGCAAACAGGCTATAGTAGATTCCAAAACACTGTCCGACCCAGTCCTGGTGCTCATGCTGGAGAGATTGCGCTCAAAGATCTCAAAGATCACGGAAATTATATCGCTTTGACGAGCCAGTCCATCACTGGCAAGCTCCAGGATCCTCTTGGCGCCAGAATCATTATCCCTTTGGGTTTCCCTGGTAGTGACGAGAAGATCTGCTAGCAACCCTATGGCCTCTGTGCTAGCATCTTCACCCCCTTCGGTCAAAGACCCTCCGCTTTCATTCCATTGCTCAAGCCAACTTCCGAGATAGCTCAGGCAGGAGTACTGGTGCTGCCACATAACAACCGCGGGTTTGGATTCAGACACCACTTGGCCAATTGTCGCAGCGGGGACTTGAGACGAGCCGGTAACAACTAAAACATTACTAGGCTGGTAATCCGGAATTTCATGTTGAGCAGCCGAGCCTATCATGGGAAGCGACTGAGCAAGTCTAACGAGGTTTGCGTTCTCGTCTTCGCGAATCGTCTCATATCCTTGAAAGGTAGCAGGGACCATTTGCGTGAACGTTTCCATGCTTTCTAATTCATTAATGAGGTCGGGGAGACCCTCTTCGTTAACGATGTCTTTGCTGATGAGGGCCCTGCACAGCCGCAGAAATGGCACCATTTCGTACGGAAATCGTGAACGTGCTACCCGAAAGATGTTGTTCATCAGGACATCATCTTTCCTGAAGATGGATCGTGGGTCACTGGGCTGAGCTGGGAGGGTGTTCGGGAGCCAGGAAGATTCTGCGGATGGCCCGGAGAGTATCGCCAACACCGATTCCACAACCTCAGGGGAATAATCCATGTATATCAGGGCAGTTCGAATAAGGTCTAACAGCGCCGCTCGAGTCCACTGATTGGTGAATGCATCGTCAACTGCGGACGTAGATCCAAGGCTTGTCGCCAATGAGATGATAGCATCGACCGCCGAATTTTTTACAGTCTCGGATGTGAGGATATCGATTGATTCATCCGTTGTAAGTTTGGGTGTCCGCACACAGTCGAGTAACTCCTCGTACAGAGAGGTGTCAGAAGCTCCTTCACCAGCATGGGGTGTATTCGACTGGAACGAATCAATTGCACTGTGGAACTGCTCCAGCTCTCGAGTTTCCTTATCAGTAAGAGCGAGCTCCCTCATCGTGTGTAGAACTAAACCCCACGAGAAGGCCGCAGGGTTGGCAATTTGAGATGCCAAGCCCTCGTTAACAAAAATTGCATTAATGTTACCGATCTCTTCTTTAGAAAGGAAGTAAGGAGGCTGTTTGGGGTCATTGGCCGGAGTTTTGTCAATGATGGATTGCACAGTGAGAGGCAGTTTCAAGAAAGCGAGCGTTGTCAAGCATACAAAGCCCTGGAGCGGTAGCAGGACCTCTATGGGTTTTTTGCATGGCTTTTCCAGGTCAGCCTATGGCAGGGTAAACAGAAACTTAGGGAGCAAAACTTACGACTTGAAGAGGCTCCAAAAAGCTATAATCCCTCATTAGTTGAAGCCAAGACACCTGAAGCTCTCCCGCAGGGATTTCGGTGGATGACTGCAGCAGCAGGAACAAGATCTGCAGGATATGCAGCGTTTCTTCAACAAGGGTTGTCCTCCACATGTCTTCTGTGGCTTCGTTGCTCTCAGCAAGTCCCAACCAACCGCCATCACCCTCTAGAGCAATAAGTCGATCCCGGATGGCCTTGATGCATGTCTGAACAAAAGTACGCCAACCTTCTCCGGAAAGTTTGCTTTCGAAGACGTTCTCTGCCAGTTGGCATAACTGAGCACTCCGCTCGTCCTGAGCTTGCTCTGTAAACATGCCATTGGTTTTGTCTTTTAGTAAAATGGCGAGAAGTTTTCTGGCAGTTTTGACAATATGGCCCCTTTCCAACAGATAAACATTGCTCAGTCGTAAGCGGCGGCTCTCGGTCGACTCGAAAAGGGAGGCGTCGTTCTTAGAACCAGCATTTGGGTTTAAAACCTCAGCGAAACTGGGCCCCGCCAGCGACACGCGAAAGTTTTCGGCGCCCGTCGCGCCTTGCAAGCTTGAGGATTCCTCCTCCGCAAACCCCGAAAGTAATCGCGTGGCAGGGCGGTTTTGCCATTCCAGGACTGCGATTCGAAGTGCACTGGTCTCGTCGATGCCAGCTTTCTGACTGAGCCATAGAGCGTCGTCTTTGATTTCCTTTAAGTTGTACGATGCTTGCGCAGACGTTTCGGCATGTATCGCGGCCGTTTTCGATTCGAAATCTGACTTGGATGTTGCAGACGGAGGGGGGAATAGTTTCAAACAATTCGAAAGAAGCTGGACGCTTTCCGGGCGCGATAGAAATGCGTGGAGCTTACCCGTGTCATCGACGACATCTTCCGGGTGAGAGGTGTAGAGAAAAGCTCCCTTCCAAGATCTAGATAGATAGAGAAAAGAAGCAGATGCAAGTTAGCCACGGACACAGTCAGAGAAGCAGATGCGCGTACAAAAGCTGAACGTCCCCGGAGAAGCACTTGTCCAGGGACGGAAAATAGGCGTCCGGGGAGGGAGCCATTGGCGGACCAGCTATATCATTCTAGATCCTCGAAAGAATCGGGCTGAGAGGACCTGGTGAGGACCGAAGATGAGAGAAGTCGCAATTGGAGATGCGAGAAGGACGGAACAGCACGTTGGAGCTCAGGCGGGAACTCAAGAATATTCAAGGAGCGCTTTTTCCCCGGAGGTCAACAATGATTGCCTATCTGGGTTTAGCTAGTCGGGGCGGTGAACTGATTTTGCAGCGTTTGACTTGCCGCCCCGATTGGGAAGGCAGCGCGGACGCCCCCCTCGCATTTGGAGCCTGAGTCACTGCATGCAGCTGTCGACGGCAGGTTGTGTTACCCCTTCTCTCCCTCCTCTGCCCAACCCCCCAGGGACCAGGTATTTATTATCCTCGGCTATTGCTCTCTTGATCATCCCTCAACCTTGAAGACTAACAAACGCTATTTTGCCTTCTTCCCTTTAACAGACTTAGCCATGTCGGATCTTGTCGACCATTCCCCCCACCATCCCACCAGGGCTGCGCAGCGGGCCAGCGCCTCGAATGTCATCCTCATCGATAACTACGACTCCTTCACCTGGAATGTCTACCAGTACCTGGTCCTCGAGGGTGCCACGGTAAAGGTTTTCCGCAATGACGAAATCTCCCTGGAAGAATTGATCGCCAAAAAGCCGACTCATTTGGTCATCAGCCCCGGTCCCGGTCATCCCGAGTCTGATGCCGGCATAAGCAACGCTGCCATTCAACATTTCAGCGGAAAGATTCCTGTGTTTGGTGTGTGCATGGGTCAGCAATGCATTATCTTCTCTTTTGGTGGAAAGGTTGATGTGACCGGCGAGATTCTGCATGGAAAGACTTCGGAGTTGAAGCATGACAGCAGAGGGGTTTACGAAGGGCTGCCCGCATCTCTGAATATAACTAGGTATCACTCGCTGGCTGGAACGCATGCGACCATTCCGGACTGCCTAGAAGTCACGTCCTCCGCCGATCTGCGCGATAACAGTGGCAAAACTGTCATCATGGGAGTTCGACACAAGCAGCTGGCTGTGGAAGGCGTTCAGTTCCATCCCGAGAGTATCCTTACGGAACACGGTCGGACAATGTTCAGAAACTTTCTTTCCCTGATCTCGGGCACTTGGGAAGGAAATGGGAAGCCCTCCGGCGGTAACGGCACGGGTCTGGTCGGCACCCCGAAGACCGACAAGAAGGTGTCTATTCTCGATAAGATTTATGACCATCGGAAAGCCGCTGTTGCCATCCAAAGGACCATCCCTTCTCAACGCCCGGCGGATCTACAAGCTGCTTATGATCTCAACATCGCGCCCCCGCAAGTCCCGTTCCCTGCCAGGTTGAGGCAATCATCTTATCCGCTATCTCTCATGGCTGAAATCAAGCGTGCTTCTCCTTCCAAGGGCATGATAGCTGAAACTGCATGTGCGCCTGCACAGGCTCGACAATATGCGAAGGCGGGGGCCAGCGTCATCTCCGTCCTCACAGAACCGGAATGGTTCAAAGGCAGCATTGACGACTTGCGTGCCGTCCGCCAGAGTCTAGAAGGGCTCACGAACCGACCCGCAGTGCTGCGGAAAGAGTTTGTCTTCGACGAATATCAAATTTTGGAAGCACGCCTCGCTGGTGCTGACACTGTTTTGCTCATTGTGAAAATGCTCAATGTTGAGCTGCTCACCAGACTATACAACTACTCCAAGAGCCTCGGGATGGAACCTCTCGTTGAAGTAAACACTCCTGAAGAGATGAAGATTGCGGTTGATCTTGGCTCTCAGGTCATTGGTGTCAACAACAGAGATCTCACTAGCTTCGAGGTTGACTTGGGTACCACAAGCCGACTGATGGACCAGGTACCTGAGAGCACTATTGTGTGCGCTCTGAGTGGTATTTCCGGGCCCAAGGATGTAGAGGCTTACCAGAAGGATGGCGTCAGAGCTATCCTTGTTGGTGAGGCTCTTATGCGGGCGCCAGACACTTCTGCTTTTGTGTCGAACTTGCTGGGAGGAAGCACGGAAGAAACCGCTAAAACGACACAGAACTCACCGCTAGTAAAAATCTGCGGCACGCGGAGCGAAGAGAGTGCACGAGCTGCAATCGAGGCCGGGGCAGATCTGATTGGAATCATCCAAGTTCAAGGGCGAAAGCGACTTGTTCCGGATGACGTTGCCTTGGGTATTTCGCGAGTAGTCAAGTCGACCCTGCGCCCTGCTACTCATCAGACGACCGTCTCCGAGGGAGTATCAAGTGCGACATCCATCGACTACTTTGATTATTCTGCGAAAACCCTACGTCACCCTCATCGAGCCTTGCTCGTGGGTGTATTCCAAGATCAGCCGCTGTCATATGTCCTGGCTCAGCAGCAGAAATTGGAACTTGATGTTGTTCAACTTCATGGTTCCGAACCGCTTGAGTGGGCTAGGTTAATACCAGTTCCCGTGATTCGCAAATTTGCTCTTGATGAACCTGGAATTTCAAGGAGGGCTTACCACAGCTTGCCTCTGCTGGACTCTGGAGCAGGTGGATCCGGTGAATTACTCGACCAGTCGCGAGTTCAGAAGACCCTAGAAGGTGATAAGGGTCTGCGTGTCATCCTTGCCGGGGGTTTGGATCCTACCAATGTGGTCAGCACACTCAAGAAGCTGGGTGAATCTGGAAGTAAGGTTGTTGGAGTGGATGTCAGTTCTGGCGTCGAATCCGATGGCGCGCAGGATCCCAGCAAAATTCGTGCTTTCGTGCAAGCAGTGAAAAGTCTTCAACTCTAATTATGACATTCTGGAATATGAGGTGTCACATCTTCCGAAATTAACGCATCGCTACGCATCTACGATGGTATTTCATGAGCTTTATACTTGTTCACGCAAACTTGCTTTTTGATCTCTTTAGATAGATCACGTACTTTCGGGTTGCATTCAACGGCTTAAGCCGATCTTATTCTATCTCATGTATTTCGGGCTTCACAAAACATCAGAAAGATAATCACATTCACATCGCCTTTCAAGAATCTCTGTGTAAGCTTCTAGATACTCTTTCTTTCTCTTCAACTGTCACCGTCTTCTTGCTCTCTTTCCTCATCTCACTCTCGATCAATAATTCACTTACTTTCCACCTCACCACCGTCTTCATCCATAGCATATCGTATCGACACTCATACTTGTCCTCAACCACCATGAAGGACCCATTCAAGAAAGTCCACGTGTGCTCTTTCGGTCACTTCGGTGGCGACGGCGACAAAATTCCCCAGTGGGTAAAAGCCCACGGAGGGCAATACTCGAATAACGCCAGCCAGGATGTCACTCACCTTATCACCACAATGGAGGCATTCAAGAAAAATGTCGAAGCCGGTATGAAGGCAGCCTTTGCTCATAGTCTCAGCGAAATAATTTGTACTAATCGATGGTCTTGCGAGCAGTGCGGAAGGCCAAGCGCTTCAAAATCAAAATCGTTTCCTACGATTGGCTCGAGGACTCACTGTTGTCCAAGAGCCGAGCTCCCAAGCGCGAAGGGCCATATCTTTTGGAAATTATTCTGAAGAATGAGAAGAAAGCCAGCGCTAAAGCAAGGGCTAAGAAAGCTCCGAAGCGACAAATAAAGGTGAAGGCAAAACGAACTGGTATGGTACCACTTTCCTTTCTTTAGGCAAGAACAATGTTGATATTCTATGAAGTTAAGTCAAAAGACCCATTTGCGGCTGGGTTTGGGACCATTAAGAAAGGCGCTGCAGCAAGTATGCTTCGATCTCCAGAGGGACTTGGGAACTTGAGGCTAATTCATGGGTTGTAGCTGACTATCACCTCTATACGGACAACAAGGGTGTGATTTACAACGCGGCGCTCACTCGCCCGACAATCCAGGCGACTCGCGAGAAATACCAGCTCAAGGTACTTTAAATCTTCTTGGTTTTGTTCTTGTTTGCCGTGGTCTCCGTCTCACCTCCACGAATATATCTCTGTTCTCCCTCCAATCCGGATGCTCACGATATATAGATCTTCGAACTCACCAGCAACCCGAACACTTACGCTACCCATGTCAAATACACGCGAACCGGTAAATCAACAACTGAGCTCAAGGCACCAATTGGAAGTACCTTACACGACGCTATGTCGGCGTTCGAGCAATTTTTCGAGGAACAAACTGGCAAGAAATGGGCAGACCGACTGGACGGAGTGCCACCCGAGCGCAAACGAGACGACGACGGCAATGTCCTCCCCATCTCCGGGGGCTGGTTCCACTATGAGCAAAACAATAGCATCCTTTCGAATTTCCTACGGGAACCGCCTCGAGCTGTTGAGGAGCCGACAGTATCCGCTTCAGACAATGGTGCAGACGACAGAGAGGAGGACGCAGAATCGCGGACCGAGGTCTTAGATCAACTGATCGAGGGCGATGATGGCAATGTTTGATGCTAGTAATTTTTTTACACGATCGTATTGGATTTGCGAGTTTTAGTTCGAATGGAAGGGAAATTCATGGCGTGGGGCATGGTGATTTATGCATTTGCTTACTTGGTTATCTTAGGTTTGGGGGTTTAGTTAATGCGTAACATTTACACATTCAAAAGTTAATGACAAAATACCGCAGCGCTGGAATATTTCCTTGAGAATAAATAAGTGAAACCATCAAAGTTCCATTTCTTCCATATGGGTATACTATAATATGAACAGGAACGTGAAACTGCCGAATGCTTGCCTTTTATATCACCACATAACACCTCATACGCCAAGGGACTTTTTCTCTTTTGCCATCGTAAGATATCTTACACACTGCCGCCAGGCCGTGGAGACAGTCGTCCAGGATATAGAACCGCTTAAAGGTAATCCTTCTTCTTGCTGGTCCGGGTGTATTGCGTGAGAGCCCATTCAACATCGCCGCTAGAGCCCTTCTCTAGCGATCCTCCCCGGATCTCGAAGAGTCTCATTGTCATCCGCGGCCCGACTTCCGCCAACTCAACGTCCCGATACCCTGTCTTGACGAAAACATGGTGTCGCACCTCAATACTATCCTCCTTGTTGACGAAGCTGACAACACGGTTGCCGATCTTTCCGCCCTCACGAGGAGGGAAAAGATGCTTGAGGATTTGAACAACGCGAGCACCCAATTTCGTTTTGAAGCCTTCGAAGACCAGATGAGGGTAGCTTTCTGAGACGGTTCCACGGGCGGAGTTGGGGATGTCGGCACGGAGAACAACGTTGTGCAACGAAAAGCTGGCAGTTGGTCCATGAGGAAGATGCGAGATGGTCATGGCAGTGGGAGTTCCACGATGCTCGTGAAGAAGAATCATGTCGGTCAGTGCCGCGGCATTTGCGCTGGACATGAGGTCAGGTAGAACGAGGTTTCCACGGTTCAGGCGGATGGAGGTAGGAAGAAGCAGACGGATTTCTTTGGCGAATGCTCCAAGACGAACGGAAGGAGAGCGAGACGTAGTGACGATAGGGCGAGGATCGACAATCCCGGAGGTGAGGGCGTATTCATCATCCAGATCCAACAGGTCCGACTCCTTGTTCTGCCTATCCTCGGGGTTTAACGATTCATCGTATTTGAAGTCTTCGCGCAGTTGTTTATCGTCTGCGATGGAGGGATCAAGCGGTTTTCCGGAGGCTAACGAAGCCTTCAGCTGGGCTCGTTTTTCGGCAATGGAGGCATCGCGGAGAAGCAGAGCTCTCCGATAGAGATAATCTCGACGTTCACGGGCTTGACGGCGCTATAAGAGAGTCAGTAAGATTAACGGCGGTCGAGAGTAACCGAGTAAATAATAAGAATCAACACAAACGTACAAGCATGTTTTCTGGGGGAGGTCAACTGTGCTGGCTGAGGAAATGTCGAGGCTCGGACCAAAAAAAAGGCGGGCAACTTTTTTTGACTGCGCAAGTGGTCTGCCGGGACCGCCGGAGCTGTGTGGGAATTGGCGGCGAAGGGTCCGATAAAAGGTGAGCCGATCGCAAATCAGCTTTCCGTCGCCCTGTTGTGTGGACTGCAACATCCTGCCATCCAGGAGGAAACCGTTCACTTTTATTCGGTGCTATAGCGACGGAGTGAATTGCGCGGATTGTTATATTGGCTGGTTATGTCAGAATCCCTACCCTCGAATGCCTTTTCATTGAAGTGAATCCGCCACTGACTTTGAACTTAGTCACTCATTCCTTTTGCCCCTCTGCTGTGGCACGCCGGGTCATCGAGGAAAGCAGGCCCTCTTTTACAACTGGACGGAGCGACTCGCGTGTCCTTTACATTCCTTTTCTTTGAGCGACTTTCCGTTTATATTCTCGGTTTGCAGCCGTCCTGTCACTTCGAGCTGTTCACAATCATCCATTTCTCGGGCCTTTCCAGTCGCCATCAACGCGGACGTGAATTTGCTGGCAATCTGTGGAATATCGGAATTCAGGGCAATCATGGCCGCTATCAATCATGATGTTACGACTGCGGAACTGGAAGAGACCACTCTCAGTATGAGCGGAGGTCCCCGCCCGCGCAGACATGATGACGACGATGAAGGGTCTGATAATGGCGATGATGACGCTGAAAGCACAACCAGTGCCCAGGTGGCAGGAGATGCGAAGACACAAGGGAATGTTGATGAAGAGAAGGAGCTTCCCCCACATGCATGCGCGTAAGTCCCCCCTACTTCGAGGCTCACGCGGCCGGCTTGGTTCTCCCGCTTATCAGCATCAACCTGAAGGTACTGTGGGATCCACAATGCCAGCAGTGTGGTCAAATGTCTGTCATGTAGCAAGTGGTTCTGCAGTGCTCGTGGCAACACTTCCTCCTCCCACATCGTCAACCACCTTGTCCGAGCTCGACACAAAGAAGTACAACTCCACCCGGCCTCGTCTCTCGGAGATACCATATTAGAATGTTATAACTGCGGTACAAAGAATGTGTTCCTTCTTGGTTTCATTCCTGCCAAGTCTGATACGGTCGTCGTGCTACTATGTCGTCAACCCTGTGCCGCCATGCCTTCGTCCAAGGATATGAATTGGGATACTTCACGCTGGCAGCCCTTGATTGAAGATCGCTCGTTCTTGCCGTGGCTCGTAGGCGCTCCTTCGGACCAAGAACAGCTACGTGCCCGTCACCTCAGCCCGCAGTTGATTGCAAAGTTAGAGGAGATGTGGAAAGAGAACTCACAAGCGACATTTTCGGACCTCGAGAAGGCCACGGCTGTGGATGACGAACCCGCCCCCGTTCTCCTACGATATGACGACGCATTCCAGTATCAGAACATTTTTGGACCGCTGGTCAAGATCGAAGCCGACTACGACCGTAAATTGAAGGAATCGCAATCCCAGGATGGCCTGATCGTGCGGTGGGACCTCGGTCTAAACAACAAGCATCTAGCCAGCTTTATCCTGCCGAAACTTGAACTTGGCGATGTCAAGCTAGCTGTGGGTGACGAAATGCGGCTCAAGTATACCGGCGAACTGCGCCCCAAGTGGGAAGGTGTTGGCTACGTTATCAAGATCCCGAACAACCAATCCGACGAGGTGACCATTGAGTTGCGGGCAAAGGGTGACCACAAGTCAGTGCCAACGGAATGCACGCACAATTTTACTGCGGATTATGTCTGGAAATCGACATCCTTCGATCGTATGCAACTCGCCATGAAAACGTTTGCTGTCGATGAGTTGAGTGTCTCGGGCTATATCTTCCATCGTCTTCTTGGACACGAGGTCGCCGCTGCACCGATGAAGACACAGATGCCCAAGAAGTTCAGTGTTCCTGGGCTTCCCGAACTTAACGGCAGTCAGATCAATGCGGTCAAAAGTGTCTTGCAGAGGCCTCTGAGTTTGATTCAAGGTCCACCTGGAACCGGAAAAACTGTGACTTCAGCTACTATCATCTACCATCTCGCCAAGCTTAACGGCGGTCAGGTGTTGGTCTGCGCTCCCTCTAACGTCGCGGTTGACCAACTTTGCGAACGTATCCACCGAACAGGCCTTAAAACGGTGCGTGTGACCGCGAAGTCGCGAGAGGATGTGGAGTCTCCCGTGGGCTTCTTGTCTTTGCACGAACAAGTCCGCCTTAATGACACCAACATCGAACTGGTTAAACTGAATCAGCTAAAATCCGAACTTGGCGAATTGTCGAGTCAGGATGAAAAGCGCTTGAAACAACTCACCCGCTCGGCGGAGCGCGAGATATTGAACAATGCCGATGTCATCTGCTGCACCTGCGTTGGTGCTGGTGACCCTCGTCTTGCTAAGCTTAAATTCCGTACTGTTTTGATTGATGAGTCTACGCAGTCTGCCGAGCCTGAGTGCATGATACCATTGGTCTTGGGCTGCAAGCAAGTCGTTCTCGTTGGTGATCACCAGCAGCTTGGTCCCGTTATCATGAACAAGAAAGCGGCCAAGGCTGGTCTCAACCAATCTCTCTTCGAGCGTCTTGTCATTCTAGGGTGCTCTCCCATTCGGTTGAACGTTCAGTATCGTATGCACCCATGTCTTTCGGAGTTCCCGTCCAATATGTTCTACGAGGGTTCTCTGCAGAATGGTATTTCCTCCATCGAGCGTCTTCGCCGGGACGTTGATTTCCCGTGGCCCATTGCCGACAACCCTATGATGTTTTGGTCTAACCTCGGAAATGAGGAGATTTCGGCCTCGGGTACATCGTACCTCAACCGTACTGAAGCAACTAACGTGGAGAAGATCGTGACTCGCTTTTTCAAGGCTGGCGTTCAACCTCAAGATATTGGTATAATCACCCCCTACGAAGGTCAGCGCAGCTATATTGTCAGCTCCATGCAGGCCAACGGTACCTTCAAGAAGGAGCACTACAAGGAAATCGAAGTCGCGTCAGTCGATGCCTTCCAGGGCAGAGAGAAAGACTTCATCATTCTTTCCTGTGTGCGATCCAACGATCACCAGGGCATTGGTTTCTTGAGTGACCCGCGTCGTCTCAACGTTGCACTTACCCGAGCCAAATACGGATTGGCAATTCTCGGAAACCCGAAGGTGCTCTCCAAACATCCCCTGTGGAACTGTCTCCTACAGCACTTCAAAGAACGCCACTGCTTGGTGGAAGGTCCTCTGTCAAACCTGCAGGAATCCTTGATTCAATTCAGTCGACCCAAACAAGCTTACCGAGGGCCTCAGCGTTTCCAAATGGCCTACAACCACGCCTCCAATGCCACCAATGGGGCCATGAATGGAAGAAACGGCCATCGCAATGATTTCCATGACACTGGGTCCGTGATCGGCTACATTCCTGACGACGTGTCTTCGGTCCACTCGTCGGCGCTTGGTGGTGTCGGCATTCCCTCGGGCTATCCTCCCATGTTCCAGAACTTCGCTGACTCTTGGCCTGCTCTCCCTGGTGCTCGTCGGGCTAATGGTAACAGAGGAAAAGGAGCGCCCAGTGTCGCCGGCGAATCTATCGCAGCTACCGAGTCTGATGTCACCGGAAGCGTTATTGATGGCAGAAGCGTGGATCAGGGCGGTGTGAGCCTCGCTGGATTGAGCATCCATGACATGAGCAAGCAGCCCAGTCTCAGTCAATCCGATCGGCTGAAGCGCTACGTGGAATCTGGAGCACGCGAGCCTTACAAAGCCGGTGTCCCTGATAATGGCAGCATCTTCGGGGGAAGTTCTGCAAGTATTCGTGTCACGCGTGGCGTTCCCGGCCAAATCCACGATGACGACGATACACGCAGTGTTTCCACTGCTTTTGCAAGTCAGGTTGGGGGGAATTACGACTGATTTGATTCCCGTTACGGCCTGCCAAATAGACTGGCATTACAAGCATGCTTGCTGCCATTCCCGTGACTAGGGAGACAACTGTTCGCGGAACTATTGGACCATTCAAGAATGGCTCGATGTCTTGAGAGTCTGTATAATCTGTCAAGAGGTTTTATTTGGCCTGACAACTGTGCATCTTAGGGCAGCGTTGGCGAGAGCAACATCTCAATCATAGGTGGGGAATGGAAGGTGCTCTTCACTTGATTTCTTCCGCGGTGCATTTTATCGATATCAACAAATTTCCGTTGGTATTCACACAACAGTCTGGGGGCAAGTATTCATTGGGAATGTGATCGCTTTCGGTATTTATTAGCAGGGATCTGAAGTCCGTGGAATGCTACGGGAGGGGCCACAACCTTCCAGCACATACGTCCTGTTTGCTGTATCGGTAAGGGCCATTGCTGGTGAAGTCAGCACTGGCTCGGAGGGATAATTCCCGGCGCACCCCATCCAGCTTGCGTCCCAGGCTGCGGCCAGATCCAGGATTTCCGCGGAAGTGGATGAGAATGAGCTCATCGCCAAAGATACTACGAAATGGTTCTTGTCCTCTTACTTTGCTTGTTTATGCTTGTCACGACTCAATTGAATCCTTTTGCCTTGTTTGCGGCACTATTATGGCGATGCGGGACTGCTAAAATTAAATTGGCCTTGGCAGTCAATGTGTCCAATGCCTCATTTCTGTCAAGAAGGCCTGTTCAAGTCCTCGGCCTTCTCGGCACGAGGAACCGTTTGATACAGCCTCACGTTATCACTACCGTCATGCTTTCGCAACAAATCCAACTATAGTCATTCATTCTCAATGCCATCCTATCGGGAAAGCCGTAGTCATGACGTACGTGTTCGTAGAAGACATACAACTACGCCGATCAATCCGCGACGTTTAAGCACCGCCGGCCATCCATTCTCTAGTCCATTTCCATAGAGTGGTACGTATGCTCGACGTACAGTAGGCAGCTAGAATTCACGCACCCTTGGCAACTAGGAATTGAAGATAAATGGTTATATATAGATCAATCTCAGGGTCCAACGAACATGCGTGCGTCGTCTAGCTTGGGCTGACAACTTTTAATGTGCGTTGAAACCGACAGGATCCAAGGGCTCAGCCACCCTGTCAGCAACCAGCATTGACGCCTGCTTTTTATTATTGGCTTGATGATACCTGGAATCCCCGCCGAATCTGATATTGCAGGGCTGCGCCACCCCGTCCGCATGATCGACCATCTTGATTACCGGGCAGGGGGGCTCAATTATACTCTATGACAGCTTATTTGTAGTGTGAAGAACGACGAGTGAGTGGATTGGCGCTCGTGGCTTAGGGTTAGATGGGATCTCTATCTTTACATCGTGGGGGGGGGGTATATGTCTGTTATCTATAGCTACAGCACGTTTGATTTCTTGAACCAACCCCACTTTGGGCATAATCACTGCTAAGGCGAAACAATCAAAGAAAACCCAGATATCTCAGGATAAGAATGAAAGCAAATCTGCAAAGCAACCTAGAACATAGAATCAACCATCTCTACGTATGGTATACTACAGACAGATCAGACGAACAACCTCCGATCTACAGGATCGCCCAATCCGCAAGCACCCATGACACGATCCAGCAAAATGACGCACGATGTGTAGGGAGTGAAACGCTTCGTGTTCTCCGCCCAATCACGGATTGGCTCGAAGGCTTCTAGTCACTGGCGTGCCAATCTCATTCATCGATGACGGTGGGTCTGAAGATGAGGTTGATGGATGAGATGTCCCAACTCCCTTGCTTGATCTTAGCCTCTGCCGTGAGTCGGATGGATGGAATTGGATCCCAATGCGACTGACATGTTGCCTGTTCCAGGCGGAGGGGACAATCGGCGGTCGATTGGGCGAGAAGCGTTGGTCACCGCTTCCCGAGGGCGGCGGCAATTGGGTACCTTAGGCACCCATCCACGGAGTACATACTCCGTTCCGACGTGGCCTGGCAGCTGCAGACCGACGGTGATGGAGGATAGAAAAGAGATGTTGTAGATAGAACGGAATCGAACCAATCATATGATTAGTATTATAATGATTTATATTGATATGACGAATGTATACTTGTGTGCTCAGTCGTGATTATCTAGAGAATAATGTCCGAATCAGGCGGTGTGGCTGAGGAACCGCGCCCCGGCCACGTGCGCGGCTGCTGATTGGCGGGCAGTCATGAGGCGTGGCGGCTGCCGTTTCTGGCATCCACCCGTTGGGTCCTGACAATTCAGGCTGTCAACTCATCAGCTCTGCCCTGCTTCTGCCTCTCTGCCTTCTCTGCCCTGCCCTCTTCCTGTTAATCTTATACTTCCGCTACCTAATCACTTCCAGCTATCTGGTTGCCTGATATCATCTCCTCGGCCCCAATGACTCATTCCTAGTCGAGGCCTAAAAAGCGCGTCAAATTCCCCATTACTCAATACCTAGCGCCAACACTACTTGTTTGGTCACTGCCCAGTAGATCTCCAGGCATTCGCCGCCTTAGTGTGGTGATCCAGCGCCTACAAATACTACGGCGCGTCTCCGTCGGTCAGACCACGGTGCCATCGTCACGACCGCTGTACCTATGTTTATGATTGTTGTTTATGATCACTACTAGGTATTCCGGACTCCACCGCCCGACCTACTCTGTACCTACCTGTGCCTTACGCCTCCCCACCGAGTTTCGCCCTGATTACATAACCGAGTGGCGTGCCAAGACTTAGTCATTAGTCACCTGGCGCCTTAATGCCTTGTTTCCTTAAAAATTCGGCACCCCCCGTATTCCGAGTAAGGAACCTACACTCTTTCGGTGGCTGACTCGACGCGACCGTCCACGCTGCCTCAACGCCCGTCTTTTCTTAACTGATCTTTTTTTCTTTTTTTGCGCAGTTCGCTTGCTACTGAGGAGAAGGTCGCCTGAATTTTCAGTTTTTGCGCGTCATTCCTATTCCTAGGAACCCGCCTCATTGCAATTGACGGCGGGGTTGTTACTGCGATATGGGTGACGGTTCTGATTACCCTAGTCCACGAAGCGAAGGTCCCGGCGGACCTACATCTGTTCTCGTCGCAGCTCAAGAATCTCTCTCTCCCGCTCCTAAGATGACCGATCAACTCTCCCCCAACTTCATGGAAGGGGCTCGTCCGCGACTGTCGGTGAGACGCGCGCGCGATCCGCCCAAGAACGCAGCCGGCCAAATCTATTGCGACCACCACGAGTGTCATCAGGCCCCTCCCACGTTTCGTCGTCCCTGTGAGTGGAAGTGAGTGCATCCTTTTCATTTCCCCATTTCAAACCCTCCCCCGCGGAATACGCGCAGCTAATCTAACGCCACCTCTAGTAAACACATGGACAAGCATGATCGTCCCTACAAATGCCTCGAGCCCGGATGCGATAAGATCCAGGGTTTCACCTATTCAGGCGGGCTGCTGAGACACCAGCGCGAGGTGCATAAGAAGAACATCAACGCCAAGAAACCGCTGATGTGTCCCTACACCGACTGCAATCGCAGCACGGGTAACGGTTTTACGCGTCAAGAAAACCTGAAGGAGCATTTGCGCCGTCGCCACATGCATCCCGAAAATGGCCATGTTTCCGATCTTCCTATTGTCCCCACGTCCGAGCTCGACGGCACGGCTTCTCTTCCCCCTGCTCCTCCTTCCATCAAGAGGAAACGCGATTCCATTGATGATGAAGACCCGACCGTCGAATTGCCCGAGGACGACGAGGGAGAAGAGGAGCAAGATGGTGTGGACCTGCGCAATGAGCTCAAAAGACTGCGTCGCGAGGCCCAAGAGAAGGACCGCCGCTTGGAGGAATTGGAAAGGATCGTTTCCGGATTGCAGCAAGCCATCCCTCAGACTGCCCCAGCACAGGGATAGCGTTGCTCGGTATAATATCTTTTCTTCTCTTTACCTTTTCGTTACCATCATGAGTGCGGCTTTGTTATTTTGCTTGTTTTTCTCACCTGCTTTCCTACTGCTTTTTTATACTCTTTTTCTTTTGTCATGTTATGTTTTGCATTCTGAGGGCGTTTTCACTTGCAAAGTCCGGGCCCTGGGGCTTGCATTCATTGCTACAACATCAATGGGAGGTTATATGGATCGGTCTACATCTGAGGACGCATGGATTTGCAGGGCAGCGCTGAAGAGTATGGCGTTTTACTTGAGGTCGATAACACCCGAATGGTGTTTATTTTCGTTTTCCTTTTTTCTTTCATGATCTCTTTCCTTACCCTTCTATTACCTGAAATATACCCAGGCGTTTTCCCTACCTTTTTCTCCTTTCCTTTCCTTCTTTCTGCAGCCTCTTTGTGGTTATCATCTTTACCCTCATCCCTACTTTTGATGCTTTCATGCGTCGCTATAAGGTGGCGAATACGTTGTGTAAGTTCTCGGATGTCTAGTCTTTTAAAGCATAAGAATGTATTTCTACTTTCAACGGGAGATGTATTGTATACGAATGAAATTCTGGCATATCTTTGTTTTAGACCAAGGGAATTGCTGCGGTGGCGAATGCTCTTTTGGGCAATTTACTGTACCTATACTTCACCGTAGAGTCCCTGCGGACGTCACTTGCATTTTGTATGTCGAATCGCTTCCATCTACACCGTTTGAAAGCGCATTTCCCTAGATTTGTACTGTAGCACGGAATTAGTAGCGCTGTTTTCTTGGTTGTTAGAATCTCAAGAAACTCATAATGCTGTCGAGTAAGTAGACTGGTCTCGACGGCCCCATGCAATCCAAATATTCGCCCGGAGAGATAACCCGATGAAAGTGTGGCGAAACCACATCTACGGCGCTGAATTCGCTGGCCGGAAATCGAGTATTGTGCCTGGCGCCTGAAAGTCCAGCCATACATAGATACCCAGGGTAGGTGAAACGCATAGGCCCAATCCCATGGGCCTGTTTTGGAAGCACATGGAAAAGTTCATGAATTTCTATCGCCACCGGCAAGACCCACGTCACCCTTTTGCCTAGAGCAACAGCCGTACAGAAAGGAGGCGAAGACTGGCAGCCGGCTCTTCACTAAGCGGCCCTGAGACCCTATCTTGTGCGGGAGTTTCTGCCTCCCCCCACCCCCTTGCCTGCGGCGCGTGAGCTCTAGACGGCTCTATTAAGATCTTTGACTAAGAAGGGTAGATTCTGAATTGCTGTTAGTAGATTTCCATCAAATTAAGCGCCGTGTCACCTACCGGTAGCAGCCTATCAAGGCTGCAAGAGCCCAACTAAGCACACAGACCATGTCGTGTGTGACAGTTCATGACTCATAGTGGTACATCTGAGTCAGTGTCATGGCGAGTTGCCCGTCTCACGTTGGGCCTCTTGTTCCATACGGGGGAAGCGTTGGTTTGACCGCAAGCCCTTCCAGCCTGGTGGCCTGGTGGCCTGGCCCCGTGATACTGTCATGTGATAGGTAACCGAATGGGGAATTGTGAACACAAACAATGTTGATGATGACTCAGCCACACATGCTGGTCCTGCTGCCTGGTTGCCTGACTGCCTGGTTGGCTGGTTGGTGCCTTGAAAAGGAAATCACGTTGGTGAATGAGCCGGAGAGAAAGAGAAAGTAGAAAGCAACAAGCCTTTCGCTGCAGCTTTGTTCTTTTGTTCCACGCGCAACAAGGCCGGTTCGAAGAGTTATGCGGTGCACAACTCACCATTGATCTGTCGCAGTTCTTTGTCTCCTCCACGAAGTGAACGCTTACACCGTCATTTGCAATCATGACCACCTGCGAAGTTTAAACCACTTTCCTTCCGTACTGCCTCTTATTTACCCCAAGTTGACGCCTTTTATTATCTGGACACTTTCCACCTACAAGATCAACCAAACTCTTGGCAAGCGCTTCTTATTTCATGTGCAACCGAGCCTTTCCTCAAGGACTGTTTACGAAATGGCACTTCCTTCTCGTTGCACTGAGGCTCCAATGTCTCAACAGCCAAGTTCTCACTATGTACGCACCCATCAGTATGCTGCCGGCGCCGCGAGAATGCAACGAGTCAACTGTTTTTCTATGCCAACTGCCGATCACGAGTCCTGTGCTCAGCTCGAGAGCATCAACGCAGACTCCCATTGTTACCCGGAGGGTAATTTCGTTCCGCCAGGCTTCTTTGAAAGGGTTCATTCTGACATGTTTACGCTGCCGCCACGCATGAACGACTGGAGATACCAGATGCGCCGGGAAGCTCAAAAGATTCTACCGTTCCTTTATCTGGGTCCGTGGGCATGCTTGAAAGATCGGGTCTGGCTCGACAGAGAGGGGTTTACTCTGCTGCTTGCGATTCGAGATCAGCGACTGGCACATGCGCGGTTGGTCTCCGGCGAGAAGGCCGCTATGGAATTGGGCATCGAAACGTCTGCAGTGGATACGGTGAATAGCCAAGAGCTCATCACGGCGCTGCCCCGTGCGATACACCTGATCAACGATCATGTTTCTACTCCGGCAAATGCGCAATGCCACAACTCGTCGCGTCGCAAGGTTCTCTTGTTCTGTGAGACGGGCAACGGCCATTCCGCTCTCGTGATGATCGCGTACCTGATGGTGATGTTCAATATGGATTTCGCCCAGGCCTTGCAGATTGTCCAGTTCCAGCGTTTCTGCATCGACCTGGACGAACCGTTAAAGCACATACTGTCATCGTTCGAATCTATTCTCGACGCCAAAAGAGATGTCGAAAAATCCAGGAGAACGGCGTCGGCGAATCCGGGCCTGGCAACTCTGGCGACTACCAATAACAAGAAAAGGGACTTGGAGGACTCCAACGACATGGAAGACAGTATGGATATGGATGATCACGAAGGCCTCGTTCTGGACCGTCGAGGTACAGCTCCTTTCCAGGATCGTTAGGAATAATTTGAATGTTTTTGTTGGCGTATAGCATGGCGTTTGGGAGCGCTCGGGCTAAAGGTTCATGTTTTATTTCTGCTGATGGCGACATTGGAAACATTTGACTTACGACCTGGATCCTTTTCTTTTCTTTTCGGGTGTTAACCAGCTTTTCCTTTCTTCTTCATTACAAAAAGTGACACGGGATACTCAGGCGCGTACTAATGGAATACCTGGCTTTTAAAGGAACTATCCGGTCTTCCTGCGTGGTTCAATGTTCATTCTCCCTCCAGACAGATTGTAATGCTTACTGGACAATTTTCCTTCGTTCCTTACTCCGAATCAGCAAGCCCCGTGCTGGTGTGTGCTGGCCTTGATGCCTTCGTCCCCGAACAGGCAAGCGCCTTTATCTCACTTGACAGACACCTTCACTCTCAACTCCCTTTCTTTCACTGTCCTTCAGGAGTTCTTCCGCTAGGTCCACCGCCACACAGTTGTCAGAAAGGGGTATTTATATACTGCATCTCTTACTTCCTATTGTGATTATGTCTCATTCGTTACAAACTTCCATACGCGGATCCCTGTGCGATCGATCACAATGAAGCTTCGCAGCACTGTGCGCCCGCCCAAACGGCTTTACTCTGAGGAATATGAATCTCCTTACTCTGAGATAAACTTACGCCGAACTCCAAAAGCCATAGAGAGGCCGCCTATCATTGAGTTCAACCCCAATCTACCACCCGCTGCATTCCCTACTCTGGACAAGCCACGCCCACCTGGATCGAACGACGATAGCTTCGACAACTGTGAGGATAATTTTGAGGAGGAGGTGGACCTTGAAGATCTCACGTTTACTGATATCGAGAATCTCAAAGCTAACAATGGACCCTTGAACCCGATCTATGTGAGAAATATGGAGTTGATGGCCAATACAGGCCGTAGCTCATCGCACATGGATAACCTTGATAGGCAAGATAGCGATGGAGATGAGCTTGATGATGGGTTTGACGGTGGGCCCTCCGTGGTCAGTGACTCCACTGGGGTGTCTCTTGACCCTGGCAATGGTCACCAGATAGGTGCAAGCTCATTGCTGACCGAGTCTCAGTCTGCTCCTCAATCTCCAGACCCCCAATGGTGCGATCTACCCGTGTCTCTCAGAGTTGAGATCTTCGGCAATCTTCTTCAGTCAAACCCATGGTCACGCGCATGCATTATGCTGGGACTTAGCGTCAGAGATCAAGTGGATCTTCGAGAAGCGTGGAGCGAGCGTGACGAACAGTTGGACTACGAGGACGAACAGCTGGAAAAGATGCAAGAGGAACGGCTGAGGGCCTTAATGCGGATCGACAATAGTCTTCCGAACCGTGACCGTGACCGGCATTCGATTTGGGCGTTGTTTGATAAGACACGCCGTCAAGCACACCGCGACATACAGGAGCAGCAGAGAGAGTCCAGTGGTAGCTTCCTCATGTGCATTACCGATGAGATCGCCGTGGCCAAGAGGTTCCTAGGAAAACGGGGGTTGAGCGTCAAGCTTGTTGGAGAATGGTGCAATACTATTCCCGTCGTCGAAGGTCCCGATGGGGACGAGCCTGGTCCTGGTAATTCGAAGCCAATAACTCTGAAGTGGAATTTGGAGCCGACTGGCATTGATATAAGTGGTTTGAAGCCAGGGACCTTTCCTGCTAGAAACAACGCGACTGCCTCGAATAAAGCTACCGTGCCAACAGCTTCCAAGGTATCGCTAATTAACGATATCAACGGTTTCGGAGCATCAAACTCTGCTAGACAAGTGGACAGAACATGGCATCGAAGCGGCGTCGTCAATCCTGTAACCAGGTGGATAAACTCCCCAAGTCAGAGGTTCGCGCAACCTACTCGGCCTCAACCTACTCGGCCTAACGGACTTGTTAGCCTGAATATTGGAATGCAGCACACTGCCCAAATTGAATCTACTGCAGAGCCCCAGGTAGTCGACCCGACGAGATTGGATCGTCAAACCCCTCCAGAGGACCGCATCTTTCAGAGTCTCATTCCGCTAGTGGAGGGCGCTGCTGATACTCATAATGTACCATCCTACTCAGCCCATGCTCCAAGACAAACAACCCCATCGACTAGACCGGAGGAGGAGCCCGTTCGGCGGGCCATGGGTGGATGTTGGTCTTACATGTCTGCTGGACCTAATCAGAGCCTGGCGAGCACTGCTACTAGATCTCGTCGGAGGAGGCTGGAGGGAACCACATCTTGTTTGCGAAATGAGATAACCAGGACTGATCATGGCAGTAATGGGCAGCGACCTCCCGTCCCCCAGTCTGATGCGAGAACAGAGATACATCCCCTCGCTCAACCAGAGCAGGGTTCCGTATCTGAGGTCCAGCCGACAGCTACAAGAAACCTGAGAAGCCCGTCCGTCATAGATCTAGACGGATTCCATCCCGCGACAAGCTACAGAGGATCACTTCCATGCCACGATGGGCAGATGTCGCGAACAGTTTCTCCTGCGCCGGTTGAAGAAGGTACGAGGGAAGAGACTGATAGCATGACAATCACGCCTCCGACTTCAGATGTTCCCCGTGCACATGCTTCACAGGGCTCTGAAGGCGAAGAACCAGCAAACGACGACCATTGGGATGGAAGTGAAGGCGAAGATGATATGGAATTGGACGAAATGGTACTTGTACCATGCTCATCGAGCTGATCCAATCAGAATCGTATCAAGTCGCTCAGTCGTGCAGTCGGTGCTTCTTAGCACATAATTCACGTCTAACGAAATTATTATTCACTCTCTTGAAAAACCTTCGTTTCTTTTTATGCATTTCTTTTCCTGCTCTTTTTCTTCTGTATTGAATATGTTATGGGTCGGGGACTTGATTTTCGGGTGGTTTACGTGAATATAAAAGAATGGAATTTGATGGATTTCAATGGTGTCAGCAATATTTATTATCACGAGCAATGTCAAGAAAAATAATCAACTTATACTCTTCCTGCCCCGTAAGGTCATGATGATATCTGGCCGAAAGTATTCGATATGATCAAACTTATTTAGAAGTATCAACCGTATCAACTAAACTATCAGTGCCCCTTAGACCATTGCCATATAGCTAGCTACAAGAGACTCCAAATCGTACCGTCGACAATTGAGATAGTAAGCGATGGTGCCATGTCTGAAGGCAATCCACCGATCTGCCGCCAGCTGCATGTTCTCAATGTCTCCTCCTCCTCCTCCTCCTCCGGCTGCCCAGGATCATTCGCCAATCCGTTCACCTCTCTCCTCCGAGCGAATCCCTCCGCACAGTCTACGAAAACCTTATCTAGAGAATATATCGTGTCCACGGTCAGTTGCAGTAAATCACAGAGCGTATCCCGGAACGTCCACAGGTCTCCAGATGCCCCGAATCGCGATTTAGCGCCCCCTTATCTTTTGGCCCGCGTCATCAGTGACACGTAGTCGTCGTTTTCACCCACCAGGGTCTCCTTCGAGCAGCTGAGCAGATCTTTCACTGTGCAGATGAATCGGTACAGGAGCGGGATGGCCGAGATCCAATATCGGACGGGGACTTCACGCTCGTCCAAGACCCTGAAAAGCGCTGGTAGGCATGTCGCCGGAAATCCTGTTTGCTCACGCAGGTATCCTGGGAATTGCTCGGCGCAGTCTACACTGCGGCTGCCGCCACCACTAGGGGTATATTTTCGTGTTCTTTGGCAGGGGATGGTCCGATAGGTGGAACGGCAAGGCCTGGGTCATTCGATCTTCCATTGTACATGCCCCGACGTAATTCGACCACGCCACGGCCCCCAGGTTCCCGACCCAGGGATCATGGGCCCCGAAGTACTCGGCGTAGACCTTCAGAAAGCGACTGAACATGGCACACCATTTGTTCTTCGGCGGCGAGCCCTTCCAGATATTCAGCGCAAAGTCCTCCATGTCCTTGACGCTCGATTCCAGCGACGCGTCGTCAATGATGAACGCCACTATGCACCCCATCGCCGCTTTCACTTTGGTGTCGTGTCACGCGAGTGGATAGAAGTACTCGGATACCTCGGCGGAGAAATCAATCAGCCCCGTGAACCCGTCTTCGTCGGTTTGCACGAGCGGACGGATCTCTTCTTCGGCCCATTGGCGGACACTTGTGCGTAGGGCAGGATCGTGTTCGACTCGGTGTTCTTAGTCGACTGCATTGAGAACCAGAGGTGCACGAGTTGAAGGCGATTGACGATTCCTCGGCGGCTTTTAGGGTCGACATGCTCGATGTTGTGGAAGTCGAAACAGTCAAGTAGACTGTTCGATAAGAATTGATGAGCGGTCATTGTGCTTTGTCCTGCCATTCAACTAGGACGAATTTGGAATGGCCCTTTGATTTTGATTGATAGAAGAGAACCCAGTGTTTGGGAAGTTGGTTGCGGCCCTTATTTGTACTCATCTGCCAGGTGCATTGCCACTATTATAATTCTCCACGTTCGCAAGAATATTTTACGGGGTGTTGCAACATTTCCAGCTCTGATGGATGGTTTCTTCAAGCAATTGACCACCATGCGATGAGAAGATGTAGTAATGAAGGAACTAAGGAAGAGGAAGAGAAAGAAGAGAAGCGAAAGCGGAGGAAGCGGAGTTCAATCTAAAAATGGTCCGTGCGTCGAACGCGAAAAACCGCGTCGGCGGCAACAAAGACTTGCGCCGAACGCGATCCGATCAACGGTTTCACTTGCATCGCTCTGAGCGAACCATTCCACTCTTGGCACTGGCGTCATCCGTCTGTCCTTTGTTGTTAGTTTTCCTACCATTGCGCTGCAGGTCCTTTGTATAGGAATTGGGTGGGTGACCGATCTACGCCACCCAGAAGGGTTTTCACCGGCCCTTCCTATCACTCCCCCAGTAGACCCTGCATTGCTAGTTTTGCGGATCTAGACTTGTCTCCGGAAATCCGATCTCATGTCTAATCCCGAGACGCCGATTACCCTGGCGGAGTCCCAGGGCGAAAGTGCCATGCGTCAGGACTCCACGCAACCTTCGTCGCCAGCGACTGACGCCGGCGAAAGGGACACCAAGCCCACATCAGACGAAAAGATGGGCGATCCTGAGGATTCTGAGGAGATGGACACGGGGTCAAAAGCGCTAATGACCCTTTTGAAATCGAGTGAAGTGCGTTCATCCCTAGAACCGTGTCGCCACTGAGGAAGCGGGAGGATAAGTTGCTGATCGTTGCTTTCGCATGTGACTTTAGGTCTTTGTAGCCATCATGGCCGATCGAATGAAGGAACAGCAGGAACAAGCGCGACTCGAAGCGGCGAAGCAACAGAAGCCGCAATCTTTGGAGACGAAGAAGCCAGCTGCCCCCAAAGAACCCACTCAAAAGCGCGAGACGCGCACAAGTGCGCGGCGGAGTACGACGAACGAACCGGCGCCCGCCGAGAAGACAGAAACCGACGAACAGATAGAGCAAAGGCCGAGAAGAGGGCGAGGCCGGAAGGCCGCCCCTGCGAACGGCAATGCTATCTCAAACTACTTCAAGAAAGCGGATGTGCAGGTGTCGAAAGATAACCCTACGGTGAAGGAGGCCCTGGAACATGCTGCAGATGAGTATGAAGCAAATCCCACGGCTTTGGGCGGGCAGGAACTTGTTGCCACACAGCAGCCGGACTTGGTGACGGGGGGTAAGATGAGAAAATATCAATTGGAGGGATTGGAATGGCTCAAGTCTCTTTGGATGAACGGTTTGTGCGGAATTTTGGCGGACGAGATGGGTCTTGGTAAAACTGTCCAGGCCATTTCTCTGATTGCATTCTTCAAGGAGAAGAAGATCTCCGGGCCCTTTTTGATCTCTGCGCCGCTCAGTACCGTGAGCAATTGGGTGGATGAATTTGCAAGATGGACTCCTGATATCAAGACTGTGCTATATCATGGCAGCAAAGACGAGCGTGCGGAGCTCCGGAGGAAGTTGATGAATCCGAGGAACCAGAAAGACATGAATTTCCCGGTGGTCTGTACCTCCTATGAAATATCCATGAATGATCGAAAATTTCTCTCGCAATATCAATGGCGCTATATTATTGTGGTATGTACTGAAAGTCTCAACAACACGACCAGCTGCTAACGATAAACCAGGATGAGGGCCATCGCCTGAAGAATATGAACTGCCGGCTCATCAAAGAGCTGCTCACCTACAACTCCGCAAACAGACTACTGATCACCGGCACGCCTTTGCAGAACAACATAACCGAGCTGTGGTCGCTGCTGCATTTCTTATTGCCGGAGATTTTCAACGATCTCAACAGTTTCCAGAGCTGGTTTGACTTCTCCTCAATGCTGGACAATAGTGGTCAGACGGATGTCATCGAACGACGAAAGCGAAATCTGGTCTCCACGATGCACTCAATCCTGAAGCCCTTTCTTCTGAGGCGTGTGAAGACGGATGTCGAAACCTCCCTGCCCAAGAAACGCGAATACATTCTATACGCGCCTCTCACGGCCGAGCAGAAGGATTTGTACCGAGAGATTCTAAACGGCACGGGACGTCAATACCTCGAAGATAAGGCCCGCGAAAGACTGTTTGCCCGGAGTGAGAGACTGTCGCGCTCAGGAAGCGTGAAACGTAGCGCTGATAGCAGCGGGTATACCACTCCCAATAAGAGCCTGAAGTCGAGTCGCGGTTCTACTCCTGCCAGTGCAACTGGTTCTACTCGTAGAAACCGAGGGCCGCAGACCTACAAAGAACTGAGTGATCGCGAGTTCAACGCGAAACTAAAGAGACTCGAGCAGGGCATCGAAGATGAGCTGGATATTGAAGGCCCGGGTGAGAGCGAGGAAGAAGAGATCGAACGAGCAAACACGATCAAGCTCGCAAGTAAGTCGCGCTCCCCAGACATTCACAATCTGATCCTAACATATCCACCCAATTCAGAGAAAGAGATTGCCCAGAAGAAGATGCAAAATCCCGTCATGCAAGCACGTCTAGCATGCAACTCCCCGCACAACTTCTACTGGCCCTGGGAAGATGGACCCATTGACAAATCGCTTGTCACCGCTTCAGGAAAAATGCTTCTTCTAGACCGCCTAGTGCCCTGTCTTCTTAAGAAGGGCCACAAAATCCTCATCTTCTCCCAATTCAAGACCCAACTAGATCTGCTTCAGGACTGGGCCACGCAGCTTCACTCCTGGCACTGCTGTCGCATCGACGGCGCGATCAGCCAGACTGATCGCCAGGCCCAGATCAAGGCTTTCAACACCGACCCTCGACACAAGCTCTTCTTGCTCAGCACGCGTGCCGGTGGTCAGGGAATCAACCTGACGGCCGCAGACACCGTCATCTTATATGATTCCGACTGGAACCCGCAGCAGGATCTCCAGGCCCAGGATCGGGCCCACCGCATTGGACAGACCAAGCCCGTGATCGTCTACCGGCTCGCAACGAAGGGAACCGTTGAGCAGACTCTGCTTGAGAAAGCCGACTCGAAACGCCGCCTGGAGAGGCTCGTCATCCAGAAGGGTAAGTTCAAGAACCTTCTGGATAGCGGCGCGGGCATGAACCAGAACGACGTCGACGATCTCAGAAAGGCCCTTGGGGAAGACGAATACGAACTGTTCGAAGCGGGGGCCGACTCTTCCACGCTACTGTCCCAAAAGGACCTCGACATTTTGACCGATCGCAGCGAAGAGGCGTATGTGCGTGCTGAGAAGGGTCTGGACCAGAGCGGACCGGCGTTCCTGGCCGTGGAAACGAAAAGAGATGGAGGTGGCCTGATGGCTCAGATCGCTGGGAAGTGAATTGACCAATATGATCCCTTCAATTGTTGTCGCATTATAGAAAAGCCCTGCATTAATTGAAAAGATGGAAACCTGGTTGGAAAGGAGTTTGTTGGCGCCGATGTAAAAGGTACTGCTATATGCATTGGATTTTTGGGCCTGCTGGAACCGTGTTTTCTTGTTTTTCTGGAGGATATTATGTACTGTACATTAGAAGTGTCTGCCCTGGCATGTGATACAAACAGGAGCAGATGGGGTGAATCCTCTAATCAATTTAAATCATTCAAAATAAGGAAAAAGATGAGAACATCCATTTAGCGCCTGATGCTCCTCGCCAAAGAAATGGCTATACACAAAATGACAAGCGTCATAAGCAGAGACAGACTCCCACGAAGCAAGAAAAGTGGGAAGGGAATGGGAAATATGGGATACAGGAACCAAAAAATATGGGGGCAAGGAATTCCAAATGATGCTCTACCGAGATACTCGTTCCTCCTCGACCTGTCGTCGCAAGTCGGCGAGGACCTCTTTCCGTTGAGCAAGGTGGCTCTTTAGCCCTTCAACCTGCTCTCCGACGGCTTTGACATCTTCCCCAAGCCGTTCCACGTTTTGGCCTTCTTTGGACCGGCCCGTGCCTTCACGCAGCTCCCGTAGCTCGCGCTCCTTATACTCCAATAGCTGCAGGGCCTCCTTCTTGATCAGGACCCAGTTGGGTCGACCATCGTTCCTGGGCTGATCCCTCCGTCCTTCCGATGCCTTTCTAGTGGAATCAAGCTTGGACTCGATCTCCGCGAGCTCGCGCCTCAATCGGACCCTCTCCCATTCCTCGTCCTGGATTGTTTCGCTGAAATCCGTTCCCTTGGGGGTGTAGGACGTTTTTCCGCCCGCGCCCAGTCGGCTCAGGTACGTATCACCAAACTTGGCTTTCCGGCCAGAGCGTGTCTCCGTTTCTCCGTTCGAGCCCCATTTCTGCGACGGACGTGCATTGTCAAGTTGGTAGTCGATCTTGTTGTTCTCGAACGAGGCGCGTAAAGAAGCCGGGATGGAGCGGGGAATGCGGACTCCCTCATGTCGGTAATTCAGGATGTGTAGGAAGGCAAGGGTGGCATCTTTATTGATCGACGACGACGCGGAGGGGTTCACCAGGTTCCATGCGGAGCGGATATCGGTATCGGGAACATCGAGAGAATCGTAGAGGGGTTGTAACGATTCGACTAGACAAGACAAGAAAGGTCATGGTCAGCTATGAGAAGGGTGTCAAAAATAGGGGTGCATCGGATGCGGTGACGTACATGCGATTTCCCCGCGGTGGTTCTTGTTGGCGGAGTAGATCTCTTCGTACTTGGTCTTATCGGCTGGGTTCATGTACCAGTCAAACCCATCTTTAAGACCCGGCGTGTCATCCTCATCTTCTATCCGTTCGAACTGCTCCTGACTTCCTAGAGCACGGGTAGCGTGGACGAGATGAGCCTTGGATTCAGGGACGAGCCAATCAGGCAAGACGGCGGGGACATTTTGAAGTTCCTAGTAAGACATTAATACTCGACAAACTTCGGCCCATATCGGTCGGTG
The DNA here is from genome assembly GCA_023627535.1 of Aspergillus sp. S1802E. Taxonomy (NCBI): domain Eukaryota; kingdom Fungi; phylum Ascomycota; class Eurotiomycetes; order Eurotiales; family Aspergillaceae; genus Aspergillus; species Aspergillus sp. S1802E. The sequence continues at coordinate 675,596 of JAMAHN010000015.1, forward strand.
ACAAAGAAAACAAAATGTTTGCGAGTGAACAGTAACTCGAAGCGCTGATGTACTGGTCGGGGCGGAGCGGGAATCTACTCCGGAGAAGCAGTAGGGGGGTGACATACGCCGTTGACAACGTCAAAGATCAATCGCATGGCAACACAGAACTCCTCAAAATCCAATTCGCCGTCGCCGTCGACATCAGCCAGATCCCAGACCTTTTCCAGTTGCTCATCGCGAAGCCGACTGTTCCTGAGCACCGAGGCCGCTTGGGAGTTGTTCAAACGCGGCTGGCCATTGGCTAGTGATGCGAAGATCTCCCAGTATCGTTCGATTTCCCACTGCTCGATTTTCTTGGTTGACATTGTGGAATTGGCGTGGCAGCTGCCGTTATCGCAGGATGAATCGGCTCCAACAGTGAGACGCGGGGGAGGGGGAAGCCGTAATGGGGGGTTGTTCGTGATGATGGAGGTGTTCAGTCAGGTGTGCATGTAACCCGTTTCGGGCAGCCCGCAGCCCCAGGCATCATCGGATCAACGATGGCCCGGTCCGTGATATACTTGGGAGTTGGGATGATCGTAAAGTATTGATGAATTGATTTGCAATTGGTGTATAATACATATTATACATGGCCCAATCATTTACGACTCTACGTTTGCACAGGCGGAAGTGGAGGATTTACCTTGTATGTGTCAAGTCCGTCGCTAACCGTCCAAGTCGACTGCTCCTGAGCAGATGGAGATTCTTCATACCTCCTTCTTTGAAGATTCTTCTTCCTCTTTCTTCTTCTGTAGCCGCAGTTGCTCTTCGACCTGTACAATTGCCCGTTCTGCTTCCAGGGCCAGCTCCGGGGCATCCAGTATCGTTGCCAATTTTTTGGCGTCGGTCATGCGGAGTAGAAGTGTGTCTTTGCTGTTCTCCACGTCCTCCACCATCTGGGGAACGGGCTTTTCGACAGGAGTGTTCTCTAAGGCGCGCGAGACTCTCTTCGCGTACAACTGTTCAAGTGCGGGATATGAGACCGGTTTTAGCAAGTTCTTCTCAACCAGGAACTCCAAGTGTCTAGAGCCATTCAATGCTTTTCGGTCCGTTAGCTCACAGTGTAGAGGGAAGTCAAATTATTAAGGTAGACATACCTCGCCAATGCGACCAACCTCGATACGCCAGGTAAAAGAAGGGGACATTAGGTATTCTAGAGGCACCCCGAACATTCACCGGTTAGCCATCATAGTATCCGAGTGAGTAGACAGCGCAATCGTATGGAAATCTTTCACACGTACAGAGGAATCAATCCAATCGGGGCCGTTATAGGGGCTGCAAGAAAGCTCCACCACATTTTCTTGCGATGCAAATCTTGCCGTTCAGTGGCGATAGCCCGTAAGATTGTCTGAAGCTTCTCCTCCTTGATCGCATTGCCCGGGAACAGCACATCCACCTGCTTTGACCCATGCGACGGGTCGAGTCGCTGTTGGGCATTGAGAGAAGGGATACTCTTGAGTCCCCATTCTTCAAAGGGGATCCGCTGCTGGACACGATTGCCCCAGGAGACGAGATGTTTTTTCCAGCCTTTATCGGCTTCTTCCCATTTAGCCCAGGTCTGAGCGACCTTGCTTGTGATCTGATCGGTCAGGGAAATTTTCTTCGAGACTTCCTTGCTGAAGGTTCGCGAATAGATAAGAGCTCGTCGAGTCGAGATCGGGATGATGAAGAGTCGCATAGCGACGAAAGATCCTTGGTTCCCCCTTGATTCTGTCTGGGATTGTTATTCTTCTTTTTCTTCTGTTTCAATTCGGGAGTTGGAGTCGATAGCGTCCGGGAGGTAAGCAGACAGGGAAAAAAAGGTAGGTAGGGATTGTTGGCTAGGGAGAACTATCGATCGACTAGACGAAACAACCGATTGAAGGGAGCGTACGAAAGAAACATTCCTCCTTGGTGAACACGGAACAACTCCAGGGTTCTATGATGAGGTGATGGTGTCGCTCTCTGGGGTCGTCCCTTCTGCCTTGATAATAGTAGTGTGGATGTGGATATTCCGTGCTTCTGCGGGTCGTCCGTAAACTGAGAGACGTCATTCTGCCCGGATTTATTACGAGTACAATACAGGTATTCGTCCCCCATTTGTATGAAAGTGTCCACGATCCGAGGGGTAACATACGGTATGGTCCGGGAAAGGTCGCAGGTACGCCGGAATGGGCGCGGGTTATCGCAAGCCAGCAAGTACCAGATACCTCCGACTTACTCTCCTCTCCAGCTCGAAACTTAAGCTTCCAGATTCATTTTAAACTCCGAGTCTCTGCTCACCACGGGCATGTTTGTCACCCGTTCCTTGCCTGAAATTTCAATCTCGGCGTCGCACCATTCTCAAAAGGTTCCAAATTCGACCCAGTTTCCAGAGAAACCCTGTACCCCCTCCGCCTAAAAGGGTAAGGAAATGAGGCGATGCAGACTGGATCCGTCCGATCTCTCCCACAACTTCCGACAGCCCGACGCAATCTTACCCGGAACCATCTCTGAACTTTGAGAGGCAATGGCACAGGATGTGGACCATTCGCTTCTCCAGTCTCCAGATTCCCAGCCTTCTTTAGATAATCGACCGTCGGAGATTCCGTCTCCTGCAAAATGGACCTCGGAACAGTCCGCCCTCGCTCTGAACGGGCAACACGGCGATCGCCTGCCCACGGAGCCTTTTCCAAATGGTACGATGGACCAGCTTTCTAGCATGTCGCAAATTCCGGAGGAATTGGAAATGGGAAACGGGGTGGTTCATCCGCAACAACAGCAAGCACAGCAACAGAGAACGTCAAGGACCCTTCCCGGTAGGTCAATCCAATCGAGAAAGGACCCCCTCTCTGCACGAAGCGCTTACCGATATCGATGCCTATGCAGCTTGGATTCGGTCTGTCGAGTACCCGGAAGATGAAACAGAGGCTTCGGTCACGTCGCGTTTATTGCCTTCGAGCCCCCATGAAGCCGTCGTTGCGCAGCACAATCATTCGCCTCATGCGACTAGGCGGCCGGACCCTCCATTCGCAGATCGAGGCGATTCAGAAGATGGGCGTGCCATATCCCCTCGTCGCGAATCGCGCTGGATGAATTTCTCAAAATCGATAGCTTATCCCCGTGAGCCCGGCGTGGAAGAAAAGTCTGTGACGCCCGAATGGCTGAACGAAAACCACGGCGATTACTCGCAGCCCTGGCGCGGACAGCGCGCGTCATGGGAATGTGAAGACACTGAAGATCCGTTGAGGAAGAAAAGACGCAGGGAAATCTGGTTCAAGCGCTTCCACAACACTCTTCTAAAGAGCCCGATTGTCCCGCTCATCTTCCGGCTCACCGTGTGGTGTTTCTCCCTCACTGCTCTGGCCCTTGGCGGCTCGATCCAGCATTTGTCCCAGGAATACGTCCATCCCCAGGGCCCTTCCGCGTTGATGGCCATCATCGTCGACGCGGTCGCTCTAGTCTACCTTGTTTACATCACATGGGACGAATATACGGCTAAACCACTGGGTCTACGTTCCCCCTCGGCCAAGGCACGGCTTGTTCTCTTGGATATCTTCTTCATCGTCTTCGATTCTGCCAACTTAAGTTTGGCGTTCGAGTCCTTGTCGACTATCAGTGGCGCCTGCACCGTGGGAGAGATCAACCAAGAGATCACTCCCAAGAATGATCTGATATGCGACCGACAGATAGCGCTCGCATCTGTGTTGTTGATTGCTTTATTGGCATGGCTTACAACATTCGCTATTAGCGTCCTCAGGTAGGATCTCAACTCATATTTTCTCCCAACCGCGATGCTAATTATTGCCTCCATAATAGACTTGTAGAACGCGCGGCCAACTAGACGTCAGTTTTGCTTACTGTGTTGGTCTGCCTCGCAGGGCTCGGTCTTTTCTTAATATACTTTACTTTCTTTGTCCTTTCTCTTGGTTGCCCTTTTCTTAGTACATGACTTTTTTTCTCTTTGTGATACCTACTATTTCCTCTGTTTTTGCTTTTTTTTTTTTCTTGTCGGTTGGTGCTGGGGTCACTGGTAATGTTTTGGATACTGCGCTATGAGCTGGCAATTTCAATCCAATGTACAAGTACTATATTAAAACACACGTTGGAATAGAAGGAGAGCGCCGTCGTACTAAGCATGCGTCACCGGGCCATCGGATCCAAACAACGGATCCCTCTGGAACCAATCCAACTCTTGTATATTGCGAGCTTTGTCTTCCTCGTCGGGCTGCCCGTAGCACATGTCCCATTCCTTGCCTCGGGGGTAGGCCCCAACCATCGTGAACTCCTGCTCATTCCCGATGTCCTCAAGCAATCGATGACCCACGCCAGCGGGGACGATGATTAAGTCGCCTTCTTCGACGGTCGGCTCGAAGCGATCCGGATTCCTTTCTCCGCCGAAACAAAGGCGGGCGCGACCGGCGACAACGCCCAAAACCTCGTGAGTTGTGCTGTGGTAGTGGGTTTGTCTGTACATGCTATAGACCCACTGTGGCATGACTTCGCCCACCTCCTCGAACCGAGCGGCGAGGTCGCTGGACGACGCATTAAAAGCTTGATGGTAGATCATGAGAGGTTTGGAGTGAATGGAAGTGTTAGGGATATGGTCCCATCGGGGAATCTGACGGGACGTGACCTTGACATCTGCTGGAGAAATGAAGGACATGACGGGTTTCCCGCGGTCAGATCAGAGTAGAAGATGGAATGATCTCGAGAATGAAGCTGGTCAGCCCGAGGCTCTGGGCATCTCGCGATCTCGTCAAGGGATGTATATCATGACGTCATTGTTCGGATGGGCTCAGGCGGTTGGACAAGAATGGACTGTTTTTTCCCTGCTGGGGGCTTCCGGCGATTCAAGATTGGCTCCAGAAGATTGCCTGGAGCATGGACCTGAAACCGATGGATTGTGGGCCCTGTAGTTAATACTCAGTAAGTACTCCGTACTTCGGTAAGTAGAGTGTAGATTACTGGGAGGATTCGGCGCGTCGCTGCTTGCGGACAAAACCATCACCGACCAACGCCGCACTGCTGTCGTTCCACCGCGAAAGGAGTGAAAGAGAGAGGGCCAACAGTACTGGCTGCTCCCCACAGACATTCCGATACCTTCTTCATTCCAGATCAGATGCAGATCCGATCCCTCACGAGACGAAGGCAGGCCGGGCCATCGAGCTGCCTGACCGCCTGCCGCAATGGGCAGCCAGCCTTCCCCCACGGCGACCGCCCAACGCAACGCCTTCGCCTTTTCGTTTCCTCCTCTCATCCTCTCACTCCGACCCTCTCGAGCCCTCCGTCTCAGTCTCGGGTCTTGCATTTGAAAGTGCTGTCCGGCGGTCTTCCTGGTCCGCCTGTCCGTCTGTCTCTTCTGTCGTTCCTGTGCCCAGTCTCCTTCCCTTCCCATCGATCGTAAGGTTACCTAGTACTAGCCTTGCGAATCATCGCCGCCGCTGCCTTAACCGCCCACCGCCGAACTTAAAGGGCTGTTGTCTTAGCAAAGCTCAGCTCCATACGTACGTTGAATTCTGGTGCTTGCTGTTATTTGTCTCTTCGTTTCCCCCTCCTGTCCTGTCAAATCATCAAGTTCGCCTTCGCGGCGTGTCCATTCTCCACCCTCCGCGACCATAACTCATCTTCGGCGCTAACACTGTGTCGCTTGACAGCCGTGGTCTCATCTCCGGTATACGCGCCCACAAAATCAATATGCCTCCTTTGATCCCGCAGACGCCTCACAAGGACGATCTTGATGAAACGTGGGTTTACTCGGTTCCAGGCACGCCGTAACTCGAGGTGATCGAGCGCGGTTTCGTCATTGAACTAATACTAACTTCGCGTAGATGGACGTTCTTGGAAAAGGGCATCGACAGCGTGATGCTGAAGTTGGATGACGGGGTGGATATGAAGACTGTAAGTGTGGCAACATCCTTCGTTCAGTTCTTTGTCAAATACCCGAATGTCTCATGACCATGCTAACGTTTCTGGCTTCCCTGCTTAGTACATGGCCTTATATACGTACGTTGCAAGCTTCTATTTCAATCACTTGGCATGGTTTTTAGCCGTTCACTAATCCGATAACAGCGCGGTTCATAACTTTTGCACGTCGCAAAAGGCAGTCGGAGGTAACCCGAGCTTAAACGCACACCGTGGTGGTACGTTCGTTCCCCTTCTCCTCCACATTTCCATCAGTTCTTGAATGCCCGCGTGGTCTGGCTAACTCGATGAGCAGCACACCTACTAGGTGAGGAGCTGTACAAGCTGCTAGGGGAATACCTTTCGCGTCACCTCGATGCGGTCCATAATGAATCCCAAGGTCATACCGAAGAAGCGCTGCTTGCCTTCTACATCCGCGAATGGTCTCGTTATACGACTGCGGCCAAGTACATCAACCACCTTTTCAGATACCTCAACCGTCACTGGGTAAAACGGGAAATCGATGAAGGCAAAAAGAACGTATACGACGTTTATACTCTGCACTTGGTCAAGTGGAAAGATGATTTCTTCCTCAAGGTTCACGACAAGGTTATGGAAGCAGTCTTGAATCTCGTCGAAAAGCAGCGGAACGGCGAGACCATCGAACAATCTCAGATCAAGAGTATCGTCGATTCATTCGTTTCGTTGGGTCTGGACGAGAATGACAGTACCAAGTCCACCTTGGAAGTCTACCGCTTCTATTTCGAACGGCCGTTCATCACCGCCACAAGAAACTACTACGAGAACGAATCCCGGCAATTCGTGGCAGAGAACAGTGTGGTTGAATACATGAAGAAGGCAGAAACCCGTCTCGACGAGGAAAAAGCCCGTGTTGGCTTGTACCTGCACCCCGATATCTCCAAGCATCTCACGGATACATGCTTGGACGTCCTGGTCACTGCTCATTCCGAGCTTCTCCGGGACGAGTTTCAGGTTCTTCTGGATAATGAGCGCCAGGACGACTTGGCCCGCATGTACCGACTCTTATCACGCATCAAAGAAGGTCTGGACCCTCTGCGAACGAAATTTGAGACACATGTCAGGAAGGCTGGCCTTGCTGCGGTCGAGAAGGTTGCGGCGGAAGGCGAGGCATTCGAGCCCAAGATGTATGTGGATGCGTTGTTGCAGGTTCACACCAGGTACCAAAGTCTGGTGAACGAGGCTTTCAACGGCGAGTCCGAGTTTGTCCGATCTTTGGACAACGCGTGCCGAGAGTTTGTCAACCGTAATAAGATCTGTGCCTCCAGTTCGACGAAGTCGCCGGAGCTGCTAGCCAAGTACACCGACTCGTTGCTCAAGAAGGGGTCAAGAGCTGCCGAAGAGTCGGAGGTCGAGGAGATGCTGGTACAAATCATGACTGTCTTCAAGTACATTGAAGATAAGGATGTGTTCCAGAAATTCTACTCCAAAATGCTGGCCAAGCGGTTGGTACATGTCAGCTCAGTGTCGGACGATGCGGAAACCAGTATGATCAGCAAACTCAAGGAAGCCTGCGGTTTCGAATATACGAATAAGCTGCAGCGTATGTTCCAGGACATTCAAATTTCGAAGGACCTAAACGCCAGCTACAAGGACTGGCAAGAGAGGGCACTGGACGACGACGATCGGAAGAGGCTAGTCGATACTCATTTCCAGATCTTGGGAACTGGATTCTGGCCCCTTCAGGCACCCTCGACCGACTTCTTAGCACCGCCGGAAATTGTCAAGACTGCCGAACGCTTCCAAAGCTTTTATTTCGACAAGCACAACGGTCGCAAGTTGACTTGGCTTTGGCAATTGTGCAAGGGTGAAATCAAGACGAACTACATCAAGAACACCAAGGTTCCCTACACTTTCCAGGTTTCAACCTTCCAAATGGGTATCCTATTGCTGTTCAACGAAAATGATACTCTAGAATATTCCGATATTCAAAAGGCCACGTCTCTCGCTCCGGAAATCCTCGAGCCAAACCTGGGTATCCTCCTCAAGGCCAAGGTTCTGATCATTGGACCGGAGGGTTCCAAACCGGGACCTGGGACGACATTCTCCTTGAACTACAACTTCAAGCACAAGAAGATCAAGGTGAACCTAAACATTCAGATCAAGTCCGAGCAGAAGGTCGAATCGGACGACACGCACAAGACGATAGAGGAGGACCGTAAGCTGCTGCTCCAGGTACGTTTGACCATCTGCATCCCTCGGAATTACATAGTTCTAACTGGTTCCGTCTCAACAGTCTGCCATCGTTCGTATTATGAAATCGCGAAAGAAGATGCGACACGTCCAGCTCGTCCAAGAGGTGATCCAGCAAGTGAAATCCCGCTTCCCTCCCAAGGTTCCCGACATCAAGAAAAACATCGAGGCTCTCATGGAGAAGGACTATATAGAGCGTTTGGATGGCGACGAAATAGCCTACATTGCATAATCTTCCCTTCTTCTACCCCCAACCTCCCTCCTCTTTCTTCCTATACACTATATCTTATTCATTCCATCCATCCAGCCTTCGGTCTCTCACATCACTTGTGTTAGCGTCAGTTTTCATGGTTTCATTCTACTTTTTGCCAAAACCTCTCATACTTATTGGTTTTCTTCCCCATCCGTTTCCAATCTAGTCCTTCATGCTTTTCTCACTCTCACTCCTGCAATGAAATTAACGCCTTCCATATAGGAGAGACCGGATTTCCTTGTATCACTTTTACCTCTTTCGTTTTTTTTTTTTTTTTTTTTTTCAATCTTAGCGCTGATGAGGACAAACGATAACCCAATCTATCAATCAAAATGAACTCGTTTTGCTGGACTTTTTCCCCAAAGTTATTATAGCTTCCCAGGGCTTGCTCTATTCGTTTAATTCCATTCCATCTGACGACATGAAAAAGAGATGCTATTTTACCATAAAAGTTATCAAGGAACGATGGCCGACCGGTCTTTGAAGAAGTAAGGATTGATTATCAACTTTTTTCTTGATTCTTGTTTGTGTAAGTGATCATCACGATCTAAAACATGCTAAGTGAGCAGGTAGTAATAAAATATGCCACAGGCTGCTGTCCTGGAAGAGAAAACAAGGATCCCAATGTCAGATATATGCGTTATGTAGATCGACAATATGACATGCGTTATATAAAAAAAATGTTAATCAAATACAAGGATGAAAGTGAGAACAAAATGAAATGGAAAGTGTACAAGCTCGGTCCTCCCTCGGGGTATCAAGGCCCCCCTAACAAAAAGAAAGGGCGTAAATAAAGGGACGGACCAAGGAGAGCCGGCCACAAACAGACCATTGTTCATGGGAAGTTAGGTATGCATATTAGAATTAGTTGGTACAGAGGTCTTTTCGTCAAAGCAGCCATCACGTCGTGTCCAGTACAGCTGAAGGGGAAAGGGAAATGAGGAGTTGTTTCATTGTGCTTTGGATGAAGAGCTACCGAGCCAATCTCTTTATTTATTGACAGATGCGCTGGGGGCCTTTGCAGAAGGTTCTTCGTTGACGGTTCGCTGCTGGGGAAGCGAATCGCTTTCGGCTTTGCTTTGACCCTCGGGGGCGTCCTTGGGGTCATCGGCGAGACCTTTCTGGACGGCTGGGGGCGATTTCGGCTCCTCTTCAGGAATCTGAGTTGTCGTGAGATCGTTCGCTTTGGGCTCAGGCTGGGTTGTGGACTCGCTAGCTCGCAGGTCGGCTGGATCTGGGGTGTCGTCGCCGAGAATAGAGGCCTCTCTTGACAAGGGAGATCTCGGGTAGACGGTTTCACTATCGTTGTTTTCACTACTTGCGTCATCCTTTTTCTGCGAGGGGGATCCAAACTCCCCGCTCTCTCGTCTGAGAAGTATGTTGCTCCATCTCTTTCGTCGGCTTCCGCTACGGGACAGGGAATGAGAATCTTCACTGCGTTGTGCTTGCATAGACTCCCGTCTTCCTCGTTCCGCATCAGTGGTCTCCGTTGCGCTGGCTAATGTGGTCGTTGATGGGGACTTTATCGAGGCTGGAGACGACGTAGAGGACGGTGACGGTTTCTTCTCCTGCCACTCTTTCCGCTTCTCGCTGGCCCACGTTGTCCACGAATTGAGATATGCGCCTGCGCGCTGACCCACTGCACTAACAGACGCCTGGGCCTGCGTGACATCCACAGGGGGGGCTTTGCGGCCGGCAAACCAAGACGAGCCACTGGTGGAAGTAACCGACGCTGTATCGGAGGGCGAAAATGGCGGTGAGCCTTTGTCGATTGAAGTTCGCTGCGATTGGGGTGCCTTCTCCTCGGTTTTTTTCCGTTGTGCTTCCCGCATCGACTCAATGTCATTCCAAAAGCTATTGAATGCGGCGCTCACTTTCTTCTGGCCCGCGCCCAGGTGCCTATTGAAAGCCTCACGGCCGTCTCGAACTCGCTCATCAAGGTGAAGATCGGCCACTTGTTGCGATAGCCGACGTTGGACGTCGTCAATAGTCAGGCCTCCTGCACATGGATGGCGAGGCTCAACGATGGAGAATAAAAGCGCGTCAGAAGTCAAACGTTTGAATAGGGCATAATTCGGGGTGTTTTGCCACAGCGTCAGGAACTCGGAGTTGAATTCCAATGCCGGATCGCCCTCGATGTTAAATGCCTCCAGCTGGGCTCTGCTCTTATGGCCTGGATCCCCAGCATTGAAAGAATTCAGATCCTCGTGGTATTTCATGCAAGCAAGCAATGCAAGCAGATATTCTTCAAACTGGAGTCGGATAAATTCTTCGGACCCCATGTACCCGTGGGTCTTTGGCTGCTGCGGGTGCGCCTCATCCCACGTGTCGTTAATTATGGAAGTAAGAAGGTCAATCCAGCGTCTATCAGCAACCGATAGAGCCAATGCGGTTCGAAGAGTAGGATTGGAGATATTGATGGTATCTTCGTCGAGCTATAACACAGTTAGTTATACGCAGGCGACATATTAGGCTGCCCTCTTACGTTGATTAGAATATCGCTGTACCGATCTTTCTGTTGTAGGAGGAGCGAATTCGTAGAACCGACAACGTATGATTTCGTTCCATCGTCTGCCAGCAGATCCAGCTGCTGTAGAGGTGTATAAGGTCCAAACATGCTTCCCTTCGAAAGAGTTAGAAAGGTATCGACTCCTTTGGAAATCTAGCACTAACCTTTCCAAAAATCTGCAATGGTAGACCCATATATGCAAGCACTACATGGATTAGCATCTCTGTCAAGACGTAGACACCATCGTCAAGATCATACAAGAATTCCTATCGCTTGTCTTTAGAGAGGTCGGCTTCTCGACAATTTGCGCATACGTATCGGAAGCTGGATCGGCACAATCCTCCAGGCGATTCATAAGACCCGGGATCAAAGAAATCAGTGAGAACTGGATCATGCAAAGACGTTCACATCTTGAGCCAAAGAATAGCATCTGCAGAGGTCAGGTTAAATGGGAAAATGGCATGTACGTTCGGGAAATCCGCACCTTGGGCTGCAGGAGTAAAGCCTTGAACAGAACCAGAGTCTGGTATTTGAACTCGTGGATCATTTCCCGCAGAGAGAGTCCTTCAGCAAGTTAACACAACAAGTCCCAAACTCATGAAACATTTCTTTGTTTCTTACCAAAAGTTTGGTCTTTGGACGCTTCGTTTGTCTTCACACTGATTACCAAGTTCTCCCGGAATTTCTATTACATTTCCACGTCAGCGCCCGTTCAGATAGTATGCGACTCGAACACACCTTTAAAATGTCAATATCCGAAAAGTCCCTATCATCATGCGAATCGTGTTAGCCCGCATGTATCTCATCGCCATGCCGTTGACCGATCACATACCGCTGGGCGAACCAAGCCGACGTCACCATAGACAATTTCTCCCTGAGCTGTCCCAAGCTCTGCGGGGTATCCGTTATCACCACCACTGCTTTTTGCACTGTAGATCGGGTCACATCAGACGGGCGATAGGTGAGGATGTTTGAATCGATCTGCCTCGAGCAGGCAATGCCAAACAGAGATGTCGCTGGTTCGGTGGCGGTCTCCTTGCGGCGGAGGGTGAAGTACGAGAACTCCTCGGTCGACCTGAGAGATCAAGATCGCGTCAATAACTCCGGGCGCAGTGTTTCAAGGTTCCCGACGGTACGGAGGGAGGTCGAATCGTACATATGAGCACCGTCTGATAGCGCCATGAACGGCAAGAGGGACCAGTCGTTCTCCACCGCAGGGTCGGTCCCATCGTCTCCAATGCATAGTTCGATTTCTGGGCCCCTAAATTGCAAGGAAAGAGACGGTGGAGGTTAGTCGATTTTCTGGCCGTGCGACGGGAGGACAGGCCATCCCATGATCTAGGGATGTTTGGGGGTGAAGAGAGAGGGGAGAGCGGGGGTCTTTTCCTCGAAACGAGAGTCGCAACGAAGGCAGTCAATTAGGCAGGGGCACCGATGAAGAATGCATGGAACATGCTCATTCTTCTCGTGCAGCCTCCGCCGACAGATTCCCTTTTGGCAATTACTTACCTCGCATGGTGAAAATCTATTACCAAAACAATGGGCTCCTGGCCACTTGGGGTGCGAGACATGGCGTAGATTCCGTCCGCGATATAGTTGAGACTCGAAAAAAATGACACGTCCAAGGGCCAATGCCTTCCAAGAGAAAGGGGGGGCACCCTTCGAAGCGAGAAAAGAAAAAAAAAAAAAAAACGAAAACACGAGGGAAGCCGGCGTGATCTCACGTGCGACAAGATTAAACAATCGCCCGTTGACCCCAGAGTCGAGAGAATGGTTCCATCGCCTTGAAACCAGGGGAAATGAGTTGCAGCAGACTGGAGCCTCGGCGGGCGGTGACAAAGTCGGAGATTGATTGACGATGGTCTTCGCCCCGCGGCCAATAATGGGGCCGATGATGTATTCGAGGGACGATCAGGGCTGAAGGAATCCGATTCTTCAAGGGATTGGGAAATGGGAATACGCCGTGGTGGTGGATACTGGATGCTATTTTCGAATGAATGCGGGGGGGGGGAAGTAGATTAAGGTGTCAGTGACGCCACAGCAGAAAACCTGGAAAAAGTCCCAACGATCCATTATTAGATAAACAGTTTATCTATCACTTTCATTCAATCAAGAGAGGCTAACAACACAAGAGAAATCCACGTGGTCATCAGTCATAGACCAGACAAAATAATATGTATGAGAAATTGAAGGAGGAAAAGAAAAAGAAAACATGCGGTCGTGTTACAAAAAAGCATTTCGTCCCAACTCTAGTAAATGTCGAAGGATAGATAGCCAGGAAAGTCCCCAACTGCGATTCCATTTACACCTCAGAACGAGGGCAATGAGATAAATATGAGAGGAGAAGAAAACCAAGGGGTGGCAGCGACGTTTTGGGACTGCATTCGTAGGCTGACAAGGATATCCTCATTATCACGCGACACCGTCGGTATGTTTCTTGCCAGCAATATTAATTATTTTGAAGCCTCTCATGCAAAACTCTGACCATTCCCAACTCCCTCGACAAGAACTTGACCAGCGTCGTTACCTTGTTCAATGTTATGGAAGTCGAGGATCTCGGAGTACCTAACGACCAAAAATTAGCAAAAAGCAATCGAAAGGATCTGGTATGGAGATAAATACGCACATCATGATTTTCCAAGTATCCACTGGTAGCTCAGCATCGTTGAATGACCAGTCGAACTTCTCTTCCGCCTCGGGTTCATCGGTCGGGTCGTGGTAGGGGGCCAGGTACTCGTGCGCAAGGGCTTCACCGGCACGGACTCGCTTCTTGGGGTCAAACACAAGCATTCGCTCGAGAAGGTCAACCGCTATATGATATTAGTTGCTGTCGATCCCATCATCCTCCAACGAACAGGCGATACACGTACCATCCGGGTCGGCGTTCTTGAACTTGTTGGCGAGAGGCTGGCGCTCTCGCTTGGGCAACGATTTGACAAATCGCAGTGTCTAAACCAGTTGTTAGCGATTTGATGGGCGCGTTTGTGTCTGGGACAAGCATCGTGCTCACATTTTCACTGCAGATGGTCTGGGTCACGTCGTCCGGCGGGGTACCCAGGAGTTCTGTAATGATGGAAAACTGGTTGACATGGTCCTTTCCGGGGAACAGGGGCTTTCCCTCCAGCATCTCCGCAAAGATACATGCTGCACTCCAGATGTCCACCTCCACGTCGTACTTTTGCCATGTAAGCATGATCTCGGGCGCGCGATAGTACCTCGTCGATACATAGCCGGTCATCTGAGGGTCTTGGATACGGGCCAGGCCAAAGTCGCAGATCTTCAGATCGCAGTTTTCGTTGATGAGGATGTTGCTGGGTTTGAGGTCTCGATGAACAACGCCTGCTGAGTGGACAAATTTCAGCCCTCGCTGCGGCCAGTTAGCGACGGACCAAGAAACCCGGGGGGGGGGGGTAGATTGTCGCGGTCACGCACCAGAATCTGATACAAGAAATACTGGATGAACTGTTTCTCCAACGGACGAGAGGTCAGAAGTCGGTGCAAGTCGGTTCCCAACAGCTCGGTCACAAAATAGCTATCGCAGGGAGTTAGCAAGACAGATTTCCGAATCAAAAAAGACCGGGCCGCATACATGTCCTCCAGCGGGGAAATGAAAATATCGCTCAGGCTGATAATCTACTCGAAATTGGGTTGATTAGTACTTCTATGACGATGGCGGGGGAAGGCGTGTTGAAGCGGTGGCGGACGGACATTTTCATGGCGCAGATGTTTCAACAACTTCAGTTCCCGGTACGTTCTCTTGGACAACACCGGCGTACTGAAAGGTTTCATGATCTTTTTGACGGCGACCGGTTGCGCAGTCAATTGGTCCTTTGCGGAACTGTTGTCCTCCGTGGGGTTGCGTGTCAGCCCACGATGCCTAACGAGGGGCACCAGGGGGGTGCCGTGCAAAGTGAGGGGTTCTCAGCCATACCAGACCAGTCCAAACGCCCCCATTCCCACCGGTTGCAGGTCGGTGTACCTATCGACAAAGCGACCGATTAGCTTGTTGCGATAATCGAGAGGGAAATCTCGAAGCAATACCTGCTGGTGATCTCGAAGGTGGTGCCAAAAATCTGGGCACGCACGAATTCCGCCATTTTGAATCACGGACGGGTGGAAGACCACAGCCCAGGGGAGTTGTTGCTTGCGGAGGGGAGAGGGGAGAAATTCAGGAGGGGCTGAGAAAGGCTTTCTTTTTTGATTGATATCTCGCGTCGACGCGAAAGAAAAACCAGAAGAAGAAGGGAAAGAGAAAAGGAGACAGAAGGGTGGGGATAATAGATAAAGCGAGGCCAGGCGATAATAATAATGACAGGGACGCTGACGGCAGAGAGAGGAAGCAAAAGCCGTCGGTGGCGGCCAGCAGAGAGAGAGGAGGAGGGTGTGTGGGGAAAATTGCTGCGTCCCTTCGAGTCTCCGGCTCAAGGCTCACCTCAAGACCGATGACGTCCGCGACCATCGCAATGCAAATTTCTGTCGCCCACGCGTGGATGGAACAGGTCTCCCTGGAGTCCTCTTGTTGAATTTTCTTGGAGCTTTATTCCAATTTATTCTCCTACTATTATTTACCCCATGAGGTCAGTCAGTATGAATTGGCTTATCTAACCACCGGTCGGACTTGTTTCAACTTTCAAGGCACGACAACTCCGACTCAGACTCATGCATCATCGTCTACTACTTCCCCTTGGCCTTTGCTAGTTTCCTGTTCTTTTATCTCTTCACCTTTTCCTTTTTTTACTATCTGTCAAAAAGGGTGCAGAATCATTCTAACTTGTGTCTTTTTATTCAAGAGAACATGTCAATCCCGTTGCAGTACTATACTAGTTGAGAGCCTGAAAGACTTCCAGCCAAGGTCTAACCGTCGTTGCACTCTGTTCTGGTGTACAGCTCACCATCTGTCGCTTGGACACCGGCAATCTTTGGGCAGGGTCTTGCAGGGTTGCATGGAATAAATGTTTACTAGAAGGATTCTTGGAGATAAACATGCTATTATCCATGTTCTCCGAAATCCATCGAGACCAAGTTAACTTAACGCGGTTAAGGCAGTGACCGCGCTATGATATCATAGTTCGCCCATGCCAGGGAACTGGAGAGAGAAGGAAAAAAGGAGACGGGACATTCGACTCGGGCTAGAACCCCAATAATGCCCAACGCTTTTTACTTTTTTACTAAGATTATTGTGCCGAGTAATTATTTGGAGCCATTGGGGGGGGTTGGAGTTCTTAGATTTCTGTGGTTTCCCTGGTGTTCCAGTTCATACTACTTGATGTTCATTTTATTAGAGATGTCATCTTTGTGATCTCAGCATCTTCGGCTTCCTTGTCTCCACAATAAATAATAAGCACGTTCCTCTAGTTAGTAGCGTTCGGTTATTGGATCGCTGCCCATGCAAGATGTTCCTCGTCAACCTTAGATGGGTTCGTTGCAGATTGTCAGATACAATCTGGGCTGTAGAACGTGTACCCACACCATCCTTGACGACTGCTATTTTTAATGTGTGGCAATCTTGCGTCTACTCAGGAACATAGTAGAGCCACATGCGGACCTTATGGTCAAGCGTCCTGTAAGATCTTGCCTTGGGAAGTAAGTGATGCTGCTCTCACAAAACGGGCCGATGAAGAGCAGTGGCCACCATTGGATGACGGCGATACGTTCCAAGGTTTGGGCCATATGATATGAAAGAAATTCTAATCCAGTATGCGCATAAAATAGCCTTTGGTGATATGTCACGTACATTGATTCATTCATTGTCTAGATCTAAGAAGTATGCCCAGAGAACTACACCGAGGTAGGCGCAGAAAATTCCAAGACTATATATTCCTAGATAACCCCTTTTGGGCATTGTAGAGAAGAGGGTGTGCTCTTTTGGGATTCCAGCTCCTACGCAAATGCCAATCTGAAAAAGGCCAGGTCACAGAGTACCGACTCCCCGGGTCCGGGGAGTTCAGCCGGAGAAACGTAAAGCTGGGTGGACTGTGTAAGGGTTGATGTTGATCGTCACAGATTAAGGGGGGGGGGGGGGGGGGGGGATTGGATTCCACAAGAATATTGTGGTTGGTCGGCTGGTGTTAGAATTTTTATA